>CM074185.1:40875914-41475914 GCA_037179385.1 Holothuria scabra
TTCTTTCACGAAAGGTGTAATGAATCATCACTTCTGAGTACAATACTGTGTTTGTGCTTCAACTTTTCACGAGTCTGAAGAGTGAATATTTTGGAATGGAACAAAAAGCTGACTTCAGGTGACGCTACAATGGTACCCCCGATTGAGCATCGGAGGGTACCAAAATATTTCAAAATTTCTCTGAAAGAGGAGGGGCGCCACCAGCTGGACCGATTAGGCTTTTCTGTTGGTAACTTCACTTTCAAAATTCTTGGCCACACCGAAGCATGAGAATAGTATTTATTTCAACATTCTCTGAAATATAAAATTTCAAACTCCCATCATGGATTACTCACACTTTCACATCTCGGCAAACTTGAACGTACGAAAGTACTAAAATGGCATTCTCGAATAAAGGGATTGTCCCCACACCTAACTACAATTATTGTAGTTATTTTACAGAAATTCTCTTTTGGCCAAGCCCTTTGATTGGCAGCTAGCTCACACAATGTAGAGTATCAAAGCTTATATTTCACAGAATGAACTGTACTGAGAGTGTTTTGATTTAAAACGATTTGTTCTTTTATAGTGAACCTGAAGCCATGAACTGACATTGCGTCTTGAGGAGGGTCAATTTTAGACAGTTGTGGAGGGGGGGGGGGGGTGTTAAGAAAGAAGGTTAGGAGAATTGGATCTGTTTGGGGTGACAGAATTGGGCCTTTAAGTAAAATATTCCTTTGGTACACATGTCAATCGGGGTTGGGGTTGTTTGAATGGGTAGAGTGGGTGAATGAATAAAATTAAATTATTTATATTAGATGTAATTGTCGTAAAAACGGAACTTCAAATAAAATGAGTAGTAATGATCATGTCAAGCGGTGGGTACTGTGATGTATTTTAGCAGCGAAATGTAATTTTATACTCATATAAAGTAGGTCAAACAGTCTTTAGAATCTTTTTTAAATAAATCAATGTTGGGTTTTGTTAAAATGTCATCATCCCTGTTTTATCACAACGTGACTTACGAATTCCATATCTCAAGTACCAACCGTACAGATTATGTTTGTTATGATTATAGCAAACGTTACTTTTTCTAAAGTCTTCCTGATTCCCTCTGGCAAAGGGCCCTTCGGCGAAACCAAACTTTTACTGCTTCCCAAAGGACAACACTGAAGGACCACACTTGACCAGCCTCACGGCCCTCAAACCATTTACATCATTGGTCTGTCATTTATGGATTCATTCTAGATTGGCTGAAAAGGAAACAGATACTAAGCACATGATCTTAACCAAAGTTGCCGAGAAGCACGTTATACTTATAAGCTTCAATGTGCTGGTAAAACTAACTGCTACATAGTTATTGAACCGCTTACACTATTTGAAAGCAAAGTTGGTGTATCAAGATTCAGTACTGTTGATAGCACGCCCTCTTTTTTAAAACGCGCTCACCACTTTACAAGCTTAAACCGTCACGTCACAGTCGTTGATAGGAAAGGTTCTTGAGGCAAACACGTTGCCCAACCATTACTTTAGGATTGCCTCAACAGCATTTCCGTACGAAATATGTAGAAGACTATTCAGTAAACACATGTTTAACCCTTTCAATTTCTCTCTGTCAGATTCCTTGCGAGGGTAAAGATACAACCTGAAGACAACTTTTATAGGTTTTAACAGGGAGTTGCTTTTTGTTAAATACAACGTTCTGATTTGAAAAGTTGCATGTTCCGTAATACCGAAAGAGGACTGACCTGGATGACCGAAGATGCTTGCAATTCAGTTCCTTTGTATATCCCTGTGTTGCAAGCCAATAGCAACACGCCACGTGACTTTGACCTTCCAAATTCCAAGACAAAAGGCTAGCCTAGGTCAACAAGTTTAATGATGAAGATATCAGGAACCCTCACCATCAAGCAAACAATCCCCCCCCCCCTCGTGACCCCACCCCTTAGAGATAGGCAACAGTTTTCCACGTGGTCCCCAGTAGTTCCAGACTGACCCTTATGTGTCAAAATGAGTTGGCCTGTATAAGCTCCCTTAGGAATCTCGACCGACTGCATGGTCAAGTGGTTAGAGCAGCCGACTTGCGGTCGGGAGGTCGGAAGTTCGAGCCCTGGCCGGGTCATACCGAAGACTTAAAAAATGGAACCTTCTGCCATTGTGCTTGGTGCTCGGCATAGGTAATGGAGTAGGGAAAACAAGTCAGTGAGCCACAACTGGAATAATAAAAAGGCCGTGGCCGGCTCGATTCTTGAACCGGGATTGGTTCGGAAACTATTTGTAAATATCTGTCTAACTAACCCTTAGGAATCTCTGTTGTATAATGTATTGGGCAGGCATATTCTGGTCCGCATCGTGCATTTACAGCATTCCATATAAACATTTTACCAAGTGAAGTCCTATCCATAGCTTCCTATGCACGTATAGAATAGTCCCACGCCAAGCAGAGGAGTCCTAGAGTCAGCCCCTATGCATGTGCAAAAAAACATGGAACAATTCAAAGCTGGAGACACTATAGTGCCATAAGATCTTATAGGCCAATTCAATTCTAAAAGAGATAAATGTCTTTCGTCACCATTTTCAGGTCCAGAGTCTCTCACCAATGTTCATTCAATTTGTCCCACAATTTATGACAAAATTTTTCTCCCAATTTCTACATATCGGATGTGTATACCGCTATCAGTATAAAAGTGATAAAACCATTATATCTGACAGACAACTCAAATTTATACCCACAAGCCACTAAAACGTCCTACTTCGGCATATTCCAACATTTTATAGTACGTCCAAGTTTGTTTTCACCGACAAAGTTCCCGGATGCTAGTCACTTGTTAAGAGACTAGAATTTGTCTCGGCGAGTGATAATTACACGCCGCCCGACCATGATATCAGACAAACTTAACATTGTCGCTTGAATGTTGCACTGGGTAGAGTCAGAGTAGAAGTTGCCAGATCATTTCTAAACATAAGTTGAGGAGATTGTTTACTGGTAAGTCCACATTGTTAATTCGACAATTAAAAACCTTTTTAATCATCAGCTGTATTTTTCTGGTGTTTATAAACATTTGTCTAGCTTGTCATACACGATATATGCTTGGTAATTTCAATAATTTAAAAAGGTGAAGTAACGCAGGGAGCCGAGGCAAAACCATCAGACTGCCCAAATGACTCATATATGTCTCATCATACGTTTAAAGGGCAACCCCAATTAGTCAGCCCAATTTGAACAAGGATGCTAGTCTATACTAGTTTATGAATGGCTCTTGAAAATCACGTGACAATGTGTTTTCACTGAATTGTGAAATTTACAAGTAGTAATCCCAGAATTAAACGAAATCCCTAGATTGAAGTTTGATTAAGATTTTACCGAAGTACTACATGAATGTAGGGCTCATGTTTTATCGTTTGACTTCACGCAGTCAAGAAGGTTCTGAATTCCGAATGCTTATTATACAAATGAGCACACAATAGGTACTTGACAGACAGAGTTGGAGCGCGCGGCTGTGGTATGGCTTGCTTTGAAGCACATACAATAGCCGCAAGGCTAGCAATTGAAAGCAGCTTCAGCAAAATACGTCCGCTCTCTTCAAATCCAAATCATGTGCTGAGGCTAGTTACCCAGTTGTGTTATCTCATGTGAAACGGAATGAATGTAGTAACGAGGTAAAATATGTTGGTTAAACTTGAATGTTTAATCCTTAAAATATTCCGAAAGCTTTTTGGAAGAAAAATGACAGAAAATTTTGTAGTGTTTTTTTAAATAATTTTGGGACGACTGCTCTTGACCTTTAAGTTACAATTAACAAATCCTTCCACTCAGATATCTAAAAAAAAATTAGAAGCTTTGTTTTACCGTGACACTCAAGCTGTTTTTGGATCAAGTTTATCCAATGGACTTACCACCCGTACAAAACGTTTAGGAGATCTTACTGATAAGTAAAGTTGTAGTTCGCCTAAAACACAAAAAGACGAGTGTTAAATCATGGGGCATGAAAAAGCTCATATATAAAACCATGAGGCCGTCGACCATGGCCCTCAGACTGGGACTTGTCTTGACTCTTTATTAACCCCATGACATGGACCACACTAGGTTAGTTTGGGTTAGATTGAGTTTAACGGTCCAATTTCTAACTAATTGGTTCAAGTCGATCCTGCCACGGCCTCTTTCCAGACAAAACTTCGAACCAGTTTTATGATCCATTATGATTCCAAAAGAGTATGAAGCAATTATTCCGTGGTCAGAGAAAGGTGTTCATTTTGAGTTTCATATTTCGTTTCTTGATTTGCAGTGCAGTATCCGATGTATGAAAATGTTCAAAAAGTTTTTATCCACGCCCTCATATTATTAACAGACCATATTTATAAATACATTCTTTTGACTGCCATGCATACAGAGAAATCATCAGACTAAATGAGTTTTCCTAAAATTGAATCTCGACGTTTTCCACAAATGAACAATACATAATGAGCAAAAAGCGAAAAATGGAAAAAGAAAATGTTTTTGAAGGTTTGTTCGTTTGTTTTGTTACTAAATTGGAAACCCAGCTGACACGATGGATTAAATATGTTTCATTTTAACACGAGACCAGCTCTCGGCGGGCGGTTGGCTGCTTTAAAAATAGATCTTTGGTCAAAAGGTTGAGCACCACTTCGCCAAAATAGTATCAATCTGCTAAGTTAGCGCAAGGCGAGCCAACTATATATATATATATATATATATATATATATATATATATATATATATATATACATATATATATATATATATATATATATATATATATATATATATATATATATATATATATATATATATATATATATATATATATATATATATAATACATTTTAACTGAAATTGTACACGCTTCGACGGCCTTGATTTTAGTCCTCTATTAGATTAATTTATCGATTTCACAGTTATCATTCCATCTTACTAGTATTATGCGCAACAAGGCCAGTTTTTGCTTTTATTACGCTTTCTGGAGACATTTTTCTAACCAACCTGCTAGCCATAGGCGGGATAACGGGGGTGGGGGCACCTGCCCCCCCCCCCCCACTGTTTCCAAAACCTAGTTTTCTTTACGTCTAAGTCTGGTTGCTTTTGCTACAGAAACACAAACTCGACCTGATAGAGCTACGCGAGTAATTAAGTTGCATAATGTTTAAACAGGTCATTAATTGAAAACTAAATAAAAACAATATTCTTCCAATAAATGTCTGAACGCAGTTTTTTTTTTCGACGCGCTTCCCGTTTTAAATATTTCAGGATACGGGGTTACTTCTTATTAAATACCCCTTCCATTGTCACTGAAACTTATCACCAGTGCCCGAGCCGTACACAGCTGAAGCTCTAGCGTAACCAGTGAAAAGGGAAGGCGGAGATGCGGTCGTCTTCTGGTCCCCTTCTCTGACCAAGTGCCTCAAGCTTTCTGAAAGGACAATGATCTTATTTGACCTTAATCTGGGACTCCACTCTTTTCGGTTGAAGGGAAAAGGGTCCACACTTTCTCTAATTTCCATTAATTTCTTTATTCAGATGACTCAAAAGTCCATTTTTCGGCCTTTCTGCGCGTCCCATCACAGAGAAGGACTCTATAAAAATCTCATGAAAAGCACTCTATATGAAACCAACGGTACGCTTTTGCTTAGTACAAATATCTTCAGGGGTCACCTTTATTCAGCTGTAATGAAATAGGACCACTCTTTGCCTAATTTTATTTCAATTTCACAACTGAGATGAAGTAAAAATTCATTTTTCGGCGCGCTCCGCGCGCCCTTTTTCAGGTAACGGCTCTTTGAAAGTCACCTGAAAAAGACCAAATAGGAAACCAGAGTATGTTTGTGCTTCAGTAAGAACGTCTTCAGAGGACCGCCGTTATTCAGCTTAAGTTAAAAGTAGTTCATCCTTTCTCTAATTCCATTCAGTTTCATTACTGAGATCTCTCAAACGTCAATTTTTTCGGCGCGCTTCTGCACGCCCCATCATAGACAAGCGATGAATTCACATCACATGAAAAGCCCCGTAGCTTTCTGAAAAGACGATCTTGGACACCAAGGAGAAAGCCAACGAAGAGCCTCAATTTTAAGTAATCCATTTTCCCTTGCCGCACACTCTGCATTATCGATTCTGGCCGACTTTAATCATACGGAGTAAGGATATAATTGAAAAGTCTTATTGTGATATTGTTGATTTGTTAAGTGCCATCTTATTAAATTTAAAGTTGAAGATAAAATGCATCATTTTAATGCCTTCAATTTAGTAAATCTCCAGGGGCTCCAGGGGGCTTCGTCCACTGGACCCCTAACGGGGCTTTGCCCCTGGACTCCACTGGGGCCCTAAGGCGGGTCCCAGGGCCCCACGCCGTAAGGGGGAGCGCTTTGCGCTCCTCGGCCGTTTGGTAGTCCGCCCGAATTTGCCCCCCCCCACACACACACACAGACACTTTCAGAGATCAAATTCCGCCACTGCTACCAGCAGAAAACTAAGAGCAATTATGACAAGGTTCCTGATTGTTTATTGAACACATAAAATAGTCTGGTTCATGTTGAATGCATACCATGAAGTTTTACTTCAAAACGGGAAATCACTCCTAATCAAAACTTTTGTAGTTACAAAAGTGCTTACATGACAGGGGTTTTAGTTCCCGACATGATTTGTCACTTGTAAACATTACTCTTACTTACATTAACCTTTGTTGTTTACCGAATTTAAAGATAACAATAACACGTCATAGAATAAGAATAACAATTTAGACATTTTAAACTCATGATGAATTACAGGGAGTCTTATGAGGGGATATGCAGGCTATAGTAAATCAGTTATCAGATTGCACGCATCCAGGTAGTTAGGTAAGCAAGATATGCTTTGATGGGTAAAAGAAATATACACACATATGTGCTTATATGTGACATAGTGATAAATTGCGTAGTAATATCATTGCAGTGCGAACCCGCGGGTTTGGCCTAGGAATCCGGATTAAATAGCAAAGAAGACTGGAAAATCTTAGATTCTAATTCATCATATGTCCAATGGAAGAACAACTACGTACATTATGTGCCATATTAACTAGTGGGGCGCCTAAGGCACAACAACGCATTAAACAAATGGAACTTGAAATAACCTTAAAGGCATATTTTCATCATCCCGAACAGTTCCAATTCTCCCAACCTACTTACTTCTAGCCCCTCCCACATTTATCTAAAACTCACCTTTATCCAAACACAATCCTAGTTTATTGCATCATGACTTGTCCCAGTGGCCATACAAGTCCATAATGTGTTATCAAGACACTCTCAGTGCCCATGCTGTGTAATTTAGCTATGATGCATTGTTTGAATGTGATGCCAATCAAAGAGATGTACCAATTGAGAATTTTGATGTATGTATACTGAAACTATATAAGGTGACGAATGACTGCCTTTAAGGTTCCGGAAGAATATTTAATACCTTGTACTCAATGGAGCCATGGTGTGGTGAAAAGGGAAAAATCACAAACAAAAATCAACACAAAAGAAAACCCCATATCCCTTTAGCCTGTGGAGTGAGCCACATCCAATGTTGCGTTCATTTAACTTGAAGGAGAGCTGTACATAGTCCAATCTGTCGGATATGTAGGAAGGAGTCAGCCCACATATTTACGGTTGTGTGAGAATTGTATGTATCTACAGTAACTTAAAACATCTGCTTGAGGACAGAGGGGAGAAAAATTGGCAAAAACGAGGGGCTTAGTAGGAGCATAATGGGAAAATATTGCCAGCACAAGAATAATCTTTTTATGAGAGTGAAAACAATGCCGAAATGGATGGAGAGAACAATTGGAACAATTTGTTGCTGTTCCCCATTATTTACTCCAAACTTTTGAATTGGGGTAAAGAAGAGCCAAACATATGTCCGCTTTCGTTTTAAACAAGTAGGCTATTAAAGTACGATAAAAATATGTGATCTCAACAGACTTCGGTGTTCCTTCCGTTTCACTTTGCTAACAGGACGCGATGGCGTAACTGAAGGGGGAAATGGAAACTTTTTGCCATTTGTGACACCGCTCTTCTTTAACGAAATAACGAATGCTCTCCATGAAAATTCTATCATTTTGATAATTTTTTAAAACATGAAAAAATTTTCCCGTGCCGCAAATTGAAATTCCTAATGCAGTAGTGCTTGACCATAGTAGTTAGGTAAACTTTTCCGAACTCTGGAAGTGTCAAAACGGAAACTTGCAGTACTTGAGACCAGATCATGAAGTGACACCTGCAACTAATGCAGTTTTATGTTTTGTTTTGTTATTTTTTTTTTTCATAAAAGCTCTTGACTTTTAAAATGTAGTGGAGAGCCTCAATTCGTAGGCTCTTGATAATATTATGATGCGAAGTATCACGATCTTTGGTCGTCGTGCAATCTCAGATTTGCCAGTATAATACTAAAAAATGTTTACAATGTGCAATAATATTTGAAAATGCAGATTCTTCAGTAATCCAACCGGCAACTTTTCAAATTTCATTACATGAAACCCAGAATCCCCAAATTTGCCTCAATATAAGCTCTGTTTTTTCAAATATTTGTTTCAAAAGGGCAAAAATTTCGTTGCGCTTCACGGGTAGCACGTTGCGTCCCTTGTGGTATTCACACTTAAAAAATCGGAAAATTTGGGTGCTTGGCCTCTGGGGAAAAATGTCTAGCTACGCCACTGAGAGGAAAGGTATTGTTACTAAGAAACACGCACTTCTCAATTTTATGTGAAATTCTACTTCTTCCCTTGAAAACTTTTAGGAAATTTTTCATTTATTTAACTGAAACAACCTTTAGTAGTCCTCAGTGGCGGAGCTGCCATATGGTCCTGAGGTCGCTCGCCCCCCCCCCCCCCAACGGACCAAAATCGTCTGTCGGCGCCCTTTTTAGGTTTTTAACATATTTTACTCTTGCACTATTTTTGGCAAAAGACATAATTTAATAGCGTTGTTTTAAGGCCAAGAAAACAAAATGCTCAAACAGCCACCAGTACCTGTGCTATCTGCAGTCTATTCTGATGAAAAGGGTCATCTTCTGTAATATAGGGATATGTTTTGCCGAGACGTATCTTCATGCTTTATACGCACTAATGAATGTTGTCGCTGTGCTAAATTCATTGCTTCCACACGAAGCGTGATTATAAGCTTATAAAATACACAGTCTGACATTAAATTAACCCTCCCGGCCAATAAAAAATTATTGCAAAGGGCGCAACAATAATTGTTGCGCAAATAGCCTTCTAGTATTGTCGAGGATAATTGTCAACAAAGACAAAGAAAGAGTTTATAAAGATACCAAAATAGCTTCCACAACATTTTCAAAATCATTGGAAGAGAACATTCAGGTTAAAATAAAATAAAACTGTTATCATACTGGTAATGGTTTAAGAGTTTTAATGAGCAGTTTCCATTTTGCTTTGCTTCAAGTGACTTTTCTCATGATTAATGGCTATTTCTGACACTGCACGATAATCTCATCAAAATGCTTATTTCTGTACTTCCGTGGTCTCAAAAGCCCGAAAATTGAATCAAATAAGCTCAAGTTTAGGCTATTTTTATTTATTATAAATTCGGTATCCAGAGAGCCAAGCAGACCTCTTGTCTTGGTTATTTCTTTCAATGTACTTAATTAATGGCTAATTAAGAGTGGTTACATGATGTAAATTACTTCAATTAATGTTTCTTCGTGTACTTATCTAAATTTCCAAATGCCAAAAATGTACACCTAACGTTGATTAATTTCCATAACCTTTTTCCCTCTGTAAGATTGCTTGCTATTAACTCTAGCAGGTTTAATCTTTATCTTCACAAAGTAGCCGACTATTACATTAAAATCTTAAATCGAGACCTGACAATAACACACAAAATATAATGACTGCTTTCATACTAGAATGTGAAAGAGAGGGATAGAAATATGGTCGTCCGCAGGTAGGGGCAAGGGGGGTACTTGCCCTCCCCTAGAAAATAAAAAAAACTGAAAAATCGAAGAAAACATACAGGAAAAGACCAGTGGCGTAGCCAGGATGGGATTTTTTTTGGGGGGGGGGGCCTAGGTAGCAAGTGGGGGGGCCTGGTACCTCCGAGGGTCAGGCACGGCAAGACTATCTAAGCGGAGCGCCACCATGAGTTGGCGCGGAGCGTACAAGAAAATTTTGGGCTTTAAACTCCTCCAGATGGCCGGAAACGGCACTTCCCATGTGCTTTAAGCTGGATGTACCCAACCTTGAAATACGAATCTCATGTCTGCGATGTCTCAATAATGAGAATAAAAAATCAGTCTATGAAAAATGGCAATACATACACTTTTTAGGGACCCCAAAACTGGGCACTTCTGATCTGTGGCCTGGGGGATGAGATTAAAGGGAGCCGGTATCTCCCTTTCCCTTGGGAAAAATTGTAAACTTCAGAAGCACGTAGATCGCAAATGCGGCAATATTTGAATCTAAGCGGAGCGCCACTATCAGTTGGCGCGGAGCGTATAAGAAAATTTTGGGCTTTAAAACCCCTCCAGATGGCCGGAAACGGCATTTCCCACGTGTTTTAAACTGGATGTACCCAGCCGCAAATGCGGCAATATTTGAATGGATTTCAGCTTACCTAAGGCAGTACCTCACCCTTTAACAGGAAAACCAAAAGTAGTTGTGTCCCCTTCTGAGAAACTTTCTTTGCGTTAGATTTCCTAGATGCAAAATGGTGCTATGTTTGGCAAAACTTTGAACTGATTATAGGCCTGAGTTTTCGGATTTTCCCTTTTTGGGGAGCATGAAAATATAAAAATATTTTTAGTTTTTGTAGAAATTTTACAAGAGACATACATACTACCAAAGAAACAATGTGCAAAATGGTGCAGTATTTGTTCATCGGTACATTACGTAGTCAAAATTAAAATACTACGAATAAATCCCTCAAAATAATTGAACCTCAAAGCAGAAGTATGGATCATGTGGGAAACATATGAAATCCGGACCTTGTGGACATTTTACAAATCCCCCGGACGCCAGTGCCAACTAGTAAAAAGAGGATTTGTCGAAAAAAATCGTCCTACAGTGGCACTTGTCCTGGGCAAGAGTGAGGCACGACATAGGCCTATACTTGTTAAGGATGGAAGGGAAGAATTATCCGAAGGCAGTACCTTACCCTTATCTGCTTACGGCATATTTTGTGTATAATAAAGTATGGTCGTGTAAGAGTGGTCTCCAGTGTACGATTGCCTTATTTTCAGTAAATCAATCAGCCATCCGAAAGGCAGAAAGGGTCTTAACCTAACAAAGTCACATTAAAGTTTGTCGTCGAGACTTCCGTTTCATCTTCGAAGTGAAATGCAATAAACGACAGTGCAGATCACAAACGGTAGGCCTATCTAATTTAGTGAAAGTAGGCATTTTAAAGTTATTGCTTGATTTCATACGTGCGGACAAAATGTGTTTTACACACATTCATCCATGATTTTTTTTTTTTAATTTTTGCACATTTTTTTATTTTTATTTTTTTCAATTACTCTATCAGGACGCAAAAAATCAGTGTTTTTCCTATTTATATACGGTTATTAGGCTTTAGAAATGTAACTTCCCGCGATTTTAGAGGCACTTTGGACCAAAATTTTCTTGCGCTCCGTCCCAACTCATGATGACTCGGAACTTTTCCCCCTAAAAGAATTAAGCCCTGCCCCCCCCCCCCCCGAATTTTCTTCCGCGGAGTCCCATGGATAGAAAATTTAAACATGTTTTAACAGAAAAACTTGCTTAGGAGAAATGTCAAAGTAGTCTTCTACCAGGTGCGGAAGATCAAATGGAAACTCTGAAAAGCCGTGGCTTCGATCGTGCTGAGGCTCAGGGTATTTAGGCCTACTCCTTCGAAGCGCCCTTGCAGACTATATTCGCCCCCTCTGACCGAAATTCCCAGCTCCGCCACTGACAGTGGCGGAGCTGCCATATGGTCAGGGGGCGGTCGCCCCCCCCCCCCCCCGACGGAACAAAATCATCTGTGCGTGCCCTTTTTAGGTTTTTACTCTTGCACCATTGTTGGCAAAAGATATAATTTAATAGCGTTGTTTTAAGGCAAAGGTAACAAAATGGTCAAACAGCCACCAGTAACTGTTTTATCTGTCCTTTATTCTCATGAAAAGGGTCATCTTCTGTTATATAGGAATAGGTTTTGCCGAAACGTATCTTCGTGCTTTATACGCACTATTGAATGTTGTCGCTGTGCTAAGTTAATTGTTTCCACACTGAGTGTGATTATAAGTTACAAAATACACAGACTGAGATTAAAGTCACGGCGGCCAATAAAAGATGTTGCAAAGGGCGCAACAATAATTGTAGCGCAAATAGCCCTCTTGTTGTAGGGGATAATTGTCAACATAGGTAATAAAAAGAGTTTATAAAGATGCCAAAATAGCTTCCACAACATTTTTTAAAATCATTTGAAGAGAACATTTAGGTTAACATAAAATAAAACTGTTGTAGTGGTAATGGTTTAAAAGTTTTAATGATCAGTTTCCATTTTGCTTTTCTTCAAGTGACCATTATCATGGTAAATGGCTATATCTGACCCTGCACGATAATCCATGAAAATGCTTATTTCTGTACTTCCGTGGTCTCAAAAGCCAGAAAATTGCATCTAATAAGCCTAGGTTGAGGTTACTTTTATTTATTATGTATTCGGTATCTGTAGAGCCAAGCAGACGTTTTGTCTTGACTATTTCCTGCAATGTACTTAAGTAATGTCTATTTCAGAGTGGTCACATGATAAAAATTTACGTCAATTAATGGTTCTTCGTGTACTTATCTTGATTTCCAGATGCCAAAAATGTAAACCTATGAGTGATTAATTTCCATACCCTTTTCCTTTGTTACGATTGCTTGCTATTTGTCACTAGCAGGTTTAATCTTAATCTTCACAAAGTAGCCCATTATTACATTAAAATCTTAAATCGAGACCTGACAATAACACTAAATATGATGACCGCCTTCATACTAGAATGTGAAGGAGAGGGATCTTAACATAGGCGTCCGCAAGTAGGGGCAAGGGAGAGCTTGCCCTCCCCTGGAAAATATAAAACCTGAAAAAACCAAGAAAACATAAAGAAAAAGACGAAGAAAGATTGACATCAACATTTTTTGCCAGTTCACTCAGTGTTTTCCCTATTTATATGCGGTAAATAGGCTTACGAAATGCTATTTCCAGCTATCTGAGAGGCTTTTGGGCCAATATTTTCTTGCGCTCCGTGCCAACTCATAGTGGAACGGAGCTTTCCCCCCTAAAAGAATTTTGTCCCCTCCCCCACCCCGAATTTTCTTCTGCGGAGGCCCAAGCAATTTAAAAATATTTTAATAGAAAAACTTGCTGAGGAGAAATGGCAAAGTAGTCTTCTACCGGGTAGGGAAAATCAAATGGAGAGTCTGAAAAGCTGTGGCTTCGATCGTGTTGAGCCTTAGGGTATTTACTCCTTCGAAGCGCCCCTTCAGACCATTTTCGCCCCCTCTGACCAAAATCCCCAGCTCCGCCACTGGCCAAATATCCCATGGTTGACGTAATCTTAACCTGGAAAATAACCATAATCATGATTTTGACAAAATTTAAAATTTTTTGAAAAGTCGATATGCCCTCATTCGTCCTGGGAAACAGTTATGAAGGCCGGCCTTTAGGTAGCGGGCTACTAATTATATAAGTCCCATTGACTTACACACTAAATTAGGCTACTTCTGTGACCCTAGCTCCCAGTTGAAGTTTTCAACCAGGACATGCCACCCTCTGATCGAAGCTTACAATCTCGGCTTTCATGGCACTTTCAAATTTCCATACCATGACCATTGAAATTTTGAGCTAGAGAGCATTGAATGATAGGGATGCGTTTCCTGCCATAATAGCTACTAAAATACGGCATTTCAAAGAGCGGAGTAATACAATAAAAATGGCACTTAAACTGGTCAGATTGCCTTGCATTTTGCATTCAGTCTGTATTTCAACTCATTGTCTACAAAATTCAAATGCAAAAATGATCATATTTTGTAAATAGCACGGTCAGAAACAACATCCCATAAAACTTTAATGGCGCTTTGTCTGTCAGTAAACCTTTTTTACAGGCACGAGTATTGGAGTAAGTGGTCCGCTACATTTACGGTGCTCGAGGTCGCAACATAACATTGCAAAACCCACACCGTGTGTAGTACAGTCTAGTTATGAACTTCAGCTGGCTTTTGAAGTTGATAGGACCGAAGTTATCTCGCCATCCAGCGCAAGGCCTAGAACCCGGCCTGAGCATGAGTTGATGGATGGATCAGTAAAAGGTCGGGCATGACTGCATTTTACTTTCAAGAATTAAATTCAAAATTGCCGGCTCGTGATTTGCTGATTTTAATGATAATTGATGAACCTTTTTAAATTAAAGGTAAAAGCAAAGTAAAACATTATGTTGCATGTAACGGAAATGTAGTAGGAGGTAAATCCCGTGCCGTTACAGTTAAATTACCTTCGAAAAGTAACTCGTTAATTTCTCCGTTACACATTGACAAAAATAACTAGTTACATGACTTCGTTACACAAAATGTAACTCGTTACAGTAACGGCGTCACTTGTAACTCGTTACATCCTAACCCTGATTAAATTCACAATGTAGTACTTTTGTAGATTCGTCAAAGATATCTAAACATGTCTTCACTTTCGCTGAGTGGGCATGAAAACACACAAAATATGGCTTAATTTTTCATTGAAATTTTAATAACAAAAGTCTTCCGGCATTGTACAACCAGTATTTAAAATATGAAGGTTTTAATTTGAAATGTAATCATAGCAATGCCGATTTGATTAAAACTCTGGGAGTGGGAGTCATGGCAAATGCCTGTGTCCATAATAACTATAAACACACGGTGAAAGGGAAAGTGTATGCATGCAGGCAGTGGGTACAGTACGGTTTTTGCTCTTATTTAGTTCAGCACATTTACATACATTTATAGTATCTGACCCACAGAAGTACCGTTTTATAATAATATATAAAGATAATGATAGTAATAGAAATAACAATAAAGTAATAATGATAGAATGTAGGCTATTCTACAAGTATACTATCACTGTCTGAATTGTGATTCCACGCACTGTCACACCCATGCTTTTAAGTTTATCCCACGAGTTTTACGAAATTGGCAACTGTCCAGTGCCCTACAGGAAGTTGCAGCGTGACAACCACTTACTTGCAACAAACACATGCCAAAATGTATTTTGGGAACATAAGAAATTCCACACTTTGGAACCAGGTCATTGCTGTACTCTATAAGTGCTTCGCGATAGCAAGATTGGGAAAACCAGTAATTTAGAGAAATACTAATATTAAAATTAGACAGAAGTTTATCTCTCGTTGGTATTAAAAAGAAGGCCTTATCATATTCGTTTGGGACAAATCTGTCCTCGGAAACTTAAAGGGATCGGATAGTGACGACAAACCCGGATTTTGAGGCCTTTTTCAGAGTATTTCCACTTATTAATTGCGCATTAAGATAAAGACTCCCTGGCCCAGTTGACCATGAAATTGCAGATAGGGTGCCAGAAGACTCTTTTTCATAAAGAAATAGTGTGACTACATAAGGAAGCTTTGTGCTGTTATCTCAGTGTAGTCAGTCAATGAGCAGAGTGGTCAGTGGGAGCTGAGAGCATTATTTACACTTCACTTAAGCAACCGTGAAGGTGCTATATGGAGAGCATCGGGCTGGATTTCATCATGGATAACTATTTTGGACCGACCAACTTCATTACGTCACTTCCGGTTATGCTGCCTGGTGTATTGATTCGATCTGACACCGATACATCATTAAAGTCATGCGTGAACTGTATACAGCCAATCTAATAAGAACCGTACCAGTTCAATATATTGAGCATGACCTAATTCTAACCAACATCTCGCTTTCTTCATACTTCAAATTTCACCACTTCTTGTTCAGTTCAAAGAAGACCGGTCATTGAGCATATACCTAGCCAATATACCCAGTTGGGCCAAGACTGGATTTCAGCTGGGCTACTTATTGGGCCCCTGTTGGCCCCTTGACATATTCGTGTTTGTCAGGCGTTCCCACGTGTGCCCGAACTGAACTAGCCTTTCCCAACTAAAGCCCAGCTGGGTCCAGCTTCAATTACAGCTGAAGCCTAGCTGGGCTCTATCTGGGCTTCAGCTTGTAAAAGCTAGCCTATTTTGATCCCACGTGGGAACATTTTCGTGCCCAACTAGGCATGTTGGCTGGGTATAAATGCAATGGAACAGACCTTTTAATTGGTTAGAAGCTGTGTAAAATGCCGGTTTGTCAAGAGGCCGGTAGTTTTATACAGTAGTATAGGATATTGATATTTCACTTCTTTTCAATTCATTTATTTGTTTTTCCCAAAACATTTGATAATGATTTGTACAATGTAAAACTAAAGTAGAATTTGACATGATATCAAGAAATTTTGAAGGGAAGCACTCTAAAAAACCTAGGTTTTGTCGAGTAGGTTGCTCCCAAAAAGGAGGGAGAGAAAAAAAGAAAGAACCAAGATAATACAAGCTGAGAAAGTACATTAGCACAGCTTATAATAAAAATGAAGAAAAAACCTTCGGTCAACTATTTGACAAATCCATAGAAAATAAAAGACCTTTCTCACTCAATTCTGATGCATTATTTAATAGGAATGATATTAACTGTTGTGCATGAGAGCTGCGTCGAGTGTAGCCTAAGTATATTTTTGCCCCCGAAAACATTCAATTGAGCAGATGGTGTAGTGGTAAGAGCATAGAATCTCTTGCAATTAATAGTCTTGTCATAACTCGTTGTTTACCTTTTTTCTATAATTTCTTCATACTTAAAATTTCACCAGTTCTTGTTCAATTCAAAGAAGACCGGTCACTGAGCATATACCTAGCCATTATGTCCAGTTGGGCCAAGACTGGATTTCAGCTGGGCTACTTACTTGCAATTAAAAGTCTTGTCATAACTCGTTATGTTTACCTATCTTCTATAATTTCACTGAACCCTACATGGGAAGTGAGCTCCATTAGCAATGCCGTTGTGAATTTTCTGCGGAATGGCTGTCTGCAATGGTTGTCTGCGTAGCAGACTGTAGGGCATATTCCTTGTTCAGTCATGGTTTGTGAAGACTTAAAGGTGGAGTGAACAAATCGAGTCCGCTCCGCGAGGTAGTGGAATGGCAAAATACCTCCAATAACTTTTTAACTTTGGCTCTACCAGTCGATCGCTTAAATATTTGCGATTTGGTTTTGAAAAGAGATGCTTTCGTTTCAACGTGATTACCCAACTGCTAAAAAAGGATTTAGGTTTTAAGCTGACTAATATAGTGATTTATTGGACACTCCAACGCAACTGAACCATTATGAAAGAATAAATTTAGGTTTAAACATATTTCTTATATTTCCTGATCCCTCATCTATAAGGCAGGTTCGTCACTTCTCTCAGGAAATGTTGCTTGCATGGAGAAAAATCTCCGACGAGAATCTATGCCCGCCAGTGAATATATTCGAGATCCTTCCTCGGTCGATCTTTCACAATAAGTTAATCACCAACAAAGCTTCAAAACCACTTTTCTCTCGCTCTTTCATTAAATGTGCAATTGTTTACTTAAAGGCCCAATTCTTTCATCCCAAACAGTACTAATTCTCCTAACCTTCTTACTTAAGCCTCCCACTATTATCTAAAATTCATTCCCATCCAGAAACAGTCTCAGTTTATTGCTTCAGGGTGAGTATGAAATGGCTCAATGCGTATAATCAAAACACTCTCAGTATAATTCATGCTGTGTAATACAAGCTTTGGCACTTTGCATTGTTTGAATTAGCTGTCCATCAAAGAGCTGAGCCAATTGAGAATTTCGGTACACCCCTACCAAAATTGCAGTTTGGGGTGAGAGGATTGCTCCTTTAAATGATATTATCACGAATTTCTACCACCAACGTGTCTCCCCTCTGCCGCAATTTTAGAGTCCTTCCTTCTTGTGGACCCACAAATGAACATAAACTTAAAGGGAAAGAGCAGTCACCCCAACTTGAAGTAGTGTAGTAGACTGTTCTGTTTCATGACTGGCTGTTGGGCGTCATGGGACAACATTTTTCTCTTCAAATGTGAATTTTACCAGAGTTATGCTTGTTTTACCTTGGATGTGCAATGTTCAATCCATAAAATATGATGGAAAATATACTCTTAAAAGAAATAAAAGAAAATTGTGATGTTTGACTTTTGCTTTAAAATAAGTTTGGGACGGCTGTTCTTGATCTTTGAGCTATGTTGAAAAGGTTCTTGAAGATATTTTACAGTCATTTCAAGTGAACAGGTGAGTGGCTAACCCCAACTTTGAGTCCATTAAAGTTTCGAGTGATCACGCGGATGACACCCCTAGTCTCAAACTATTTTTCGACGGCGATTGCAATAAAATTACCTCCCTTGCTGTTTTCAAATGGGAAAACTTGTCCATGCTTCCAAACGGCGATCGCTTCAACCATGGAGCTACTACCCAACTATACGCTCCATTATTCAACAAAGCAAAGCCTGAGGGCACGTACTACAACTGTATGAATTGTTGTAATGTAATTCACGAACTTATGTTAGTTCTCAGTAAAGACTATATACTCACGGTCGCAGAATTGCCCCCTATACATATTTGCAGGCTATATTTCGTCTAGCGAATCCCGACTGAGGACTAATTTCAGTTTTGAGTAGGAAACATCAATGTTTTACCGCTTGGCCAAATGACTAGTGAAACTGAATTAGGCCTAACGCTTGAATAAGAACTGTACTATTTAGTTGTCTCTTTCAGTTTAATACAATGTAACTTTATTATTTATATGCAAATCGCGTGGATCGGGCGCCAAATCGGAATGAATTAAAAGAACTACCATTTGCCATGGCCAAGGGGCTCGCCGCCGAACGGAGTATGTCCTCCCCGTCGGGGAGAAGCCCCATTTTTGTCGCGGAGCCCTCACCTTTACCATGAACGAAGTAAGCCTAGTAAAGGGAAATAGGGGAAATTCCGAGTTCGCTTCAATATAACCGCCAATTTGTAATTCATTGTTTCAAAAAAGCAAAATTTTCGGCGCGCTTGGCGCGCCTCAACGTGCAATTCCTAATGCATAAGTGCTGTCTTATAAATCAGTTTGATAAACCTTTCCAGGCTCTGGAAATAACAAAATCGAAATTTGCCATTTGTGACACCGGCAACTTCATTGCTAGTTTTATAAATTTTCTTTACAAATTTCTCCAATATAAGTTCTTGACTTTGAAGTAGTTTGTCTAAAAAAGACAAAAAAAAATCGGAAACTTTAAACATTTTATAGGAGAGCTTTATTTCGTAGGCCTTCAAGATAACATTATGAAGCAACAAAGATCTCAGTCGATCACCGTGCAATCATTCTCAGATTCGCCACTATAGGAAGTGAAGATTCTTCGGTCAGTAATCCCCCAACTTTTCAAATTTCTCTATACAAGAAACCCGGAATCCCAAAATTTTTGCGATACAAGCTCCATATCAACAAATATTTGTTTCAAAAAGGCAAAAATTTCGGCGCTTTGCCCGCCGCAAATTACGCCCCTAATTCAGTGGTGTTAACTTCAAAGCAAACTCGGAAAATTTGGGTGCTTGGCCCTTTTTCCTTAAGAAATCTTTTTACCTCCACTATAAGCAGAGATTTGTCATCAGTGGTCGGCTTGACTTGAACAAATTGGTTGAAAACTGGGCCTTAAAGCCATCTCCATCTAACCCCATCTAACTAACTGTGATGAGTGGCGTGGCCGCTGAATGTCAAAATTGAGGGAGGAGGGGCAAACAAGGATCAAAGGATAATGTTGGGGGAGCAAACATTTTCGGGCGCAGGGCGAAACCGGGTCCAGAGTGGGCCCTTGTGCGGGTGGGGGTCCAGGATGAAGGCCAAGGAAGATCTGAGCTTTTAGCCTAATCTCTGGAAGAAAATTACGTCGCAGGTGAGGAATATTACTTATTATGTTCGATTAACCTAACTACTAAATGATCAATCTTGACCGGCAAATGGGAGCAAGGGCAAAACCTCAAGGACAAATTCCCCATCTTGCCTCTCCCCCATGTCTGTCATTTTCGACAATTTCGGGAAACACTTTGGATATTTGGTGTAATAAAAAAGAACTGACCTACATACATAAACTCTAATTGGGTCTAAAAGCCCTTGAACCACTCCAGGAAACAAGAAATCAGAAAATGGTCACTGATAGTGAATTCCAGGAAATTTATGTGAGTGATTCGAGAAATCCTTTTTGATTCCTTGCCAAAGGCAGGCAAGGAATCTATGCGATGGTGATGTCGTTTATATGTATGGGTGTGTGTGTGTGTGTGAATGTGACGCTTTTGCTTGTAAAAACTACATCTCAAGAAGGATAATTATGACCAATCTCAGCTATATTGAATAGATGATCCCTACGGTTTTTGGTGGGGTTCAAAGGTCATATTGGGTCACGAGCGGTCAAAAGGTGAAAATCTTGTAAACACGATATCTCAAGAACAGTACGTGTGACTGTGCTCATATTTAGATGTGTACGTTGGTCGAATTGAGGAGATGGTCCCTATACATTTTCGTGGAGATCAAAGGTCATTTGGGGTAACGAGAGGTCAAACAGTAAATTCCTTAGAAATTGCTTGTGAACATGTTTTCTCAAGAAGGGTACGTGTGACCAATCTCATATTTGGTGTGTGGGTTGGTTGTATTGAGCAGATGATCCCTATTGTTTTTGGTGGAGGTCAAAGGTCATTTGGGGTATAGCCTGCGTAGCGCCTCTGTGTCGGCCGTCCCCTTAGGCTGCCTTCCCTCAAGGCCTGACGGCGATAGTAAAAAACACCGTTCAGACCACAAATCAAGAATACATTAATATTAATTAACCTTATATTGGACAACGGCAATTGGCCTAAATCTTAACATGAATGTGGTTATTACGATTTTAAAAAATAAATTGCATTGAATATTCATACGCCTATATGAAGCTACGAATTAGATACCGTACTGTAACCTGTGTCTAGGGTAGCGTTGAGCAATAACACCAGAACAGTAAGCTTTACAACACAACACACTGTGAACAGTACTGCACTGTTAAAAAATTTCTCTGTCAATTTACATAATTTTTATGGCAAATTTTTTTCCAACCAAATAATGTTTTTTTTACAGCCAGACTGTAATCATGAAAAAACATTAAGGGTTTGTTTTTTCTTTACAGTTTTTGCATGTAAATTAGTTTACAAAAGTCTACTGTAAAATCGAATTACAGAATTGTTCTGTTTTGTTTACCTTAATTTTATGTGAATTTACAGCCTACTGTTTTCATTCCCGACGTTTTAATATTTATTATAATATCGCTTTTTTACCTTTCATATGTTATTACGTAACATACACTTCACCATTACGTAGATCAGGTATTTGCTTATCAACGTAATGTGTCGTTACGAAGTTGTTTTCAATCAAAACACATTGAGAATGCTTTGTTGTCATATTATTGTCAAGTAGACTGCTATCTCTAGGAACTTTGTAATTGGAAAGTCACATTTTTTGTACAATATAATAATTGTTTTTAAAATAAATATGACAAAGAATGCAAATACATTGGTTGCAAACATTTCCAGACAAGGTAAACAATAAGTTTATCACTTCCTGATTAAAAACGCCATAGAAGATATTATTCAAAGCAACAGCAATCCTTTTGTTAGGAAAATGCCTACAAAATAAGCTCCATCCATTTATGCAAAATGAGATTTACGTCATAAAGTGGTAAATTTACAGACTCTTTCAAGTAAATTTGTGAAACGTTTTTAATTTGCTCCGATCAAGTGCATGAGCGCCTATGGCGATCAGTTGACATCAGTATACCAATTGTCAGTGCTCTGAAATTAGGGCCTTACAATTTCTTTTTACTTAAAAATGTGTGACAAAACACCAGTTGTATGATATTTATAACTAAGAACGTAATAACTAAGTATGGTTTTTTAATAAACGTAAGTTAATTTTCAAATAGGGCCATAACTTTGCCAAAAATGTTTTTTTTAAAACTGAAACTTCGCAGAACGATGCATGTTATATATTGAAAATTTCCTGGCTATTTCTTATTTGTTTGTTTGGGCTTATTTTTGTTTCTTTTTCAGCTTAAAAACAAAATGAATGTTTGTTAAATGACAGTATATTTATGTGAAATCAGAAAAATACAAAATACTGTTAAAATTTCTGTAAATTTACAGAAAAAGTTTTACAAAGCAGTAAAATTTGGTTAAAAAAGCAGACAGAAATGGTTTTTCAAATAAACAGAAAATACATGTTAAACAACCTTTTTTATTGTAGCAATACAAAGTGTCTGTAAAGATACAGAAAATCTCTATTAAAAGTAAAATACAACAAGTTTAAGTTAAAAAAAGTCTGTAAATTTACAGAAATTTTTAACAGTGTGTAGGACTATGTGATACCTAACGTTACTCGTTGTGAACGGTTTTAACGGTTGGAAGCTTTCGGATGCGAGTCCGTTTACTATATCTCTTTCTAGAAAACAGATATTTGAGTAGTTTGCCAGAAATTAGAAAGTATATTCGATAAGAATTTTGAGAAGAAACTGTCGAGCTAGTATGCCTCGCAAGAAGAGATTCTTCGTATTGAGAGAGATGTTGCGTGAATGTGAACATTCATATTATAGTACAAAATATCCAATTGTTCTAGTATGTAAATGAACTTTCCGTAAGTTTTCTACGCAGTTGAACAGATTTGGTGTCCAACGCCGGCGGACGTTGATTTTTTCGTAACGATGAGCTGGACTAAAAAATTTCTTCCGCTCCGCGTGCTATTTCGGGTCACGAGAGGTCAAAAGGTCAAAACCTTGTAAACACGATATCTCAAGAAGGGTACATGTGACTATGCTCATATTTGGGTATGTAGGTTGTTTGTATTAAGTAAATGATCCTTATTGATTTTTGGAGGTCAAAGGTCATTTGGGGTCATGAGAGGTCAAATGGTTAATTTCTTAGAAATTGCTTGTAAACATGATATCTCAAGAAAGGAAAGTGTGACTAATCTTATATTTGGATGTCTGGGTTGACCATATTGAGTAGATGATCCCTTTTGATTTTTGTGAAGGTTAAAGGTCATTTGAGGCCAGCAGTGCCAGTCTTGAAAAAGTCTTATTTGTACAGTATTACAAGAAAGGTAACTTGTAGGGTCCTCATACTTGGCACGTAGATGGTGCATAGTGAATAAATAATCCCTATATTATTGGTGGGGGTCAAATGTCATTTGGGTTCACAAGGGGTCAAATTCGTAACATCATATTTACACAATTTCTCTGGCTGGAGTCTTGGATACTGCAAAATTTCACACCATACTATGTGGATGTGATATGGTGAGCAGAACCTTAGTTCTAGGTGGTCAAAGGTCATGCAGGATCTCAATGTAGGAAGTTTGGATGCCTTGCATGTATACTTTGTGGGTACATTATGGAGCACTGTCAATTTGAAAAATATTACGGAGCACTGTATATTTAAAAAGAAAAACAGGCTTACATTTCAGTGGCAATGAATCACTAAGCCTTTTGGTTTTCTGGTCTTTAGTACGGAATCTCTAACATAAAAGATTATCTCGTCTGCTGAAAAATGTCAGAAGGTAGGCTTCATGTCCCATGCAGAATTATCTAAAGAAGTCTCGTTTAATTGACACGAATAGAGGAGGGTTCGCCGGTTCTTTGATTGATTTAACCATACCTCCCTGATTTCACTTTAGACAAAGAGAAATCTGTGATAGACTTTGTTATTACCATCCTATGCACTGAAAATGTCAATGTAGATACCATGGGCCTTGTGTTTGGAGCACATTCTGGCGTAGGACTGCATCAATGTCCACATATCTGAAGGCTTGTGAATTGTGGTTATAAAGAGTCCGCTGAAAACTTGACCACTTTGTGCGATACCTGGAACTTGAATCCTCAGACAATTTGCAATTGTCAGTGCAGTACTTAGTTTGAGCACGTATTTTTTTACGTAATAGCGCCATGGTTCAAGCCATTACCTTTGAAAACCAGGCAACCTTATTTTCTAATAAACCACGACCACTTTTCAGGTTCACATAATTAGCTATAGTAATCATGCCAATAGTCTATTTTTAATTTTCCGATAAAACACCGTTTTCAAGGTCGCACTAACAATTATCCAATATTTTGTTGCTCTAAATTGGTGTCGATTTTAAAAATGCTTTGTGGAATAAGATTTGCATTTATCTATTGAAACTGTTATAGGCCTGTTTCGAATTCCACCCATACCAGTCGAATTAAATGTGTGTATTTGATGTCGAAAGTTCTTGGGATAAGAAATTAATTTAAGCATCACAATGAACCATATAGCTATGGGTACAGGGTCATGGATCTCTTATTAAAGGACAAGAACAGTCACCCCAACTTGGAAGTTTTAATATCTTTGCTCTTTTTGTTCAAAAGACACAAAAGTAACTTTATCATTGTATTACCTGTCTAGTACGTTGTGTGCCTCACAACGCATTGGACAGGTTAACAAGTCGTTCGTGATACAAAAGCCCACAGCAGAATTTTCGGTATTTCCCATCTATAAATAACAGAAGTCGCGTGACAATATGCCCCTCCCCCCCCCCCCCACACACACACAGCGGACGTGTATAACTCCTTCACACTAGACGACCTGGGTGCTCCGCTGATACCAGCGGCACATGACCAACACTTGCTACGACGGTCACTCTGTGGCAACCATCTCCCTACTCACATGACATGGCGTTCTTGTGTTGTATCCTAGCTTTGGTTCCAACTTCCGTGGGATGTCCACGGGCGTCGGGAACGTTTCAAAGATTAAGCGTTCAGAGAACGTGTTCGCGAATAGAGTTTTATTTCGTAAGACCAGAAGAACTGACTGTGTTTAAATTAATGTCAAAACAAACAAAGTTAATGATGCGTAGCATACAATTTCGAACACTCTTTTGAAATGTGGGTGAATGGTTGTGTAGGCCATTTTCCCTTGTCGAAAAGTGGGGGATATATCCCCCGGGATTTCCGTCTATGCACTTGGTAATCGGATTCATATACAGAGGTATGATTTGAAACACATCAAAGCTTCACAACTTATACCTTTGAACTTTTGGACTTGGATACACAATGAGGTGGTTGAGTCGAGCAAACTGTTGTCAAGCCTGAACTATGCTAAAAGGAAAATTCCACTGTAATGTTGTGGAACCGGCATGAGAATTACGTGGTGTTGGCTGGTGTACTTCAGGCCATTACTCCATTCTCCATTTCTCCATTACTCCATTCTGAACGACACAGCTCTTGACACGTTGATAGAAAAAGTCAGTTTGAGCCTGCAAAAGCAACAATACTGAATTTTTAATGCTCTATCTGTGTTATATGTATGTACGTGTCAGTGTGAGTGTGTATGTGTATTTGTTTGTTTTTTATATGTTTTAGATGTATAGTTTGCTCAGTATAAAACCGTGTGAAAGTTCGAATGCCGACAAAAATTGCTGAGGGTGGCAACACGGCAGGAACGGATCCAGGATTTTCGGATTGCAGCGAGGGGAGAAGTGTTGTCGCCGGTCTAAAAGAGGGGTATGAGGGGAGGGACCCAAAAATTGGGGCGTTTCCAAATTTTTGATGGCCAAGCTTCGGATGTCCCGACCCCTTGGACCACCCCTGGATCCGTGCCTGCACGGGAATGGTATTCGGATAAGCTAGTTGAGCAGTGCGCAGTACACACACTGTGGACGTCAGCTTGCCACGTCTCCTGTGTGAACGTAGGAGGGACGATAGTGTTCTTGGACAAAAATAATATGTCGAATGTCTGTGGGATAAAATTCCAGGAAGACGATCGTGCGATGCGCGAATAGGGGAAAACGGAAAGAGTAGATAAAAGAGGGAGACTGAATGATTTTGATCATCATTTGTATTGATTCATAGAAAATTTTCAAAATGAAAAAGGGGATTTTCTGACCATGGAAGCGGGGATGGGAGCATACTTCCGCCACCCACAGTTTTCACTGGGGCTGTCCAGCTAACACCTCGCTTTTTACGAACTTGCAGTATACTCCTGCCATGTTTACACAGTAACATCAGTATTAGTATAGCTCAAATGGCGGTAACTAATGTGGAGTATAGCCATATGTATTTGCGATCAACGTAAGCTATAGGTAAAATAAGAGTGAGCCACGCAATTTCCATGGATCTAATGAAAGTTCTATTTGGGCCTTGGCTTGCTTGGGGACCCTGCCGCCATTTTAGGAGGAAAGTATCTTCTGTACAGACTTTCTACTGCGTATCGTCGTAATGTTAGGGCCATATTTGATACAAATTGGAATCGATTTTTCGTGTTTGTAAATATACTGCATTGTACATTATCTCAACAACCAGAAAAGAAGGACGGACGGTGCCTTACTTGAATTGTAAGTTATGTGTAATAATGTTGTATTTTCGTCTTGCTTTACAGTTTGTTATTTGTTTTCTTTTCGATAATTTTGGGCATAATTACCGTTGGTCCTGGCCACTGAAGCAAACTGTAACGTTCCACCTATCTATCATCATGCTTACCTCCAATGCTTTTGTTAAAACTAAATGCTGCTTAACGTTTTCCGAGCTGCCTTGCGACTCGTCGATTCAGCATGACAAGTAAGGCTACGAGAATTCCTCTCAGTCGGCCTGTTAAATGACACGACAACCTCTAAGTTAAGAGTTGTCTAAAGCCCGGTTCACACCGCCACGACGACCCAAGACACGACGGCGACCACCCAACGCGTCGGCTGGGGTATGGGCGGTGTGAACACTCCCACGACTACGATTCCGTCGGGTCGTATGCCGTCGGCAAGATTAAACATGTTCAATCGTAGTCGGGTCTAGGCGGTACTCGGTGTGTTGGTGTGAACTCGTCTTCGACGCGACAAACAGGCCTCATGCGGTTTGTCCAATCAGAGCGCAGCATTCACCCATGGTCTGTTCAGCGCGAAGCCAACTGCATGTTTGCAATGTATGCCTGCTAAGCGGACTGTGATTTTGCGTTGATGAATTGCCCACAATGGTTGTGCTGTACAGCAGGATAATGAACGAAATGACTCGAGAATAAGGAGCTATTCGTGTAGGGACCATCTTTTTTCTTCATTTTAACAAGTGTACAAAACGTAAGCGTGTTGGAGGCGAAAGACATACGAACACTTCTTTTGAATAGTGGGGCGATGAATTTTGCGCTAAATCAGTCAGAGTAGACTTAAGGTAGGATTCCATATGTACGGATGCGTATGCGGATACGGATACGGCAAAAATCGCACACACATGGTTTCAACCAGCTTGATTCCATCAGTACGGATGCGGATACGTTGTCGGATCCGGAAAGGCATGCGGTAAACTCGACCGCACCATGTAGCGATTGGTACGGCAAATCGGATGCGGTAAACAGTTGAAATGACGTCATGATAGAGACAATCGTAAACTTGCGACCACCTCAGCCATGCAGTACTATCACAATCCAGCAACGAAAACACGTATTTGACTGGATTGAGAATAAATTTAATATGTAAGCTTGGTTATGGATCATTCTTTTTCTATGATGCGAGCTTTTTGGGCCATACAAATATAGAAAAGTTGTACCAAAATGTGGCAGAGTGCTGTAAATGTGATGGACACAGCGAGGAACTAAGCAGAGTATGTTAAGCCTATAGGAAAAGCGTGCACTTTTCGTAACGTTAGGCCTTACCTTATACCTGTGCACAGTATAGGCTGTAACCGTCAATGAGTCAAAATACTGTAGCGCCGCGCGCTCGTCCGCTCTTAGATAAATTAGTCAGCACAGTTGACCACAAAGATGAAGAGAGGTTTTCTTCTGTTTAATAATCACTTTATTGATCAAGTTAATTACATCTGATTCGGATTGATTAGTGAGTCGAAGAACAGCACTGATTTGCAACAATTTCTTACTTTGCTTCTCTAACCTCTATATGGTTCTCTTATTGGCCTAAGTATACGTACGTGCGTATTGCATAATATACAACGGACCACCCTACTACTGCTTAAAAGTATACAGGTTACAATATATGAGCAAGTAAAACAAATTAAATACTGTAATTATTCCACCTGTCTCAAATGATATGTGCACGGAAAGATTTCTCACGAGTAATCCCCTGAGAGGAAGTAGGATAGGACCCCACACGAGCAAGTTCCTCGCCAACAACCGAACAGCTTCTCTTCAGCCGACCGCCGGTGAGCAGGTTCCCCTAGAAAGGTGTCCTCGTGAGTTGGTGACTCGGGAACGGATCCAGGTAAGCAGGGACTTCCTTTGAGCAGGCAGCACGCGAGCAGGTATTTCCGCCGAGTAATCGCCCTGTGGGTAGTTTCTCGTGAGCAGGTTCTTCCCTCGCAGTCGACTCGTGAGCAACCTCTCCGCGAGCAACAATCTTCTGAGTAATTTCCTCGTGAGCAACCTCCCGCGAGCAGCAGTCTTCCGAGCAGTTGACTCGTGAGTAACCTTTCCTGAGCAGTCTTCTTCACGGGCCTATACCTGTATGTGAACCTGCTCGTGAGCAAACTCTCTCGTGAGAAAATAAATTCTAAGAGTAACCTACGTAACTGGATATGAACCAAAAGCTATTGTACCAAATTGAGTAACTTAATCCAAATAGCACACACAAGATAGCGAGAATGAAGGTAAATATTCGTGTACAAGGAGCCTTAAGAAACGACGTCTGTCTAACACCTCCTAAACATTCCCTAGGCTTTCCTTGTAATGTCTACACACTGCACTTAATACATGTTAACTAGTTTAAGAACCAAGAACCAAGGGGGCCGCGTGTATCAACCTAAACTCCCGTAAAACAATTCCGTACCCTGATTCAAACGCACTCTAAAACCTTTTGTTAGAGATAATTCAGAATTCTAAGTAACAGTAGACTCATTAACTAATACTTGTCTTCAAGGATTGTTGCCTACAAATACAGGACCTAACCTATTCGCCTATTCCAACTGTAACGTAAGGACTATTCACAGACTAAGCATCCTAACGAGGCCTAGGAGCCTAACGGCCTAACCATTACGTTAGCCTTACCAAGCAAAATGTGTCGTTATCTTTCTCTCCCTGTGAAGGTAATCACATGAACAAGAGATTGTCTTAAAATACCACAGATTATCCCAGTAACTTCTAGATTACCTGTTATCGATTAATTAAACTTAAATACGACATTTTATATCCCTACTTGGACAACTTACAATAGTTAATTGTTGCTGGGCTGTTCGCTCTCTTTTCGACCCTATCGCACGTGTCAACACAACAAGAATTCAATGGCGTTCTCCCCAGAACCTTCCACGTTGTTAAAAGCAATGCACGCAGGAATCAACGGGTGAAGAAATCTGTGTTTTCGTGATTGGCTAATACCTCGCGCCAGGGGAATTAACAGTAGCGCGCTGCGTGATCGGGTCAGCTAGAGGTCAAGTACTACAGTACAGCCTGTCACCCGGTGATTCCTGACATAACAAAGATAATACATAAACATTAAAGGTGATATAAATATAAAGAGGGCGCATACATAATTATCGTTACAATACTAACGTTAGTCCTAGTCCATGAACAGGGCTTTTTACTTCGCTTAAAGAGTAGCGTTAGAACTTACTAGGCCTACGTCAAGTGCGGAGTAAACACAGTTGAAGTAAGCTGGCCACGTACAGTTTTCCAAGACTAGCAATGGTCGGTATCTGTGTTGATCGTCTTTGATTTTGAGTCAGTCATTACTTTTTTATACTGTCTAAAAAACATAGCCAGCATTGCATGTAACACAATGTTTTAACTTGACTGACTCTAAATTGGTATCAGTCACCACCACTTATGCCGTAGGCTAAAAAATGAGGGAAAGGGCTTTTCATAAAGTCTAAAACGTGTGCTAGCCCCAGTGTGAACTGAATTAGGTCCCATCAGATCTTCTTCTTCTTTCAAAGGCAGCACAAACGCCAGGCCAGGCTATCCCGTGCTGTTGCACTAGGACTAAGGGAGTCGGATAAATAAACTAGCTACAACGATTCTGGTCAAGGGCTAAGAGCTGGCTTCATTTGCAGATAAGAATGAGTAGCCTATGCCTAAGTAACGTCAATTTTGTGAAGCATAGGCCAACACCTAGGCCTATAATGTAATCCTGATCATCTTTAAGTTCAAGATAGAGCTAGGCTAGACCTAGGCCTATGTATATTCCACAGGCTAGCCCTATTCTAGCCTAGATCTGCCTAGCCTGCTTAGGCAGAGGGTATACAAACATGACGTTAAACTGAGCCCTTAACTGAACAGGACCGACCTCCTACTGCCATGGATAGATAAATCTGTGTCTTTCATCCAAGTTGTGGTGCGGGGTTGGGTCAAAGTTCTGTTGCATTAATGCAACCTAGGCCTATGTGTTGCAGGGAGTTGTCGGGGACAACTCCCTGCTTGGAGCAACATGGATGCCTCATACAGGAAACATGCGGAAAGTCCAGTGGAATGTTGAGTCAATTGTATAACAGATGGACTGCTTCAGTAACTTGAATGAAAGTGTTTTGTTACTCCTAACAGAATTCACAGAGACGCAATCGATAGGTGCAATGTATACAGGTTAACTACCGCAGAAAATTTGTCACTTAATGAGAGCACTTAAAGTCTAGTGTGAGCCCTTTTGCCTGATGCAATTAAAAATTACCATCATGACAAGTGAATATGCACTGAATGAGTGTGACACATTGATTTTAGAGATATTTTCTGGTGGATTTTACTAAGGTGTGATATGAAAGAAGAATATTCCAGACCGCGTACTCTGATTAATGTAGCTAAACCCTGGCTTAGCTTACTTTAAAAAATACGTATCATTTTAAAGTTAGGTTATTTTTGTTAAATACATTTACTTTTCAAAGCGTTACAGCACGGTTAGATTTCCTGTTTTTATTTTTAATTGCCTATCTTGTTTGTCTTTGAATTAAATGCTATCAACCTTTGTAGGGTCAAATGTATAGCCTATAATTTACCCGATTTGTTTATTAATTTTCAGGGACTATCTGTGAAGTATAACAATGATTTTCCCATCAGTGCACATACTTGGATAGTTGATTGCTTATCCTGGTTATCAAATAGTTCAGAGGGAAAGTCCCAAGAGTTAACACTCATCAGCCAAGCTCCAAGAAGTGGAATTGGAATGGTTAGTAGGTATATAGCAAGGCAGTGTTTTGTTTTCTTTGGTTTGCGTTGAAACTTGAAAAAAAGTTCTGCACCTTTTTACAGAAAGTTTTTTTTTATAACTTTACATCAACATTTCTAGGCAAAATATGATACGATGAGGCAGTACATCTTTCTTCAAAAATGAGGTTTTCACTATTTCTCACCTTCAAAGTTTAACAGAAAAAAGTTTGTAAGTAAAATTTGTGTTCAACAAATTTTTTTTGCCAAAACTTTCAAAAAGGTCAAATTGGTCAACTTCAACATCTCCAGCATTATTCATATTTTGAAGAGATACTGCTGTTGCTTAGCATTTTTTAGACAGAATGAATAATTAATAATGATTTTTAATGTAATTGGACTGATGCATTACCTAACTAATTGAAGATACAGGTATGACCACAACTTTTTGTAATCCTTTTTGATCACTTGTACATTCTGCAAGAGCAATCATGTATGTCCTCCCCTAGAAGCTCCCAAAGTCCCACACTGCCCTCAGTCTTTGTTAGTACTAAGGCGTGCTGCATTAGGCAAGATCAATTTCTATACATGTATGTATTCCTAAACTGTGACTGTAGTCTGTACTTCTCATGTTTCCCCATCAAGTACAAGGCTGTGTCAGTACATTTCATCAAACTGAAAGTGGAATTTCAGTGTTATTCATGAGATTCAGGTATTAGCTGTTACAGAAACTCCCTGACTGCCAACATCATCATGTACAGTACCGGTGGTACCGGTATTTGGATGAAGACCTCTCCATCACTCATCTTCAACAGAGACATCACATCTTACAGTAGAAGACATCTTCTAATGTTGTTGTCATAAAAAGTAAGTTTGTTGCACATCCAAGGTCACACTTAGAAAATGTATAAGATTAGACCTTCCTATTCAGCAGGCCAAAGTAGTAATGTGAGATTTACCCACACCCATGTGGAACTTACCCACAACCTCACCCTCTCCTCCTCAGCCCTCCCCCCCCCCCCCAAAAAAAAATAACAAGAGACACAAATTTTTATTACCCACAAATATCATCATGATGTATTTCCTGAATTTTCTTGCAAAATATTCCAACTCTTCTAAAACTATGTTAACCAACTACTTGAGTATTCACCTGCCTGATAATTTTTTGTATGAAGGAAATCCAATCGATATGTGTTTGTAAAGTATGCTATGTTAGAGTAGTCTGTAGTCTGTTGAGCTGTTACATTTCTTGACCTTATGGTGACAATGAGTAAGGCCTATTGTTTACTTAAAAAAGGGGGAAAAAGGAAATATTTTTTTTAATGAGACCTAAATATCAGCAATAAAACTTTTTTATAGATAGTGGATATATTTGTTTTTTTTTTTTCATCTGCAGATCAAAATGTGCTATTTAGCTTTAAGTATGTCTTAAATCTACATGTTTAATAACTTTGACTTTTAGTTATGTATTCAATTACACACACTTGACTGCTGAATGATGATTTAACTTTTACATCCCCACAGGGACGAAAATCCTCCATCCTTCAAGGTCATTACTATCGTGCAATTCAATTTTCACTTAGAGGAGGACTCAAAATTTTAGACCTGCATCTAGTAAGAAAAGAAATTAGATATTAGTAGGCCATCTGGAGAAGATAACATGGAGACAAACAAGTTTGAAGCACCATTCTGCAATTCCCAGGAAAGTCATCAGTTGATAACGAACTGACCCAACGATTGTTGCATTGTTAGTACACTCATAAAACACTGGGATTGAATTTAACCAGGATTGCTGTTCTGCTTACCCCAACATAACTTCTAGTTAAATTTTCCATGAAATTCCGGTTAAACTAAAGCAAATCCAAGTAACACTAACACAAATTCTGGTTGAAGTAACTAGTTTAACTAGGAACATTAACCAGGATTGTGTTGGAGTAAATAGAACACAGATCCTGGTAAAACGTAAGCCCGACGTTTTAAGAGTGTAGAAACAACAGTCACCTTTTTATTTTTCGGAGTGTTTTTTGATACAATTCCTTGTTGGGAAATTAATGTTTACTAATTGTGCCAATGTTGAATTGGATCTAAAGAGGTTGCTGACATTTTTGGAAGACATTTTTAGTTTGGAAACTGGGCCATAAAACTCCATTTTAGTAACTAACTGGAAGACATTTATATATCTGATGTCACAATGACATTATACGATTCTTCCTTTTGCTACATTAGCCTAAAATGATGTAAGGATATATTGAATGCTTTGGTTCCTAATGTGCCCTAATGTGACGAGACAACACTTCTGCTGAACAGTGTTTATTCCTTGATTCACATTCAATCCAGTTAGGCCACAACATGTGGATATGAAACTTTGAGATGACCCCTTTGGAGGGTATGCAGTAACAAACCATGGTTTTACTTAAAACATATTAAGCATCGTACCATTTAACGAATTCATGATTGGATATACAATGCTCCATACTGTTTTGAATGATGTTAGTGAGTCATTATTCAAGTCAAATCATTCTATTTCTGGTGCAAGTGTGTAAAAGGACGGGGTATTACAATCCACCTAGCCCATTACCTAAATAGTTTACATTAAATTATTAAAGTGTGGTAGCGCTTTACCAAAATTCATGAGAACATTGACTCATACAGTTTTGTTTAATTTCAAACTGGATGCAACCCAGAAAAGCTCAGAATAATAAGATTAATTCTTCTTCTTTTGTGTACAATTGGAAGCACAGAGAGATGCTTACCGACTGTAGTAAAAGGTCCTGGATGAGCCTGGATTAGCCTTGTGATCTTCAAAACATTAAACTTAAATGGCAAGAGCAGTCACCCAAACTTAATTTGGAGCAAAAGATATATCTCACAATTTTCCTTTTAGGACTTCATTATTGTATATTCAGGGTAAATTTAGCAGTAACTCCTAGTAATTTCCTAATTTGAGAGGAAGAAACATTCTTAAATGACTCTCAATCACCAATCATGAAACAGGACAGGAGAGTCTACTTTACAAATCTAAGTTCAGGTGACTGCATTTCCCCTTGTAATTCACCTCTGTTTTGGTTGTTGAAACTAAGTTGAGGTGACTGCATTGTTTGTGTCAATTCACTTTGTCTTTCTGTTTACTTGTTCCTTGTAGAAATATATAAATTTTCTCAAATTCTCTTACTGTTCTAAGACCTCCTTCCCACACCTAATGTTATGTGGATGGTCATGATCCCAAGACGTTGCTTGTGGACTTTGGACTTGCTATTTAAATAGACAGAAATGTTCCCGAGAGCTACTCATTTTAATCAAATGATGCACTACTTAATAGTTTTGTTTAGTGTTACTGTATGTTTGCAATGACAGTCTATATGTAACAGTTCAGTACTATGACATAACACTTATTAACAACTTCGCAGCATTTTGAAACTGTTTCTATGTTTTTTGTTTTTTATCGTTCTATACAAATAAGTCAATAAAAGTCTCTCTTAATGTTATCATATGACTCTATATCTCTACCATAGCAGTTGTCGTTCCCCTAGTTATTCCTTTTAACTTTTAGATTATCACATAAGTATTTCACTATGACTACACTCTAAAAACTATTTAAACGATTTTGTTTAAAAATTAGGATACTCACAAAAATGAGTATTTCTACTCGAAAAAGGTGAGTACTTCAACTCAATTTGTGTAAAATTTTGCACATATTCAGCAATTTGTGTAAAGTTTTGCACAAATTCAGTTGAAGTGCTCACTTTTTTTGAGTAGAAATACTCATTTTCCTAAGTATCCTAATTTTTAAACAAAATCGTTTAAATATTTTTTAGAGTGTACTGACAGCGTAAAGGTCAAGTGAAGTTATCCTAACTTAAGTTAGTCTAGTTGTCTTACCTATTTCATGAATCTTTAGAATCATGTGGTAGTATATTTTTTCTTTAAATTTGGATATTTATTAGGTGAGACTCATTGTTTGCATTGGATTTGCAATATTGAAGTTCTAAAATATAATGAACGATAAGCACTGTTTTTCTATATAATTAAATTTCCTATTTCTCCTTGAAATTTGGTACTCTTGGAATGTTAGATACCTTTTACTGTAGCTCTAGCATATGCTGGGAATAGCAAACAAAGTTGCTTAATCTTAATTGTCTCTGTATAGGCATCAAAAGCATAAATAAATTGAATGCAATGTGAAATTAATGTGCCATGATGACATCGCAGATATCCCATAATGGACTAATTCCCCCCAAATTTGCAGTACTTTGAAAATAAATTTGGAATGCTATATGCAATTGAGATGCAGTTTTCATCTTCTGAAGGAGAAAAGTTTGAATTTTGCCTCTGGAAAAGGCCTTTGAGGGACCAGCCGCGGGTACCGTCACTAGACTTTCTACACCGAAACGCACTTTGAAGGTTATATAAAAAATGGCGTTCGTAATATCGCCCAACATTTGAGAATTACTGCATGCCTTGGCTAGGTATAAGGCAAACCCCTGAGCTGTGTTGCTTCAAATTTCAATTACAAATTGAGGTCAAAGGTTGTACAATATCTTTGAACAATTGAAGGAAAAACCAGACACCTCCTTTTTACCAAGTGTAAACCCTTTTGCTATCTCTACAAACTGGCAAACAACATTGCTTAAATAAGTCAACTTGGTAACCACAAATTTTCAAGTGGTTTTATAAGGGTCTGATCCCAGCACCAAGTTTAGCAGCCTCCAAGACAATATTTCCACGTATTGCATTTAATATTTGGTGGCTGAAGATCCTTATCTACCGCATGTGTTAGAACTACATGCTGTCGATCCTTATAGGCCCTATCACAGATTACTGTTACCTCAGTGTTCTCAAGCTTCATTAAATGCATCGTTTGGCCCTTCAATTGGAACGTTGAACCCTGTTTAATATCATTTCATCCGAAATTATCCCCTCTTATTATTACTTTTATTACTCGTTTCTAAAATCATCCACGCTATACGTCCGGATCTGCATCGGATCCGTATTCGCATTAATGGAATCAGAACCGTCTGCATCCGCACACCGCATCCGGACGCCGCAACCGCATTCCGTATCCGCATCTGTACTTATGGAATCCTACCTTAACACCATGTGATAGACCTACGAACTGGAGGTTCGAAGACGGGGTAAACCCCAAAGATATTATAAGCATATATTCCACACGTTTACTTACACTGTTGCTGAAATTGATTCCTCATAGAGACGTAAATATCGGGGTGGAAGTGTAGATGAGACTTAGCGTTGACCAGTCTAACCGGCGATTCGTGTAAAAACTAAAGCCGCATTAGCAAAAAAAAAAAAAATCCATCGTTCAAAGAGGTCAGTGTGCGTACGCTTTTACAACGCATTACATACGCGAAGAAGACATTTCTCAGTGTATTATCAGGATTTTAGTTGATGCAAACTTCTGCGTGCTCGGAAAACGAACGCACTAATAAAAGTGCGTCACTTGAAGATACTTTGCACAGAAAAAGACGGAACAAGTCCGTTAACTTCAAACCAGTCATTGTGCGTTCATGTTCAAGCATTTACGTAGGCCTAGAATACCGAGCCAATTAGAAATTACTTCCTTTTTAAGGGGAATATTTTTCTTTCTATATTTATTTTCAAAATAACAAGTGTTAATACCTTTGTAAGATATTCGTTCGCCTACGAAGGCTGGCAGATAAATCTGCAATAGCCGACTTGTATTCATCCTCTTGCATGTAGGCACAAGCGTGCTGGGTGGAGACGGCGGTCAGAGCAGGGAGGTGTTAGAGGTCCTAACACCTCCCTGGTCAGGGAGTAGCACCGTAGTCTTCTTGAGCTTCTTTTTTCGCCTTATGTTTTTTGAAGAATTCTTTTGCCTCATTTTGAGCGGAACTCCAGCTGCTGCGGGGAGGTGCGTCCGCACGCACCCCCTCCTCCAGCCTACGTCCCAGGGAAATCACAGCCCTTAAGAGAAGCAAGCCAATGAGCCACAACTGGAAAAAAGGCCGTGGCCAGCCCGACTTTGACAATTCGGTTAGAAACTGAGCCGTTAAAGCCCATCTAACTTACTAATTCATATACCGAGTTCAATCTTTTAAATGACACGATACGCAAACTTTGGACAGTGTAAAAGGCCTAATTCATATACCGAGTTCAATCTTTTAAAGGACACGATACGCAAACTTTGGACAGTGTAAAAGGCCTACTTTAGAGCCTGTACACGCCAATAATTTCTTAATTGCGACCCAGAGGCCAAAAAATGAGCCATTTCAAATTTATTGTAGGGCCTAAATCTCAAACCTGAAATAGCCTGATTGATGGCGCGCCACGTGCAGCGTCGCTCCATCGATTAGTGTCGGAGCGGTGTGACATGGTATTTTCGTGGGCTTAGGAAGGCGCCAGAATGTCTACGATTTATGCAGATTGTCTACGACAGGTGGAGTCTTGTCGCGTCGTAGGTAGTCGTGGCGGTGTGTACCGGACTTTATTTGGGCGAGTTGGCCATTAAATATGTGTGTCGGGTACCACGCTTTTCTACTTCCAGTATAACGTTATACATGAACCTTGTCTTTGTAATAGCTAGAAACTGGCTCAAATCCGTTTTGGACACTTAACATGTGAAGAAGTAAAAAAGTATTTCTTTGATGTTCGTCAAAGTTTTCAGGTTCAGATTATAATTTAAAAATTAAAAAATCGTCGAAACAACTTCTGCCGTATACTTTGCACACAAGTTCTGGCACCCACGTATACAAACGTTACATGTTGTCTGGTCCACATATTGTGGACATCTCGCATCAGTTTTTAGTACGCGGTATCGGAGTCCGCACACGTACTAGTTAGTCCTATGTATATTCTCCTATAGTGAAAAGAGCCAAATCGATCCGCTTAGAAAATTTTTGTTTCAAATTTAAAGCCAGGGTTCACATTACCGAGTTTTAATCCAGGGGCGTAGTTCTGGATTGTGGATAAAGGGGGGCAAAAATTTTTCAACAACCGGGATCCTAGATCGCGTCCGGGACCGGACTCGTCTATAAGCAATCAGCCCACACGAATTGAAGGCACAAACGTGCACACATAAAAAAACGTAGGCACACTCACATTGACGGGCAATAGACAAAATATAGATGGCGCATTATAATTGCAGCATATTATTTATTATATAAAACAACTTTAATAGGCTCAAATTGACGGTTTCATTGAAGTCCTAAAGTCATCTATGTACCACCAACTCCCTGGTACCACAGTGTTATGTTTTAATAATTCTGCCGGTTAATTTTTTAATCTGCCTGATTTATTACGGGCAAGACGATACGTTTGCCCCTAATATTATTATGGTGGGACAATTGCCCTCCTCTGCCCCCACCCTCCATTTTGGTAACGTTAAAGTTGTGAAGGTATTTGACCTGTACTTTCATATACGGTATCAGAATTAAAAAGCTGTCAATTAGGAAAAAAGATCAGGGCTGAGAAAGATTGTTACCAATTTCCAAGCAGTTGATTTGTTAAATGGCATGATTATGTCTTTTTCAACATAGAAAAAATTCTAATCAATAACACTACGTGAAGTGAAACAACTTGATTATACTAACCTGTATCACGTGACCCTTGTGTCGGCTTCATTTTTGAAGGCATATCCCACATTAGAGTACCCTCCATGCAGTAACATGGCTCAGTGGTCAAGTAGATGATGATATCATCCATGCAACTGGTCTGTAAATCTCTCTGATGACTTCACGGATTTCCCATAATACAATGTACTTAGCTAAAAGTACAAAAAAATAAATAAATCTTTGAATATCAATACCTTCCAAATGAAAGACACTGAGATGCAGCCTACTTCTGGTATGCACTTTTCACTACCTCCCATAGAAAATGTTTCTGCAACTCCAAGGCGGCTCTGAAAATCTTTCGCCCCCCAGAGAGTTATTTGACTTGACACATTTTTACTCACTTTGCCCCCGAAAAAATTCTCCCCTTGAAAATTTTTCGCCCTTCGACCTTGTCTGTCTACAGGCTATCCTGTCATCAGTGGTTTTGGGGGTTAGAACCCCCCCCCCTCCATGACCCAACCTTAAAATGCAAAAGACACCTAAATTAGCTTTTTTTTCTCCCTCCCCTTAGACTTTTCCCTCATGTCGTGCTCCAACCCCCCCCCCTCCCCTCTATGACACAGTCCTGGCTACGCTACTGCCTGTCATGACATGAATAGTTTATCTAGCGTACATTTAATCTTTCACAGAGGAACCCGTACCGGAACTACTTAAAGTCTTGCTGACTTCAAATACGTCAGATTTTCTCATATTGTGTAATAATGGCATCTGCGAAAACTGTTGCAGTTGTTGGAGCAGGGCCTTGTGGGTTAGCCGCTGTTAAGACATGCTTGGAAGAAGGGTACAAGCCGACTGCATTTGATAAACTTGGAACCATAGGTATGCCAACTTTGTTGTTTTTTCGTTCATAAAATTATATTCGTAATAAGAGATACGTTGTTGGAAGCCAAACAAGACTAAGATAGATGTGGGGATCCTCGCTCATCTCTCCAATTAAATGTTAAATGTTTCAGACACTTATAAATTCCAAATAGATATCTTTATGGTGCCTATAATTATATATGAGACGTAACCTTATTCTTTGCTCCAGAATCACCTTTATCCAAATAGTATGATGCAAAGCTACTGCACTAAGCATATTGAAAACTATCACTTTGAGTGGGGCCCATTGATTTTGGAACAATTTAGACCCTTAGTCTATCTGCCTATATCAGCATCTCCTCAGTTTCTTGATTAACTCACTAAGTTAGTTAATTAGATAGGGTTTTACGGCCCAGTTTCGAACCTATTGGTTCAAGTCGAGCCGGACACGACCCATTTTCAGTTGTGGCTCACTGGTTTGTTTTCCCTACTCAATTGCTTATGCGCAGCATTACGCACAATGGCAGTAGGTTCCAGTTTTAGAGTCTTCGACATGGCTCGACCTGGGAATCAATCCGGGCCTCCGATTTATTCTCTAAGAAATATAATTCGAAGACGATTGCTAAGTATTTATCATATGTTGTTGTTTAACTTAGTTTCTTAGTCTCTTCACTGGAAGACTCGGTGCTCAGCATAAGCTATGGAGTAGAGAAAACAAGCTAGCCAGTGAGTCGCAACTGGCAATCAGGGCCTTGACCCGCTCGAAATCATTTAATTTTAATTTAATTTAACGTTTTAAGGGTCAGGAAGCCTTTTGGCTCATCGAGGACCCTATGCCAGAGTGAGCCGATTAAACCGATTGGTTAGAAACTGAGCCTTAAAACTTTACTTAACCCTCGCTGGTGTTGGGTGGGTTAGCGGGAAAAGGGGTCGTTACTAAATCTCTGTAATTCATTCGTTAGTCTTTGTGCTGCATTTTGCTTTTTGTAAAGGTGGTTTGTTTTGGTAAGTATCTTGCCTTCTCCATCCATTCCTTTCCTGTTTGAGTTATTATCAGAACATCAGTTACTGTTTTGAAAATGTTGCGGACAATAAATGAAACTTGTTTCAATTTAAGCTTCGTTTGAGGAAAATTACTTATTTATAGTTGAATTTTCGATTGAAATATTCTACGCATGTACCAAGAAAAGCTGGGCTATGGTTGAAACCCGCTTGTGCACGGTCTCGCTAAATTTTAATTTAAGGCAGGTATTCTTCACCTCATAGAGTTCCAATTCAAGTTCCAACCTTCTTACTTCTAAACCCTCCAACAGCTGACTAAAATACATCTTTATCGAAACACAATTCCACTTTATTGATTTAGGACATACTCCGATGAGCAAACAAGACCCTAGTGTGAAATAAAAACACTGTCGGTGCATGCTGTGCACTGTGAGCTACTTTGTATTTTTTTATTTGCTGCCAATTAAACAGCTGCGACAATTGAAAATTTTGGTGGACTTATGGGTAAAATTGTAGTTTGGCTGACGAATGATTGGTTTAAGACAAAAGCAGCCGCTCAAACTAATTTTGAAATAAGGCCTAATTTTCAAAAAAAAAATTCTAATTTCTTTTTCAAGTACAAGTTTCATTATATTTATGGACCTAACTAATATCCCGCATATACGGTAGTACATGGCTCTGGCACAGTGCTTTACCTGCCCCCCCCCCCCCCAGAGTTTTTGTCCAGACTACTCCCCGCATTTTCATTTCAATCGACACAATCCGCTTATGCTTAGTTGTTTTATGATCTTAAAGTTTACAATAACTTTTCCTTGTTCTTGTATTTGTAGGGGGAATGTGGAATTACGACAATGACACCTCAATGACAACTTCTGGTAGAGTGTACAAATCCCTTGTTACCAACTCAAGTACAGTGATGTCCTGCTATAGCGATTTCCCGTTTCCAAAAGATTCTCCGCCATTCGTTCCTCATGAGTTGTATCTTCGGTACTTGAATGTAGGTTATTTTTTACAATTCTCAGTCATTTATTACACAATAAACATGAATCCAAAAACGTAATGGAATGAAATGATTGTCAAAATACAGGACGCATTGCATTGAAAACCATGGAAGCCTTAAGTGTTTAATTATACTTTCTAGCAAAGCAACGGGTAGGAAAGTTTTACAATGAACACGAATAAATTAGATACATTGAACACCAACGCATAATTAAATAATTTTCATTAGGCAACATCTCAGAAAATATTAATTATTTGTAGGCCCTGCTGGTTGGATCTCTTTCAACTAGGAAATATTTGAAGCCTCAGTGACAGACTGGGGCTCCCTCTTCCCATAAAGAGGAAACAAGAAAGAAGAAAAAAGAAAATACATAGGGAGAAAGGGAAGAGGGAATGTGTAGTGGAAGCGTCATGAAGCATTAAACTTTGCGCCATTTTGCACGTAGCTCACCCTCCTTAAACCAAATTTTTCCCCAAGTTGTTACCGCTTGGCCTGGAAAACGATCAATCATCATTTTTCATCCTCCCAGATGAGATCTTGGCTACGTCGTCAGATTCAAGTTTATTGCAAACGGGAACATTTGTGAAAATCATGGACAGTGTCGTCCATTGGGACCACACTCTCCAGATAAAGTAACAGCATCTCTTTCCCAAGAATCATTTACGTAGATGTCCAGACCCCTTTTATCCTAATACGTGCTTGTATTACCGTATCGTCGTGTTATACATCATAACATTTGTTGCAATGGTCAACTGGAATTTACAAGAGTAATACTCTCACTCGATCAGTCTATGCTTTATACACCGTCAGGATTACGCTGACCATTTCAACCTGAGAGACCACATACAACTGAATACAGAAGTGGTTAAAATAGAACAAGCAGACGATTACAGGGAAACCGGAAGATGGGACGTCCACGTCAAACAGGAAGGTGACGATGTGACCAAGAAAACATATGATTTCGTCATGATATGCACCGGTTACTTTTCCGAACCCCACCTTCCAACTTTCCCTGGTCAAGAACACTTCAAAGGCGACATTTTCCATACCTGCCAATATAGAACGAGTGACCCATTCAAAGACAAGACCCTTCTTGTTATTGGTAAGAAACCGCTTTTAGATCAATTTATTTATCTGTCCACAGAAATTTCAAAACAAGTATGATTTCCAGTAATTTGATAATTTTTATTCTGACTCAAGTATAGGCCTATAGACGAATCCGATCAGTCTGGTTTAGTCGGTCATAACTGAGGTCAGCTTTAATATTTTCAAATTCCTTCAGTTGCTTATCTGTGTCATTGATAAATTTACACTAAAAAATCTCTGGGTTCCCTCAGTTCCACTGAATATGAAGAGTTGAGGATTGAGAATTGTACGTAGAAAAAGAAATTCAAATTATTTAAGACATGGGCTTCGTTAATGGCCGACTCCACTAGCTGAGCTGATTCCTTTCATAAGACGTCATAATTGGGTAGTTTCGCCTACTGCAAACCGTAGTCATCGCGTAGGTCGACAACTGCCTCTCAGCTAGGTTTAAAAACTTTACTAGTTTTCCCAGAGATTGGGTTTGTGGCATTTATCACGGGTAAGCACTCAATTCGCTTTAGAGTTGCCTATTCCTGACGTCCTAAAATCAAGAGTTCCTGAAGTTAACATTTGGTCAATTATCTCTGGGGTAAAATCATTTCAAATCAGAAAGATGATATTGCAAAAACTCTTTGTTCAAATAGAGTAAGCAGTTGGTCTGAAAAAAGAAAAACATTGGAACTTTCCTCTTGATCCATTTAAACAGAAACCTTCAAGAAAAAAATTAGTGACTGGGGTATCTTCGAGGTCTTTATCTTAATAGATTTGTATTTTCGATGAGCCACAACAGGAAAAGGGCCGTGACCAGATCGACTTGAACCAATAGGTTGGAAACTGCGAAACTAACTAACTAACTATCTAAGTAACTAACTAACTATCTAACTAACTAGCTCGTATTTTCGACTGTACCTGCCAGTGTCGTATTTGAGGTCGGGAAAAAAATGACCTCATTGTTCGTTTCTTCCTAGTAAATTTTCCCTTTTTTTACCCGGTCGATCGAGCTGATTTTCCCGATCGAACGAGTTAGAGGAAAATTTGCCCCTGGCCCCAGCAGTTACGCTACTGAAACCCGTGCATCTGTATCTTCGAGGATCTGTGTTTTTGAGATGGTTTTGTGCTTCCTAGGCTGGGTTAACTGGTGATATTCGCTGTAAATCCACTTGTGGGTGATTTTATGGTTCGTGCCTTACCCCTTAGGGGGTACCGTAATCAGGTAGTCGAATCCAATTGACACACGTTACATCTCGTCAGGAGATACCCTGATCAGCCTCCTTTATGTGTGAAACTTTCGGATTCAAATCGGCGAGTTATGTTGTGTCAGTAATTGTCAGTTTATTTATTAAGACGTTTCGGTGAGTACATTTCTAACTTTTTGTTTGGTCGTGAGACGTGTGAAATGAAATAATACGATAGATAGTGTGAACCAAATGAATAAGCCAGAATTGTATCTTCGACACTGGTGACTCCAGAATGGCCAAATCTGGGAGGGGGGGGGGGGTGAGCGGAGCCGAACTTGAAGAGCGGGCTTGTGTGGATCAGGGGCAAAGCCCCGGTGGGGTCCAGGAGGGCAAAGTCCTGGGAAGTTCTGAGGTCTTAGCATATCACTCTCAGTACACTCTCAGTACAGTTCGTGCTGTGTATATAAGCTTTGGTACTCTGTATTGTTTAAAGTAGCTGTAAATCAAAGAGCTAAGCCAATTGAGAATTTTGGTAAACCCCTATAAGAATTGTAGTTTGGGGTGAGAGGATTGGTTCTTTTAAACGGGAATTTTGTATGGTTATAATAACCTGAGAGAACCTTTTTTTCTAATAGCTTCCTTTTGAAAAATTATTTAAATACTAGTTATTAACGCTTGACCAGACAGTACAACGATATCATAAATGAGATATAATTAGTGTCTGTGTAAAATGTATTTTAGTTGAATATATCCCTTTCGCTCCTTGAATTCCTACGTGACTAATAGCTTGCGTAGCGCCCCTGTGACAGCAGCCCCTTAGGTTTGGCTTTTCGTAGCGATAAGCTGAACAAAAAGACTTCGCCCTCTCCGTGGGCTACGTGACTAAAGGCAGTCAATTTTCCACTGAAACTTCAATTTTTATAGTGGTCTACACGAATTCTCAGTTGGCACAGCTATTTAATTTGCAACAAATTAAAAAAATGCCGAGTAATGAAGGTCATATTACAATCCAGTACTGTACTGAAAGTGTTTGATTACACATTAGGTCCTACATACCCTGAAGCAATAAACTGAGAATGTGACTGGATGAGTTTTAGACAGTTGTGGGAGGGGCTTAAGTAAGTAGGTTAAGAGAATTGGAACTGTCTGGGGTGAGAAGATTTGACCTACATTTGTTCAACCCATTAGTTTGAAATTGATGTAAACCGAAAAACTCAATACAACCAACTCTCCTTCATTAGAAATCATTCATTTTAATCACTAAGGTATTTCAATACCCACTTTTGTTGATAGTAATTTTATTAATTTAATTATATTTAGGGGAAGCTGATTCGTTGCAAACCAGTTAGTTTACAAAGCGAGTTAATTAGATACAATGCGTTCGAGTTTGTTTACATTGCCATCCCTAAAAAAAAACATGGTATCGTCAGCGAGTAACTCAACAGAAACTTTTGAATGAGGGATTACCTAGATCATTAAAATATATAATACAAATAAGTGGACAAGGATTGAACCTTAAAGAACACTGCAAGTTATATATTAAGCCATTAAACTAAACTGTTAAAATTATTAACTTGAATGTATAACTACACTTCGACTCCACTTTATACCAGTACGACATTGACAAGTTGATAAAAATATTTGAAATCTACCTTTAATTCTTCTTCAAAGGGGAGAGCTTCTCGTCATCGGATGTGGCCGTTGAAACAAGTATGGTAGCTAAGCAGGTATTTACTTTTGTGCTACAATTCTGACACGCGCGTCCATTTTGATGAAAATTTTTACCCGTACAAAAAACGTCCAAATATAACCCCATTAATGTAGTCCAGAAAATCAAAATAATCACAGACTGTCATTCATATTCTGAAACGTCTCGCCCTTTGCCCCCCCCCCCCCAAAAAAAAACCAATGGTTACGTAAAATTTTGCCTGTGATGCATTGAAAACTTTTCAAGTCGAAAAATTGCAAAACAAATCAAAATCAATTTAAATACAACCACAATTACCGTGGAGATTGCAATTTTACCTGGAAAATAATCAGTTCGTTATCGCATATATTGACTTTTTGCCACCAAAATTTCGGCCCCTAAAATTTATTTTTGTCCGACACTCCTGGGATGGCTTTACTATTACACCTTTCAGTAAAAGTACGCTCACCACCAGTTAGGTTATGCCTGCAGTAACGTGAATAAATTTTTCCTTTTTTCAAACCTTAACATCCTTCATGCTTTCAATTTGGACACGCTGTTTTCTAATAAGTGTTCACAAGCTGATACCCGTGTCAGTTCAGATTTCAATTCGTTGGCTGCAGAGATGTGAAGATTACAGAGGGCAAAAATGGAACCTAAATTGTCACATTTGTGGCTGTAAGGTGACATACCAGATGCTTAATTATTGTGCCGAAAAACTCGACATCACGACAATTTGCTCAATTTTGTTGAGATGTGAAGTTACTGTAAGTCGACAACACGACAGAAGTCCGCGAAATGTCGTGTTGACGAGTAACACATATCTCTACATCACGACAATTCGGTTAATTTTGTCGTGATGTCGAGTTACCGTAAGTTGCCAACTCGACAAAAATACTGCAAATTGTCGTGATGTCGATTTATTTGAGCACGATAATTAAACATCTCACATGTCACCTTATGGCCACCGTACATTTATCACCATTCTGTGTAATTGACGCAGTGATATTATGGGACCAACAGAAGGGGGAATTTGATATACATCACTAATTTAATACAGGATCTATTCAGTACAAGAACATGTTCAAAGCGCAGGTCACATTAAAGCGATGTCGGATCGGATTTCGCTCCGATTTTTGTGAGCTTAATTTAAATTTCCTCCATCTTTGGTCGGAAAGAAGCAAAAGTTTGCCACCCTGTGGAAATATATGATTTGTATCGCAGAACTACGAAAATCGAAATTGTGCTGTTATTACGTAACGTCACATCCGCAAACAGAGAAGAGCTGCTTGTCAACGTATCGTCACGAAATAATTAGTTTACAGTTCATTTTCATGGTAATATTTACAAAAGATGGCATACTCTTGGTCAAGGCGTTATAAATAGAGGGCGGGCTTTATACTTGACTTTTTTGCAGGGAGATTTGCTTCAGCTAGTAATAACCTAATACAGAGCTGAGAATTTCTGAAGGTAATGGAGGGCTTACTCAAAGACAGAAGTAAATGTTGAATAGTATTATTAACTAGTATTAGGGTCTTGACCAAGAAAAGGATGGCATCGCTTCTGTTCGTTCAGACAATAGACTGATGACGTTTTAATTATTTCTCAAAAAAAAAAATCGGATAGAAATCCTTCCCGATATCGCTGTAGTGCGACCTGTGCTTTAAACTCTACCGTATGATGAAACATTTGTCGGTTTGCAATACCTGATTGGTGATTGGATCACTATACACCAATAAATGTGTTCAATTGACGTGGATTTTCTTCAAAGAGTATAAATAGGTAATTCTGAAAGTACCAGCATAGAATTACATCTTGACAGCGAGGTGCCAGATGAAGTATCATCTTTCTCTCAATATCCGGCAAATATGCAAAACAAACATTCTATAATTTTTAGTTAAATTTTATCTAGTGTTTACCTCCCAAAAATATTGCCTTATGCCTCCGTCATCTTTCAATAGGTATATATAAGCTCAAGACGCGGGTTTTGGGTCTATCCTAGACGAGCCATGGGAGGATGGCCTTATGACGTATTGTTAGACAATCGCTTCTCCATGGGCGTGGTACCAGGATGGTTGCTGAGATGGGTCTACCAACAGTTCCTGGAGAGGGATATCGACTATGAAGTCATTGGAATCAAACCAACGCGTAAACTTTTTGAGGAAAACTTTGCGGTCAATGATTCAATTTTAAGTCAGATCACGTGCGGTAAAATAAAAGTTCGATCTGGTTTGAAGCGATTCATCCAAAACGGTGTTGAATTTGAAGACGGTTCGAAAGTTGAGGGCATTGACGTGGTGGTGATGGGAACAGGATACAACATCAAAACTCCCTTTATTGATGACAAGATTTTGTCAGGTAGGCCTAAGAGTTGTTCGAATAACTTTGCAGAATTGATGATGATCCTAAATATTGTAGAGGTTGACGTGTATTTTTTTCAAAGGGTAAAAATAGGCAGTTGTGAAAGTAACAGCAAAAAATAGCACCTTATAAGTAACATCCATCTGCCCAAATCCGGCATGCATGCAAAACAAACATTCAAGGAGGTACCTATCTAACTGGAATAACCTTTATTAGATTCAGTGTGGACGGTGCATTCTTGGCAAAATGGAATCTTTATTTGTCAACATGAAGACACCTATACATTCTTGGAGAATTATTCGTTGGAATCGCTTGAGAAAAAAGAACAAGGGTCCTGTTTGGAACCCCTTTTCCATTTCGTCTTCTAAGTTAGAACATTTTGGTTCTTATAGAGTTTGGTATAAAGACTCTGAGCAAGTGTGGTTGTGTATAGAGTAAAGTTACTAAGGGGAGAGGTGTAAAGTCCGCCATTAAGTGTTGTTGTGGTAAACTGTTCTACACAAAAACATCCGGACTTATACTGGCAATGCCGCCTGGAGGGGGACAGGGAATAAATATGAACCAGGCCCGAGCATTTAGGGGGCCTGAAAAGTGTCGTGGGTTATACGGTATTGGTACGTGTAAAATAGGACCTACGAAAAAAATATTAAGAGACAGCAATTATTGTTTGTTTACATTTTGTGATTTAGTCGATACTCATGCACAACCTGGCAACCTTGGTCTAAGCTAAAATTTAGCCACCCTAATCCTGTAATTGGTATCTCCAATAATTCCAATTCACGAATGGCTTCTCTCGATCATACTAAGTTTTAGCTAAATTGTTTGGATTTAACACTTTTGACTCTACATACTATATCTTTAAAAAATGTATGTTCAAAATTATCTTCAAAGGTCCTTTTGAGCAAATAAGAGGGTATTTATCAAAGGTTACTCAAAGACAAAGGAACGCTCACCCCGTTGTCTTTTAAAATCGCTTTGATAATGGACGTAAACTTCTTTTCTCCAGTTCAGCTTTTAAAGGCCCAATTCTCTCACCCCAAACGGTACCAATTCTCCTAACCTTCTTACTTAAGCACCTCCCACAATTGTCTGAAATTCCTCCTCATCCAGACACAATTGAGGTTTATTGCTCCAGGGTGAGTATAAAAAACTCAATGTGAATAATCAAAACACTCTCAGCACAGTTCATCCTGCGTAATGTAACCTTTGGTAATCTGCATTGTTTGAATAAGTTGTCAATTAAAGAGCTGAGCCAATTAAGAATTTTGGTATTCCCGTACAAGAATTGTAGTTTGGGGTGAGAGGAATGGTCCTTTAAAAGAAGCCTGTAAGTTCTTACAACTCCAATTTCAAATATAACTACATTTGAGTCGTTTGTTCCTTTATCTATACAGACGACATCAACACTCGCGATCTTTACAAGTATGTGTTTCCAGTTCGTCTTCCCCATGCAACACTGGCATGTATTGGATTAATGGGAACTGACTCTGGCTTGACTCCAATTGGTGAACAACAGGCCCGGTGGTCTCTACGAGTCTTTAAAGGCCATATCACCCTACCCTCTACTCAGAAAATGCTTGATGATATCGCAGAAAAAGCGAAGTATCTCTGTGACAGATATGGCAGACCCAAATTATTTGTAAGTATTACTCTTTTGGGGCAATTCTAGGTTTATTTTGCGTTCTCTATGGAAGTGGCCGCATGTTGTTAAATCGAACTTTTGACTGGATTTCACCTAGACAGGGAGATCTTTTTTCCGGGCCTACATACCAACCTCAAATTTAGATGCATAGGATCGACTTTGCTGACACCTTTAAAAACATGAACAAAAACACGCCAGTTGAACACTGGAAAGGAGCATTTCTGTTAAGATGCATAAGTTGCATTATATTTTGATTACGTAATCAGAGTTTGACAATGACAATTGACTATTTGCTCCAGCACCTTGTTTTTCCATTTCTTAACTGATGGTTTACCAAAATACAGATGTCTGTCATGTTAACGTTAATTTGTGTTTCTGAATAATTGTCGGGTAATGCAATTTCACACAGATGCAAGACTAGACAACCTCCACACCACGAACTTCTCTACATGGACAGAGCATGTAACGTATGTCCTATCCGTAGATTGTCACCACCGACTGGAACAAAAAAGGCGCACCAAGATAGCCGCTGTGAAGCTACAAATCGTCTGATTTGACGACGACTCTGTTATATTTTAAACAAAAGTTAAACTTGAATGGGAAAAACATCATATTCCTGCAATACGTGAAGTGATTTTGACCTTACCTTGCAATATTTAAAAACATTTCCACTTTCTTGCAAAATCTGGGAATTGACTTGAGCAAGTCCAAACTTTTACACAAAATCATAGCAGACAGCCATCTTGGTGCTCTCTTTCTCACACGAACGATGATGTACCGTGCAGTATGCTCTGTTCATGTATAGGAAGTCCGTGCTCCACACTGAAACCAATCACGACGTTAGACAGAAATCATTAATAATTTTTTGTTAGTTTTGAGTCAACTTGATGTTCGAATGTACTGCAGAATTAAAGTTGTGAAAAATTGTAAAAACAAACTCTGATCTCCGCTTTAAGCAATTTATACAAGGTAATCAACTCACAACATGTCCCTTTAGAATGCTCTGAGTGTAAATTAAGAGGACGCCACCATTTAGGTAGCATGCTAATAAATAATAAGTCCAGACTTTTGTCTTAACCAGTGTAGTTAATTCAAACATATCACATGTTACCAAATAAGAGCTACCCACTCTAGCTTTTTCTTGATATTGTTACGGCTTGGTCGCAATTCAAACCAATAACAGCGAAAGACCACAGAAGAGCGAGATTAAAATCAACAACTTAATTATTATTTACCTCTTACTTCCTTAAATTTACAACAATTACTCTTAAATCTACTCACAATCTTTTACGGCTTAAGGTATCACTCTTTGTCCAAGGGGTAGTGTTGTTAGCGTCGATTGTACAGCATCACAGCGTAGGACTCGGTTCTGCGAGGGCAGGATGAAGACTATAGTGATCGGTAAATGGCGACACAATTACAGCGTTAAGCGGCGAAGCAGGCGTCTGGTCTCTGTATTATCTGTGTATCTTCTGTTCTCTTCTCTCCTGTCACACTGCTTGCATGACCTTTTATATATCTGGTAGTTCTTCCAGAAAAGTCTGGAACTCACTCTAATGGAAACGTCTCGTTTGATCTCGTACAAAACAAACAGCGAAAGTTCTGGGCTCAGTAACCCATAATCACAAGTTGGCTATTATTAGGCCATTACATCATACAGTAGTTTCCAGTAACTGTGCGAATGTTCTCTGGGGTTACCCGTTGAATATGCTCGAGAGACAACACCGATGCTAGCATTTTCTAGAACTTTTCACTTACTCGTCCGTGGATTCAATCTGGTTGATGTCGTCTCGTAACAATATTTAAATCAGTATTTCACGCTCACTGTTTGTAGATGGTAAAGGCAATCCAAAACTTAACTCTAATTTTTGTGGTATTCTAGAGAAATTTCAATTAGCACAGTTCTTTGATTGACAACATATCCAAAACTTGCAGAGTACTGTACCTCATACACATCATGTCATCATGTACTGTAATAACAGTGCTCTAATTACACATAACGTCCTGTATCTTAACCCTGAATCAATAAACTGAGATTGTGTCTTGATGAGTATGATTTTTAGGCGGTTGTGGGAGGGATTGAAATAAGAAGTTTAGGAGAATTAGAAATGTTTGGTCTGAGAAGATTTGACTTTAAACCGTGCCGCCATGCATCAGTTTCAAACGATCTACAATTTGAAGAAGAAATCTTTGTCCAGCATCATAGACTGTCAGCGCTGGAAAGACACAAAGATATTCAATGACCTTGTAGGTAACACACATTTTTCGAAATGTTGACAAACGTTTAGCAAATAAACTTAGGCCTCAGGATTGAGGTTTTTGAACCAATTTAAAGTGTAACTTGACACTTATACCAATTTTCCTTTTGACTACAAATTCTAAAATTTATGAATATTTTATAAGCATGTCTGGCGTATCCTAACTGCTCTTTTCGAATTACTAAGCCCCTTTAACCCCCTAAGTACACATATCAATGTTTCATTTAATTTGAAACATATCATTCGTTAACTAACGATTTGCCCTTATATTTTTTATATATTCTGCATAAGATTGAAGGGAATTTCCCTGAACTGAAACTATATAACTCAGGTTTTATTACGGTCCTTCTGCTAACAGATTCCCGGAGTAGCCCTCACAGACGAGCTTACGGAGGAGATGGGTTGCTATCCAAGTTTGAAGAAATTGTTCCTGACTGACCCCAAACTAGCAGTCAAGGTCTTCTTTGCTCCCGTAACGCCCTTTACATATCGTCTTTTTGGACCCCACCCGTGGTCTGGAGCAAGGGAAGCCGTTATGAACGTTTGGGATGCCTGCGTGACGGGAATTCAAGGCAAACCTTCAGCCGTGAGACAAATAAAACCTAGAAGAAGCTCTTTGTGGGTGTTAATGATATCGGTGCCATTAATAATCGCCATCTTGCTTTTACTTTTGAGTACTGCAAATTAAAACTGAGAGAACCTTTAATATTCTGAGTCTGGAAAACCAAAACATTGGAAATTTGCCATTTATGACACGATCCAAGTACTACAGTGTGGTTTTCCCGACTATTCTTCATTAAATCCATACTTTTTATGATACATGAAGCTCCATATTTGCAATTATTTGTTCTTTAAAGAACAAAATCTTTGGCGCACCCGCAGCAAATTGCAATTCCTAATGCAGTAGTTCTCGCCCTCATAAGTCAGTTTTGTAAAGTTTCCAAGCTCTGAAAATGACAAAATCGGAACTTTGCTATGTGACACCGGCAACTACAGTGCTGTTTTCATAATTTTTCTCCCTTAAAATTTCAAATTCTCCCAATATAAGCTTTTGATTTTGAAATGTTTGGTCTAAAGGGACAAGAAAGTTTCGGAAACTTTTAAAATGTCGTCGTGGAGACTCAGTTCCTAGGCCTTACAAAAAAACCCACCTCCCCTGGAAAAAGTGTATCTGCGCCACTGAGCGTAACAGTTTCGTTTATTCTCTTTTCATCATCCATAGAGGTATAAGAGCTTATAATCGTTAAAATTGTATCATCAATTATTTACATATAATTTCATATAAAAATGAACAACAAAGGATAAGAGAGAATAAATAAAATAAATAACAAAGAAAGACATATAAGCATAATAGAGAAAATGATAATCAAATAATTGTTCAAATTAATGTTGGCCCCAACCTAAGACTTATACGCTATCCTTAACTTTTCACAAAATAAACTCAACTTCTCTAGTGTCTTCTTACTTTTAGTTTGAAATTATTGCTCCATCGTTAAAGAGTTTGGATTCTTCCTATAATAAGATTTAATATACAATTCTCTAATATTAGCAAGTGCATTACATTCAAGTAGACAATGAAATTCGTCCCCAATACGTTTCCTAGTGCATAATGTACAAATTCCATTCTGCATTTCAATATTTTCAATTCTACCGGTTACTAGTAGAGGCTTAATGTTACCACAACGAAGTTAAAAAGAGTTAATCCTTTCCCGTGTGTTGAGTATTTTCAAGTATTTTTCAAATGCTAACTTTTTCTTAAAGATCCTACACATAAAACAGTGACTATTTGTATTAACCTTTGACTATCACTCTCGCTCAAAGATGTCACCAACCCTCTGTTTCATTACACTTTTACTACACGAAACTGGAACACTCTACTTATGGAGTAAAAACTTCGAGGATTAAAAATTGTCCCAAATATTTGATAACCTTTTCTTTTTAATATCTGATTGCACTTAAAGGATCCATGGGGATGAGTAAATTCTTTTGTCATGTAAAGTTCTCAGAAGTTTATATGTCATACACGAAAGTTTATGTCCTGCATCACTGACAAGCCTTCCCCGCCAAGTTGAGGGCAAGCCTGTGCGAACATATCGGGATCTTTGCGAACGTATCTTGGTTGCACCACAGGCATGGCTGAAATAGAACGGCTTGTCTGACGTCACGTGAGAACTAAAGGCTGTACCAGAGTGACGTCCTAACCTAAAAGGCGACCAAAAATTTGTCCAAAATGTGTGAATTTCACTCATGATTTAATGGTTAATAGATATTTAATACTTCGTGATGCATAGGTAATTTTCACACAAGTGTTCCTACAAGTTCACCTGTGTTATTATTGCAAACATTAAAATTTTTGAACTTTTTTTCTCACAAACCTGACATTTTCGGTCAATTTATTATAGATTATATATTATTTTTTAAATTTTGTAATTATTTGTCAAATTATTCATCATAATTTTTCAATTTTATCTGGAATCATAAATCTGTCAAGGTGAAGAGAGCAGTGCTTTATATCACAAAAGGAAATGGTGGTTAAAATACATATTTCACATGTATAATACATTTTCACAAATGCCTTACGTAATTATGGAGGTTATTTTCTGTTCAGTTACAACTTTAGGGAGAACTCTACTCCTCAAAATGATTTTGCAAGCCAAGTGGTGTTAAACAATAATTTCTTTAAAATTGGCAAACAGGTTGTTTACTTCGATCTACTAAAACAGGTTAAGGTTTACAAATAGGAGATTTTTTCACAAGAGAAGGTGGTGGAGACGTATAAGAACTTTGTTGATAGGCACGGCATTAGAAACTTTCATTTTACCCATTATTGTGGTATAAATTTAGGTCACGGTGGTAGTGTCAATTTCACTTATTGCCAGCTAGTAAAACTTTCACTAAAGCAAAGTTTTCATTAATATTTCCTCTCCAAGAGCCATAACTAAATGGGACACATTGTTTACGGATACGTTTTTTTATTGGAAACATATTTATGCTGCCTCTAACGGTGGAGCATCTGCCTCTCACGCGGAGGCCGGAGTTCGATTTCCTGGTCGAGTCATACCAAAGACTCTAAAAATGGAGCTTACTGCAGTTGTGCGTGATGCTCCGCATGAGCAATGCAGTAGGGAAACAAGCCAGTGAGCCACAACTGGAAAAAAGGCTTTGGCCGGATCAACTTGAACCAATAGGTTGGAAACTGGGCCGTAAAACTCTATCTAACTAACTCACACTGCTGTTAGGCTGGCCAATATTCAGTATTTACAGTTAAGATACCTCCACAGGATTATCGGAACTAAAGATTTCTTATTTAAAGGGCCAATCCTCTCACCCCAAACTACACTTCTTGTAGGGGGTAACAGAAACTCTCAATTGGCTCAGCATTTTGATTGACTGTTAATTCAAACAATGCAAAGTACCAAAGCTTTTATTACACAACATGAACTGTACCGACAGTGTTTTGGTTATACACATTGGACTTTTCTATACTCACCCTGAAGCAATATAACTTGAGATTGTGTCTAATTTCAGACAAGTGTCGGAGGGGCTTAAGTAAGAAGGTTAGGAGAATTGGTACTATTTGGGGTGAGAGAACTGAGCCTTTAAGGTGAAAATTAAAGAGTCCCCATTATGTAACATTTTAAGTGCTAGCAATTGAGCATCTGTTCTGGAATTGCCCCGTCACAAAAACGTTCTGGGATAAAATTTGTTCAAGTTGCTTGAGGAATGACCTAGATTTAAATGAGTTAACTGTTCACTTTGGGTATTTAGAAAACAGCAAGAGCATAATTAATTTTTCCTTTCTAATGCAAAGTGTGTCATATGCAAAAAGGTTGAAAACCAAATGCCATCACATCCTACCAAAAGTTTAAATATAACACCATAGTTGAATTGTACATTTTAATGAAATAAAACAAGTTTGACACAGCGAACAAGTACCGATTGGGCGTAAACTTCCTTTAAATGTTATTTCAAATACCATATTGACATTTCATTCTTCAGCATACATAATATAATGTTCCATGGTTCTTATTGATTGTTCAGAAATATTGGTAACTTTTCCTGTTAAAAATTTCTTCATAATTTTTAAATATACTCCGCAGTAAGATTCTATGTAAACATTGTAACCACGGATTTCCTATACATGGACAGAGCATACTACACGGTACATTGTCGCTACCGTAGTGTGAGAAAAGGCGCACCAAGATGGCCGTCTGCTATGTTTTTGTGTGAAAGTTTGGACTTGCTCAAGTATATCGCCATATTTTGCAAGAAAGTTGAAATATTTTTGAAATATGGCAAGGTACGGTCAAAATCACTTAACTTCTTGCGGGAATATGATATTTTCCCCCATTCAAGTTTATATTTTGCTTAAAATATTACAGGGTCGTCGTCAGATCAGAAGATTTATAGGTTCACGGCGGCCATCTTGGTGCGCCTTTTTTTGTCCCAGTTGGTGGCGACCAGCTACGGATAGGACGTGCACGTTACATGCTATGTCCATGTATACAAGTCAGTGAATGTAACCCAATGTAACACAACTGTTAAGGTAAACCTGCTTTCCTTCACTGTAATATATATTAACAAAATGAATAAAGAGGTGCCAAAAAAAAAAAATTTTGAACGCCTTATCTCACATATCTGAAATTTTCGGTCAATTTAACAAGGGTCTACCACTCATAATTGGAGTTAGAAGAGATGCATCAAAATAGGGGGAGGGGTTGGGGCTTATTCTCCTATCAAAAAGTAGGATAACCTCCACCCCTCCCGATATTCGAGTGCTCGAATGAATATATTCATGATGGCTTTAATGCACGTGCAACGAAGATCACTCGGGAAGTGAATTTTCCGGCCATCAAGGGAGTATAAAGCCAACGTCATCATCGATGATCTTCCACCTCAAAAATTATCTGAAAGAAAATAGAATCAATTTAAAGAGAAAAAGGAGGAAGAGGAGGGGAGGGGAAAGAAATTATGTTAACACAGTTTGTACTGATTCACCTAAACGTTTCTGGTCCTTTATTAAAAACCTTAGATGTGATAGTGTTGGTATCCCTTCCCTGAAATCTGACGGGATGCTGGTCTCGGACAACACGCAGAAGGCTAACATCTTAAATGAGCAATTCCAAAAGGTTTTCACCCGTAAGAGTGTCACCTTACCTCCAGTTGAAGCGAACACCATACCCACTATGCCTGATATTGAGATATCCTTAGATGGTGTTGTGAAGTTGTTCAAGGAGTTAAACCGAAACAAAGCGTCAGGTCCTGACGGTATACCGGCTCATGTTCTGAAATTGGCTACAGAGGAGGTTGCTCCTGCCCTAGTCCTATCTTTAAAAACGGTGACCGCTCCCTAGCCTCAAACTATAGGCCGGTCTCTCTTACCTCGATTTGTTGCAAGGCCCTGGAACACATTATACATTCTCATATTATGCATCACTTTGATAACCACTCAGTTATCACGAACAGGCAGCATGGCTTTAGACAACGCCATTCTTGTGAATCTCAATTGATCCTAACAACCAATGACCTAGTGCATGCAGTCTTTAGATCGTAGATCTCAGCATGACTTGATTATCATGGATTTTTCTAAGGCTTTTGATACGGTTCCTCATAACCGGCTGCTTTGTAAATTACAGAACTATGGTATTAGACGTAACCCCCTTAACTGGATTACTAATCCGGAAGCGGAGAGTCGTAGTCGTAGTAATCTCATCACTTCGTCAGCAAATAGATCTTTGGCTTTTATTAAAAGAAATTTATACTCCTGCCCCAGGAGTGTTAAAGCTAATGCCTATCTCACACTTGTTAGGCCTTTATTCGAGTATTCATCTTCTGTTTGGGATCCCTACACCGTTTCCCTATCCAATAAGGTTGAACAAATTCAACGTAGGGCTGCTAGGTTTGTTTATAATGACTATTCCCCCCATAGTAGTGTGACTGAAATGTTAAATGACCTTTGGTGGGATAGTCTCTAAAACAGGCGTACTGCCAGCAGGCTAGCAATTCTTCACAAAGCCAGATTGGGCCTCCTAGCCTTGCCAATCAACAACCTACAACCCGTCCGGCGGCCCTCCAGGCATCACCACTCTAATAGCTTTACAAATATACCAACCAATAAGGACTGCTACAAATACAGTTTCTTTCCTCGGACCGTCAGAGACTGGAACCTACTCCCCCAGAACATTACAGATCTCGAGGACCCCAAGCAGTTCAAGAGCGCAGCCTTGAGGATCCTCAGACGGGACGACTAAGTACATGCGCACACTCAACCCTGCACGTTTGACTCCACCAGGAGTGTTGTGCAGTATTTTTCGAGATCCAGATTCCAGATCCAGAGAGATGAGCAACGCAACATCAATTGTAGCACAATTTTGCATCTAGTCCACCCTCCGTATAAGCCCCGTCCACACTATGCGACTCAATGCGACGCAACTCATTGCAATGAGATTGTTCAAACGCGTTGAAAAGTGCTTTGCAACCAGTTGCAAGCAGACGTGCAACCAAGTTTCATACGACCGAACATGTTCGGTCGCATGAAACTGAAACGTGCAACTGACAACAATGACAGATTTCTAGAATGAAGCCCGCGAAGTTCAGTTAATCGTAATGGACAAGACACATTCCTGTCTCTTCAAGAGTATGTTAAAACGTTAAACTTTGTGTGAATCGCTTCATGGACCTGCAACTTGTTGCATGATGTGGACACTATGCCCTTAAAACTACTTAGTCGTCAGTAGCTTACCACGACAAGACCGTCTTGTTGCAATAAGTTACGTCGCATAGTGTGGACGTGGCTTTAGCCAAAATCTTCCCAAGGGAGGGGACTTCATGACTGCTTTCAGTCATTATTTCATACTCTCAAGACGTAGTCCTTGTTACGTCCTGGGTGAAACCCGTAGGATGGTAGTAGTCCTCCTGGGAACGTTAATTATTTCTGCAGGTACGTTCGCTGCTTCGGTAATAGCAGGACAAATGTAAAAGTACGAAACCTGCCGCCGCCGCTCGAGATTCCCTTAACCTTTTATCCATTCTCATGATGCATTGCATAAAAGCTTTTTCCGATCCGTCTATTACCACATGTTTGAAGTCGTCAGGTTTCGTGATGGTGGTTATAAGCCAGTTTAAAATTGTTACTGCGCGCGTGCCATGATTGCATTCTATACCCCTTTAACCTATGACATGAGGAGAGAATAGTCACGTGCATTGCATAGGTTTGTGCACCCTGTGCTATGCATTGCTAAAGCAGCACTAGCTCACTGGAAGATATCATAAACTTTGACCGTTAAAACAAAACGGAACTCTGAACTGACATATTCGCAAGGTAGGAAGTTTGATTGATTTTTCATAGCTTGGCTTTTTAATGAGAATAGGGATCCATTTCGTCGATTCCCTTATTTTTTACAATTTTAAAGGTGAAGGGTCAAGGGGATAAGGACACCTGGACGACAATGTTGGGCAGGTGCTCTTAAATCTGATTTAAGCTCAGCCTTGTGGCCCAGATGCTCTTAAAAGTAACGATGGAAGTTAAAAAATGATTTAATACAATACAAATTTCAGTTCTACATTTTGTTAAACTAATAGCTCCTTAATAAAGTAACAAGAACGTTATTTAAAAAATCACTTAAAAATAATTATATTTGATTTTTTAAAGGGGTGTCTTGAGATGATATCGATAAATTAAAGGGATGTTGGAGAGTTCTACTACGTAACAATGTTAATTATTAAAGTAACCAGTCAAGTTTTATATCCAGAAGTTCAGAAAAAGGTTTGAAATTGTTTATATTCTGGATTTTAACGGTTTTGAGCACAACTGGAAAAAAAGTTGCTCCTCCCGAATTTTTTAAAACCGAACTGAATTGTTAATTACTAAGTCATGAAACATTCATTTTTGCATTTAGGATATGGGTTTTGTCCTAGTTTAAACAATTGTCATTTTTATGTGAAGGAATGGTAAAAGGTTTGGTAAAATTTGGTGAATTTCACAAACCAACTCAATGTGTCACTAAAAGTTGTCTTAGTCCAGGTTTTGTCCCCTTGTTCAAACAGAGAACACTTTTACAAACAATCTTGCTACTGTTTTCTTTGCAAAGTTCGCCAATGAAAAAAATACACCTTTGTCATTATGGAAGGTTGTTTTGGGATTCTTTATAAACTGAAGAATCTTTGAGGTTCTGTTTCTTTTAAATTGGAATGTTGCTTTACTTTCAAAAGTAAATAATTTTATCATTCGACACTTGATTCTTTCAAAATATTGTGGATTTCATCTTATAAAAAAAGAGATAAAGCATCCCCAGAAATTTGAAAACCAAATCTTCAACAGCTACTGAAATTTGTCATTAAATTGAAAACATTTTTTGAAATAGGAGATCTATTTTCAAACCACATTCTTCAATTTGAAACAAAGAAAATCTCGAGGTAAAGAAGAAAGTTGAAATGTCTTAAAGACTGGAATAAACTTTCAAATTATCAAACGCTTTAGAAAAATGACTTCTTGATTTTTTAGTCCATCCACTGGGAGGATGTCGAATTCGTAAGAGACAGAGGTTAAGTAAGAGATTTAATAACCAGGAGGCTAAAGAACGGAAGAAAAAATTTCAGAGACATGGATATTAATTTCAAGATTATTTATCTTATATTTTTGGCTATCAAGTTTGATATCTGCAAAGGAACGCATAATTTTACTGCCGAAGGTAAGAAAAAACTTTTAAAATGTTCAAATATATTCTACTGAGTTATTTCTTTAACTTCTTGTTTTATTTCTTTTCTGGCATTCGATGTTTCCCTAAGGCAGCCAAAGAAATAAAGAAAGAAAAGAATAAAATCTCATATATATATATATATATATATATATATATATATATATATATATATATATATATATATATATATATATATATATATATATATATATATATATATATATATATATATATATATATATATATATATATATATATATATATATATATATATATATATATATATATATATATATATATATATATATATATATATATATATATATTGGCCATTAAAACTGCCAATTTCAATTACATGTTCAGTGATTTTTCATAATATGGTGCACAGGTACCGCGGCGTTCGAGTCTAGCGAAACGGTTTAAAGTTCGACCAACATATACTCACCTGTGAAGTTTAATTAATCAAAAGTTCAGCACAAAATAGGAATAGACAAATTCTAATCGTCAAGTGATGGTCTGATTTATAGAGACGTAACTGGGGTCCATCAGCTTTAATCTTTCTAAATCTTTACTTATCTGTATCATGGATGATTAAACGCTACAAAACCCTTTACTTCCCTCAGTTTTACTTAATATGAGGGTTTAGAACTGCACACAGACAATGAAATAAAGACGATTTACGGCTGATGGACTGACTAATTCAATCCTAGAATTCGTCTTCAATCTGCCTCTGATTGTTTCCTCTATTGCAATATGGTCCCACACAAAGGCTTTGTAAAGAGCCTACCTTATTAAAAGATTTACTATGGCCGATTTGTTTCTCAGTGGCTTAGCTTACTAGGGTGGGAACTTTCAGTCACCGGGTTGAGCAAGACCCTCTGTCCTATCTATTCAGGCTGTTTGTAGATGAAACAAACTATGTTAAATTTATAATACTATTTGACAGCTATACAAACTTAACACCGATTTTTCAAGTAAGTTTACCGAGCCTTGTCACGATGAGAAAATGCATTGGTTAATAACAGGTGAGTGCACACGAAGATTGAGGGTTGGGCGTCGTGTAAGCACCAATTTTCATGTTTCCATTTGACGAATTGCTCTATCACAAGAACAATATACTACTACGAATTTATTAGGTAAACCAATGTTCAGCCATCTCATTGTACTGTGGTTACTTGTAAGGAGCTCTACGCGTGACCATTGACTTGTCATATGTTAGATTCTTCGAAATTGATCATGCTAACTTCAATGACCGAATCGAATTTGGGACGAAAACCTCGGGGACAAAACACTGACACTAAACTAAATGAGATATCAGTATGAACAGATTTAGGACGTTCACTCCTAAAAAAGGGCAAAATCTCTTTTTAGTTAGGCCTATTATTACTTTTTAAATGAACAAGTGCAAACTTTCATATACTTTAATAACTTGACAGAGTTAAACAAAATGGATGCAGACTTTGATAGTTAAGATTAATGTGACTAATGTTAGTCGTGTATAGATGAAAGTGTCCTATCTTGATATCATGACTTCATTACAATAACTATTATATATCTTTCTGGGTTAATTTGCGAAACGCCATAGCTAGGCTTTTTGAAGTTTCTTTGATTTCCCGTAACCTTACATTGATGTTTAGTTATGTATAATTTTCTTTTCCCAAAGGTTATTACCTGAATTCATGGTGATTTCGTATTTATACATTATCAGTAGGAATGAAGTCATCGGTGAACGGGAGCTTTTCACTTTGGGGCAGAAGAATTTTTCCCGAAAAATTTTGGCGATGCCAAATGTTTAACAAGAAATATCCTTACTGGCTAACCATAGCCTTAATCCCTAACCTAAACCTACGCCTAACAATACAATCGAAACAATACAATGGCAACAGCCAATCAAGAAACACCTTGTTAACCAGTGCGCATCTACCCGAAAAATTAAATTCTGCCCGAAAGACTATACAAGCGAAACGCCACCACTAGTTGGCCCGGAGCGTAGAGAAAATTTTGAAAAATTGGAACCATCAGACAGTATTTCCCAGGGTTGTAAGAAGAGTGAAGTCCAAGCAATCGGTATTTTGAGCTTTCCTTTGCAATAAAAATATTCACTTCAAATAATGTAGCAAATGTAACAAAGTGCAAAGTGAAAGGGCTAATAAAAAAATGCCCGAAAGATGTAGGCCCTAATTTTGCCGAAAGTCCTTCTAAGCGGAGCTCCACCATTGGTTGACGCGGGGCGTACAGAAAATTTTGAAAAATCGCCACCCCTTAGATAACCGGAAATGGCAATTTTTGTAGAATTTTAGAAACCGCTGTTTTGAGTTTTCGATTGCAAACAAAAATCATTTCAAAATGAAGCAAACTGTAAAGTGATCAGAACGTTACTAGAAAAACGCCGGGGTTAGTCCCTTTTTAATAAAGTCTGGTTATCGTCCCCATTCTTCAAGCAGTTTTTCCTACTTGATCCATGTTCCGAAAATGCCGCGTTTTTTTCATGAATACAAATATTTTCAAGTGCTATCGATGAACACAAATCCTAGTATTGGTAAAAAATGAAATATAATGTGCAGGCCTACAATGTTCTGTTCAGTTAATGGTCTACCAAAAACTTTCTAAGCGGATCGCCACCATTAGTTTGCGCGGAGCGTACAAAGAATCCTGAAAATTGGATTCCTCTGACATCCGGGAATTGTTTCCCAGGTTCGTAACTAGAAATGAAGCAGATATCATGTTGTGCTTCGTTTGCAATAATAGGAAAAATCAGCAACTTGCTAGGTAATTAGAAAATTACCAGATAAAATGTGCCAGTAGCACTGAATAAAATGGTCTTGTATCTATTGGCGGGAAACTATACAAAGACGATTTAGAATAGGCTAATCATTTACTTTATTGCGACTCTTTGCTAAATTCAAGATTTACTCTACTGTCATTGCCCCAACTTCTGACCATAAATGATACTTCTAACACCTTTTGAAATATGTCACCTTACGAGGTGGTATTGATTGAATTTTTAGAAATTGAAAAAAAACCTACCCGATTTCATTACCGTTGCCCGGTAGTAGTTGTTGGGGTTAGGATGGATTGCAAACTGTTAGGCACTGAAACTGAATACCCATCCCTCTGTCCATGTACCGTAATTAATTTGGAAATTGAACTTTCCAACTTCCAACAGAACTTTTACTAACCTTCGCTCGAATGCTTTACCAGTTTCGGGCAAAGTTTTCGCCAGACTACAGTAAGAAGTGGAGTGAGGAAAACCTTTTCCGTAAGCTGCTAGAATGTGTCGCCAAATAATTCGTTTTATAAGGCAAAGTTTTAAAAGAATTCAAATTATCGGTCATTCAGTGCATTGTCTTTGAAAGCATTAAAACACACTGAGGAAAGCTTGTTCCTTTAACATGATATAGTCTTCCCAAATATGTCGCGAATTAATTTGTAACTTTTTGAGTATTCTTATTTATCTGTTTATGTTAGCTGTACTTTTAATTTTTTCTATTTTTTGAGCAAATTTTGAAAAAATTGGATATTCGACATTTCGGGCATGGTGTTGCGAAAGACTTTGAAGTAAAGCTCACGAACAATAGCTTTTTGCCCTGCCCAAATGTGTAGCAAATGTTTGTAATCTTGTTGATTTTTCATGAATATTTTACCAGGACTACGGTTTTTTTCGGGGATAGCTGTTTAAGATTTCCGGCACCCTTAGGTTGGAAGTTTTATGAATAGAGCCTAGGCCTAATTAAAATCATGTCAAGTTGTAATACTCAAATCAGAGAACCGAATCTGATGGCCATCTCCATCAACTGATCAAAGAGTAATAATTTGAATAGCTTTGAAGGTGTCGAATTTTCAAAAATGGCTTTTCCTTTTTTTATTTCTAAATTCCTCCCAACAGTCCAACATGACTCACGCTGTCGGCCAAATACTTCAATTGATTTAATGTTGCAAACAGGTAATTCTGATTAGGTATTGTTTGTGCAGGTAAGCTCGATATTGATTTAAAAGGGCTGAATTTGTGCAGATGCGTCAATTTCGGTGCTTTGTCCGTTTGCCCTTTCAACGCCCAAAGCTATACGGCAATATGTCATGCACAGTAAATGTTACAGCGGGTCACTTATTCAAATGTTCCTACGGTGAGAAATATTAATGGGATGTTCCTTGACAGTATGGCACACAGTTTATTTATTCATATGTTTTTGGCAGACAATAAATTGAAAGACTGACTGTCCAAAAGTTAAGGCAATTTGACCAATTTTACTGCCATTTCTTGGTTATATTACTCTGCTTTGTTTAGTGTCGTCTTTGAGTAGAAATCAGGGCTATAACCTGAAACCTGTCCATGAAAGCTCTCCTGGCTCAAACAATCAAAGTTCGGGGTTTGCAAATATGAATACAATACGAAAGACGTCCTTGTGGGCTTTATAATAAGTCATGTTTTGCTCACCCGTAACAATTCATTCAACTTACGTTCAAAATCCCAAAAGAAAAGAGGTCTAACTATAACACTTTTTAACATTTTCTCCACGCATAAACTACATATAACGAGAGAGCTGTCAAGTTGGCCATTCGTGTCACTTTTAATCTGCCATGACACTGACCCTAAAGAATTTTAACGAGGAAACTCAAACTTTCTCTCTGACGAGTTATCATGACAAAGGATTTATACCGTCAGCTTTTAGACCCATACTTCACCTGAAGTTAGCCAAATTTTACCCCTTTCTGTAATGGTGATTCTTTATATAAAATCGTTTAGGCCTATTTCAGGACTTCAAACAGGCTATCTCTATTGGTAAATTTGTGATTCCCCCTTGACCTTAATGCTCTTTGTTCCAGGAGGTATACTTGACTGTTTCGTTCGAGACCGAGTTCTATACCTTTACCCCAGTACTTAGTAACGTCGAATTTACACACGTTTGGGAACATTACCATATGATCAACCTAAGAAAGGACCTTTTTCTGTACCAACTATATGCCATTCTAAGCATTTGAAAATGGTCATGAAGGTTGACATTCATAGGCGCAGGAAACAGGGGCTGTGGGCGACAGCCCTCCAGTACAAAATGAGGGGCAGAAGCATGCTCCCCCTCCCCCACTTCCCCGGTCAGAAAAATCCCTTTTTTCATGTTTCCAAATCTCAAAAAAGGGAATTATCCGTTGCGCTTCGCGCTCCGCAAAATGCAATATAAAATGCATTAGTGCCCGCTCATAAATCAGTTTGGTAAACTTTCCCGAGCTTCAAATGACAAAATCGGATATTTACCATACCATCATCAAGAGGCACTGGTAACTACATTGCTATTTTTGTAAACTGTCTTTCACAGAATTCCAAATTTTCTTCAATGAAAGCTCTTGATTTTGAAATATTTGGCTAGAAAGGACAAAAAAATTTTGGAAACTTTTTAAATGTCGGAGAGTGTCAGTTATGTATGCCTTACATAACACATGTAGCAACAACGATTCAGTCGTCGTGCAATCCAGCTTATTCGGTAATTACATTCCAAATACAGTAGTGTTCACACTTAAGAAAAAATCAGATATTTTCTTTTTTAAGAAATTGTTCTTGCTCGTAGAAAAAGTAAAAAATTTAGCATAAAAAATGCACCTTTTGGTCAATGGGGTAGGGTGAGGTGCATGGTCCGAAATCGTTCGCCCCGTCCCCTCACTTTCATTTTGCTTCCTCGGCACTAATATATTGATAGCAGTTTATCTCAGATTAAACTAAAAGGGGATGTAGCCCTTCAATGAACCACAAAAAGTAATTTGATCCGCTTTTGCCAGCATTTATTTCACAGTTCGTTGTAAGTTTTCATTTGAACCCAAAAGTTGTTGGACACCTGTTGTACCAGAATGATAACCAAAGTTGTTGCTCGTAAAGCAGTGAATTGGAGTAACGACCCACGGGTTGAGTAAAAGAATTGGCAACCGAAGTTTTTCCTTACAAATTGTGGTAGCCACAGGCTTATATTTCATCATGATCTTGTCGTACCTTTATCTATAATCCTGACTGAATGTCTCCCGAAAAACCTGGGCAAAATCATCGTGTTATTCTCCCCAAGTCCAAGACTTATGAAGCTCATTGGCAGCAAATCTCCTAAACATACCCTTAACTTTACATGAAAATGCAAGCCATTATTAACAGAACAAATGAGAACTATTCAAGTATTGGAAAAAAATCATAGGGGCTTGTTGTCGACATATATACAGTAGGCCTACCACAAAACAAAGACGTGGGAAAAAAGAAGTGTTTGTCCCACCCACCCTTCCCCACGCACTTCAACGTTCATCATGTCGAATGATTGTAGGCAGTAATTAGTGGGGTCCAGTAGCCTTAAATCATCTTCATTTATTGTCTTATTGTTATTTCGCTTCTTCCGCCTTCCGACTTCCTTTGAGCTTCATTTGAGTGGGCCTAATCATATATGCTGTAACTTATTTTCAAATCAGTAACCTAGTAGCTGTCGTACAAATAGTCTACATTTTAAGGTCGCTCAATGCTCTCACCCTTAAGTTTTTCACACTTACAATTGTAACTTTATAATTTATCATTTTGAGTTGAAGTCGATGCTCTACTTCATGCAACCCTAAAGGAAAATTTTACCATGGTGTTACCATGAGTACCGTGGAATTATCATGCATTCCTTGAGTATCATGTGATTATTGTGATGATACCATGAGAACCATACGATAATACCATAAGTACCATACCATGGTAACACAATGGTACTTTTCCCCGAGGGAACAACCATTTGATTCGAAAAAACAGAAACCCCACAAAATTAATTTTCGAGGACTTCTGATATGATTTAAACCGAATTTATCTGTCCTCCCAAAGTCTCGTAAGTCTTGTTTCGAGTTGAAAGCCCAAATAGAGACATTTTGGAATGAAAATCTACCTTCAATTGACCTGTAAACGCAATTTATCATGGCAACTATTGATAAAACCTCTAAACGGTAGGCCTAAGTAGTTTTCAACATTAGGTGAACATTCCTTGTTTCACGGTAGCCTGCTTTGTGAGAGAGTCATATTACTACATTAAAGGGCAAAAACAGTCGCCCAACTTGAAGTATTCTAGTACACTGTTCTGTTTCATGATTGGCACTTGAGAGTCATGTGACGGTATTTTTTTCTCATATGTGTAATTTACCAGAAGTCACTGCTTGGTTTACCTTGAATATGTAGGAAAATTGAAGCCCTCCAAGTATTATGAAAGATACTTTGAAGAGGAGTAAGAAGGAAGTTGTGTTATCCCTCCAAAATAAGGTTGGGCGACAGTTCTTGCCTTTAAATTTGATCAGGTTTACCTTCTTATTTCATCTGTTGTCCTTTCTCTGTGGGCAGGGGGTGCATGTAGAATATGCAAACTGTATTTCTCGCCTGTCGATAAAGGTAACTAAAGAAAATGGACTTGAACCTTGAATCTAGATGACACCAAATCCCTTCCCTGTTCACCAAATGCACCGTTATCTTGAATGATTGACATCCCGTCAGTCAAGTAAAAGTCTGGTTTCAAAGACAGTTTAAATACTGTGGACGTCCTTTAGTCGACCTTCAGTCGCCTCTTAAAACGGGCAGACAATTGGCCCTATAGTGGGCATATTCTACAACCCGCGACCCACAGGGGAATTTCTCATTAGAAACTTCTTAATTGTGTGACTTTTCTGCGTACATACCGTAAATCTTAAAGAATGATAGAGCTTGGCAGCCTAGAGAGAGATTGGAGATGAATTCCTCTCAAGTATTTATTTCACCCCCATTTTCGATCTGTTGTTTTACATCAAGAGCGATCCCCGAATGATGATCCAATGCAAATGTAAGTTCAAACTTTTACCACTCACATGTTTATACATACAGCTCGAACGATTTCTATCATTATGTAATCATTATATTGCGTTATTTCATTTCCAGCGTGCCCATCACGTGATGGCTTTTTCGCCTTGCATTATGGGTGCAGAATCTCATGTAACACCGATGAAGACTGTAAGAGTGCTGAAAGCTGCATCTGCGATTACAAATGTGGAATGAGCTGCATAAGTGAAAGTAAGTTAAAATAGTTGAACACTGATACGAGGGGATTGGAAAACAGGATCATGCATACACCAACATTAATGCGTCCAAATGAGCAAGTCAACTACTTGGGTGGCGATCCAGGTGGGGGATGCAGGGGATATGTCCCCATATTTTGAGAAAAATCCCATTGACTGTAATTTTAAACAGTGCTACTACCAAGCACCAAGCACAATCGTAGTAGGTGACGCTAAGTTTTCCATATGTCACTTTCAGGAGTCCTAGCAACTTGCTCATGCAGTCGGTTTTCCAAATCATTAGAAGGACAACCCCTTGTTCTTTAAGTATTTCTAACTTAGTGCATAATGTTAAGAGTCCCATTACAATTTATTAAAGGTTCGCGAAAATGAGACGGAGTCATCTGAACTGCAATTAGAATAATGGACTTCCCTATTTCACAGAAGTCATGGGGTAGAATCTTATGACAATATTTTTTTCTTCTTCAATTTAAAACTTTAATAAAAGTAACTATTCGATTTTAAGTCATGTAATATCATGAAAAATACTTGGAAGAAAAAACAAATAGAGTATAATAAAGTTTAGGTTTTTTTTTTTCAAAATAATTTTGATACGACTGCTTTTGCCTTTTAAGTGCTGTATACATTCCAATAATGGAAGGAAGTCCGTTGTTCTATGAGAACTCTTAACTTAAATTTAAATAAAGAATGTTAAAAATCTGATATAATTACAACTCCCATACAAGAACGAGGTAGGTGATTTACAGGAGAGTGGGTATTTGTGGGAAGGCGCGGCACTTTAGAGGGAGATATGCTAAAATACGTTGAGTGAATCCGAGCAGGTAGCGGAGGCGACCGTTAGTGGATTCCGTCAGCCAAAAAAAGGTTTTATGTCTATATACAATTCTTAACCCTCATATTCAGTGAAATTGAGAGAATCATGTAGTATTTTAGTGTACGATCACCCATGATAAAGTGAAGCACAGAATTTGAAAGATTAAAACTGATAGACCTCAGTTATGTCCGGTTAAATCAGACCATCGCTTGACCATTCAGATTCACTATAGACCGAACAATTAAAAACATTTGAGTACATAGGAATACTTCCTGAATCATTCCAGCTACGGATTGTCCACAACCTACAAATCCTCACAAAGGTTACGCCCTCCTTCAGTCTACTCCTGTCAACAATTTTCAGGAACAAGTGACGTTTGGGTGTCTAGAAGGTACCCTCTACGGTCCTACTGCGTTATACTGTCTTCACAATGGAGAGTGGAATGGTTTTATTCCGCAATGCTACAACGACTTTGGTAAGTTTAAACAGATTTTATTATGCATGCTTTTTGACGTGGCAAACGCGTACATCCTGAAAGTCACAAGAAGGACAGTATTTTAGTAGTATAAACCACCTAATACATGTATGTTAATGCATGTACAGGTAAACTTAATCGAACACACAAATCATTTCAGTTTAAAAGCCTTTTTATTGTCGGATAACACGACACAAATATGTAAATATATTCAAAAGTAATGCATAAGTTGCTAACTGTATCTAAACACTTACTCTGTTTTAATGGGGAGTTTTACCTTTCCAAACCAGTCGCTATTCTTTACTTTTAAAAACACTCCCAAGTTTGATGGAACCCATTCTCAATTCAAGGTAACCCCAGAGAAATACTTAGTCTTGTCTTTTAAGAAGTTTTATTTACTTATTATTTTATTTAAATTAAACATTTGAAACAAGATTGGGATTATTATTAACTTAAGCCAACATAGAACAGCTAGTCAAATTAGAGGTCCTGTGGTTACAAAAAGACAATCAAGTAACACGCTTCTAACAACAAGCGTGGATTGTAACTCAGGGTGACAGTTACTTGTATGCTGGAAATTCAAATTCCTAACCCTAACCCTATCCCTGCCCCTATCCCCACCCTAACCAAATTTTGTTGAGACACCTTTAAACAAAAAGGATTAATTTAAGCCTATTCCGATCGACAGTGTTATTCTTCTGAATGGTACCTAACTTTTTAAGGCTACATTAAAATTTGTCGAATTTTGTCGACTCAAATTCAACTGTCACCTTAATGTCGATTAATTAATAAAAAAAATGCCACCTTGAGGTATAATCCATGCGGATAACAGAACAAATAAGTAAAGAATTTTTGTCACTTAGGGTTATAGCTCTGAAAGGAAACTACTTCCTTCCTTGCGGTGCATTCACCAAGATGCATTTGTATACAATGCTGCTGAAAAGAAGTGCTAAATCTATTATGTGGTACTTGAAGTAAATGAATTGGAGTACCCCACGGACTTCTTATACATGGACAGAGCATACCGCACTGTAAATTGTCGCTATAGTAGTGTGAGAAAAAGCGCACCAAGATGACCGTCTTCTATGGTTTTGTATAAAATTTTGGACTTGCTTAAGTATATCCTCATATTTTGCAAGAAAGTTAAAATATTTTTGAAATATGGCAAGTGCACCAACCAGATTTGCCCCACCCACTTCTAATCCTTAATCAAATTGTGCTAAACTGATTTTTTCAACACTTTTGGGGGTTTGACAGGGACGAAAAATTTGTCGTCCTTAAATTTCTTGTTCCCTACACACTCCTGAAATACTGTTGCGAGCCCTGTGTGAGGAATTGCTTGCGCCTGTTTAGTATTTGCAAAAGATTCCAGAGGCAGATGAAATAGGCAATATTAAATAGTGAACCAAAGAAGAAATGTATAATTTTTTTATGAACAAAAGACCTCGACTGTCGATTTGGATGTATGCCATTTTATGTCGGAGTTGAGCAATAATTTCAGTTAATTGTGGGTGAAACTTAAAGACAAGCCTTCTTACTTTTGATTAGACTTTTAATGATATCAGCAACTATTAGAGGCTTTAAGTAAGATAAACTCCTCGCTGGTATCAGTGAAATTTGCATTTTCATAGGGGTTATTATTATGCGTATCATAAAGTAATATTGTTGATGTTTATCATTTACAAACAGACAACGTTTCATGTGGTACTCCTCCAACAATGCCGAATGCTGTAGGGTCAAGCCATGGAAGCTTAGCCCTCTATACATACCAGTGTAATGAAGGCTATACCTTCGAGGGTGACAACCAAATAGTTTGCATGCCAAACGGAGTCTGGTCTTCTATCCGTGGTCACTGTGTAGGTTCGTATGGTTGTGATTGTGTTTTAAAATCAGTCAGTCAGACAGTAGTGAATCGGTCAGTATACGTACAACTCAGTCAGCCATACAGTCAGACAAACAGTCAATCAGTCAGTCAGTGAGTAAATCAGTCAGTCAGGAAAGAAATCAGTGGTATAGAAAGTAATATGAAATAGCGTGGGATGTGGAAGCAAATTTTGGAATTACTCCTCACCCTACCCCATTGACAAAAGATTGCTAAAATTTTCGCTTTTTTAGCTTTTCTTTTAAATGAAAAAATAAAATGACATAAATCATTTTCTCAAATGAAGCTGCGCACTGAAAATGGTGGAAATATTCTTTTTTACCAGCCATGCTATACTGGACAACAATTCCAGTGTATCTATGCACTCTGCTAACATTGAACAATGGTAATATTTGACACTTCAGTAACTAAGGAAGCTATCTACACAGACTACCCAATTGAAAGGGTTGCAAGGTATCCGATGATAGGTGTATATGAAAGAATTTGGAGTACGGTAGGCCAACGATTCCCTGCCAGAAATATGGAGTCTTATCCGAAAGCCTTTCTAAGAGGAGAGTCCCCTTCAGTTGGCGCGGAGCGTACAGAAAATTTTGTAAAAACCCCCAGACAGCCGGAAATGGCATTTCTCAGGCTTTTTAGTAGCAGCTAAGCACCAATGGGGTAAGGTAGACTTTTAAAGAGGAAAAGGGCAAGCACCCTAATGCTCTGATTTTTTCTTTCAAGGGTGAAAACCACTGTATTAGGGATTTAGTTTGCGGGTGAAATTTTTGCCGCTTTTTAGTTTGTAGATGTGGAGTTTTTATTGCAGAAAGGTATGATTTCTGGGCTTCCTATAAAAAATTTGAAAAGTTAGGGGGTTACTGAAGAATCTGCACTTCCTATATTGGTGGAAAAATCTGAGTATGATAGCACGATGACTCAACATCGTTGTTGCTACATAATGTTATTTAAGGCAAACGAACTAACAATCTCCGATGACAATTCAAAAGTTTCCCAAACTTTGCTATCCTTTTTAGACAAAAATATTTCAAAATTAAGGGCCCAAATTGGAGAAAGTTTGGAATTTAATGAGAGAAAATTTATAAAAATAGCAATATAGGTGCCGGTGTCTCTTGATGGTGTAGTTTCACATATGGTAAATATCCGATGCTTTCACTTCCAGAGCTCGGAAAAGTGTACCGAACTGATTTATGAGCGAGCATTTCTGCATTTCAAATTACATTTTGCGGGGCGCGTGGAGCCGAAAAGTTTGCTTCTTTGAGGTTTTCAGAGATGAAATAAGGGATTTTCTGACCGGGAAAGTGGGGGCGGAAGCATGCTTCCTTCCTGGGGGTGGGAGGGGGGTTGTCGTTCCCCAGCCGAACCCCCATCAGTCATGGAATGAAGGTTATGATAAGTTAGGTTAGATAGGGTTTAACGCCTCAACTTACGACTGTAAGTGTGGGGCATACAATCGTTATCCCTACTCCATTGCATGTCAATCTAGTGCAGCTGCAATGGGTTCAACTTTCGAAGTCTTTGGTATGACCCGGTCTGGGAATTGAACTCAGGAACGGAGGAGGCGTTTGTTCTACCAACTAGACCATACGCCGGATCAGGGAATGAATGAACTAACATGAGAAGGAATGATCGATCGAACAAGCGAAATAAACGAGTGACTGAATCTGTTCACCTGTCCGGCCAGCCCCCCCCCCCCTCCCTGTAATTAATAAATCTATTTTCGGTTTTCAGCACCTTCATGTGGTACACCAGGTCGGTCGCCTCATTTGATACAAATTGGTTTAGACTATTCGGTTGGTGCCATGGTGGAGTACCGATGTGAGGAGGGTTTTGTCCTTATTGGTGACACAAGACGGATGTGTATGGAAAGTCAAAAATGGAACGGAAGTGTACCAGTCTGTGAAGGTAGGTTAAAGGGCCATTTCTGTCACCTCAAACTACAATTTTTGCAGTAGTTTACATAAATTCTCAATTGGCTCAGTTCAGAGATTGAGAGCCAGTTTTAAAGATTGCAGTGTATCAAAGCTCATATTTCACAACATGTATTGTACTGAGGCTTTTTATTACAAATAAGAGTCTTGTTTACTCACCCTGAAGCAATAAACTGAGATTGTGATTGGATGAGGATTAATTTTGAACAGTTGGGGAGGGGCTTAAGTAAGTGTAGTCGAGAAGAATTGGAACTGTTTGAAGTGAAAGGATCAGAGCTTTAAGATAAATGTTTCTGGTTGCCAAAAATCATTTGGGATGAATCATAGACAGAAGAAAAGAACACAAAATTATTCACAAACACACCGCTTGTCACTAAGTGGACAAGTTTTCTGAATTTTACAAACTTTGGTGAATCTAGTCTTCAAAACACAGTCCAAACATCAATTCCGTGTAATCCTCTGCTCTCCCCATTGTTGAGCAGGAAAATTGTTTGCTTATGAACTAGCTGAACAATTTTTTTCCTTATTTTTGTTTATTCTCAGTGGGTAACTGCCAGATGCGTCTGGTAGGTGATACTTATCAAGAGTCCCCGTTCAAATGCCTGATTCTCCGGGTATGTGGTGAAGAGAGTTAGAAAATAGTTCTCTTCCTAGTGATTTCCGTAATCCATTTTTGGCAGAACTGAGTTTGTCCTTTGTGCTTTATTTACAAAACTTACAAAACTACTGTAAACTTTATAAATTTTCAAGTTAGAATAGAGCGTTCATTTTCCTAAACGTAATCTATTTAATAAACCTACCTGACCATTTAATCCGTTTCGAATTGTGGGGTTTGAGGATCATGGTGGTTACTGACAAGTTTTCAGTGAAAAGTGTTGGTTATACAAGTTTTTCACCTCTTACTCAAGCCTGTACTCTACCTAGAACTTTCCCTTACAAATAATATACAATTTTCGACCTCGGCTCTTAAGCAATGGAGTCACTTCAAACAAGATCTATCTAGAGGACCATTAGGGATAAGACCACTTACATTTTTGTGTGTGCCTTGGGAGGGTTATCAGCGTGATATCCTGCCTTATGTAAGTAAAAATCAAACAAAAATATGCCTCTTAGGGCTGGGTTACCCTAACGTATCCCTGTCATGTTAGTGCCTTCGTGATACATCAACATTGCAAAATAAGCCATTTTTCGATGATTTACTTCTATCTTTCATAATATCTTCCTTATAACCAGGGCAACTGTGTGCACCTTTAGAAAGTAAGCCGAATTTGAACATGTATTTCAACGCCCAAAATGAAAATAATACATTCTCGGTTCATGACCGTGTTTACTTTGAATGTGATGAAGGTTACGCACTGAACGGCGAATCAGAATGTACGTGTCTTCCTGATACATCGTGGTCCTGTGGCGAAGCACCAAGCTGCGAAGGTGAGAAATTTCCAACCTCGTAATCAAAAGACAAAAGAATACTCTGATAGCCTTTATGTGCGCTTCTACAAAGATGCCAAATTTTTCATCCACCCATCCTCAAATTGGGGAAAATATCGTATAGGCTAGTACTGGTGAAGAAAAACATGTGGTCAGAAAATACTTTTCTCATCAGGCTTAGGGCCGCTTCCACTCAATTTTTTTCCCTGTTACGATTACTTCTTTATAGAATAACCTCAATCGAAAAACAGATAATTCGAGGAGGGGAGAGTTGGCCGGGCGGAGATAGGCAGGAGACGTCAGTGGCCTTTAATTATTTCACAGCTTGTTTGAAAACACACTTTGGTGTGATAGATTCCCTTCCTTTGCAGAGGACCCTGTTAACAACTGATTTCTTTGGCAATGTAAGATGAGAAAAAATTCGAGCAATTTGAATATTTTGTTTCTTGTTCTCCCATTTTCAACAAACCGCTCACACATAGCTGGTATCTCACGGAGAACAATTCGCACTTTTATTTTTGCGTCTATTGCGAATTTCAAAACCCGGCAGTCGCAAAATATTTGTATATAAGTTGTCAAGAAAGTCGCGAAACATTTGTGCGAAGTTAGTGTGACATTAGTGCGACATTAGTGCGAATTTTGAGCGCATTTGTGGAAATCGACGCTAAACATTCGTCAAAAGTTCGTGAGACATTAGTGCAACGGTAGTGCGACTGACGTGCTAACAAACGACGTCTAAATCACCTGCCAGTCTCGCGTCAGTCGCGCGAATGTTGCACTAACGTCTCACAAACTTTGCGACCAAAACACGAACGTTTTGCGAATATTTCAGTTGGACGCCACTTATAAAACCCACAGATTGAAACAATTGAAAACTGAAAATTTAACTTCTTGACTAGAGTGTTCTTAAACTCCCTATGGCTTTTGTTATAAAAAACATCATGTTCTTGAAGGAATTCCACCACAGTCGCCTTCTGGACCGCAGTCCAGCTGTAGCTGGATGTGGTACAGACAGACTCATCATCACCCTGACTGAGTACCATCAGCAACAGGAACACCATCATCTCCTCCTTCGCCCGAACCGGCAGGCACTAATTCAGCCGCAGCAGTTACCCTCCTCTGTTTCTTCTTGGCAGGCATGATGGCTGACTTACCGTGGCACGCACAATGGACATACACGATAGCTGTAATATTACCAGTATAATATAGGTCTATCCAAACAGACAGCGCTACTTGACCGGTCGTATTGTGACCCAGTAACGTGCGTATTCAGCTGTGTACGTGCGACATATGCACGTCATACGCGAGTATGTTTCACGACCAAACATGACCTTCAAACAGTCGCGAAATATTAGCACAAACTTCGTACTAACTTCGTGCTAATTTCGCAATAACTTCGCACTAATGTCGTGCGAAAAGAAGAGCAAATCCGACGCAGTTAGGATTCACAAAACGGGCGACATTAGTGCGATGTTAGTGCGACATTATTGATAACGCTTTGCGAACACTTTGCTAACATCTCGCGCTTGATCTTTCGCAAATTAATGGAAGAAAATTTTGAACATGTTCAAAACTGCTTGCGAAGCTTTTGCGACCTCTGCGAATTGCGCGACAGACGTGCGACAGTTTTGCTAACATTTTGCGAACCACGCGAATTTTAGTCGCAAACCGGTCGAAAACCGTACGCGTTCGTCGTGAGGTACCACCTTCAGGGGGTAGCGTGGGGCACACGCGTAAGTCAACTATTCTTGAAGTGCAATTTATTTTTGTAACAACTTGTCAATCCCAGGATTCACGAAACAGCTATCAATGTGGACCACGCCCGCCACCTTTCCATGCTCCTTAATCCGCCACTAAATCAGGGGAGTTTTTCCTCCCTGGTATTTCACTTTTTAAATGCCCATCTGATTATCGCTTCATTTGTCAGAGATCCAGTGTTTGGCTTACACACAAGACCATCCAATTCCACCCAAAGTTCGTTACGTTGAAGCACCAAAAGTTTTGTTCAACTACAATGAAACAATACACTTTTACTGTGAAGTCGCCGGCTCCACGTTCCTGGGTGTCTCTGAGAAAACATGTGTAGATCGTGAATTATGGGAAGCTGAGCAACCATCGTGCAAAGGTAATAAACCAATACCATTATTTCAAACTTGTTCTCATGAGGTTAGTTCATTTCCGTACGGGACGGGGAGCTACACGCAAAAAACCTTGTGCTGAATCGGGTAGAATTTGGTGCCTCAGCTGGGCAGAGATTTTGCCCTGGTTGGCAACTCAGAGTTGAGCAAAAAGTCACCGCCCCTTCCCATTAGAGAAAGAGTCACGTATATGGTAATGAGTTGTTAATTATTTGGCTGACATTTTCAGGTTCAGTTCTTAACCAATTGATGCAAATGCGGCAGCCACGGCCTTTTTTCCAGATGCGGATAACTGGCTCGTTTTCTCTACTCCATTGCCTATGCTGAGCACGAAGCATAATGGCATTACTTTCCGGTATGACCGGGCCCGGAATCAAACCAGGGCCGGATTAACCCCATGGTACATCCGGCATATGCCGGAGCCCGCGCTTTTGGGTCTCCAAGCCCGTCCTCCACCCCACCCCACGCTTTCTGATTGTTGAGTCAAGGAGACATAAAGTAAGTGCGCAAGTTCCAAACAAGAACCGGAACTGCCAGAAACAAGGATGAAAATATAGTAACGATAACTGTTTACACGACCAAAGACACCAACTATTTACACACTGTCCTTAAATAAACCTAGAAAATAGCTACAAATCCTATCAAAACCCATCAAAAGTTGATTCTATTTTCCACTAAATCATGAATAAACATTAGCTCAGTATACAAATTATGTGATGTCATGAGAGGGACATGCCTTATTTTATCCTTTGTTTTTGCAACTTGCGATTTTTTAAAATTGGTGTCCTTGAAAATCATAAGTATTAATTAGTTATCAAATGAGTAATCTACAGATAATTAATAGAGGATTAACAAAAGTAATGTGAACACTGTGCAACACTCGTCAGCATTTTGCATAAGCAATGTTGCACAGAAACACTCAAGCTTTGAAGAGGTTTAAAAATGCGACAGCCTAAAAGATACTGATATAATTCCATCGGATTTTTCGTTAGGGAAGGTATACTCCTTCATTCCTTAATAATGGCAGGGCTTTATACTGACATGTAACATTATATTTAAATTTTCCTTTAGAAGAACATAACAAAACAGATTTCTTAGCCAAATGAGAGGAAATCTGTAAGACTGAGCATATTAAAAACAAAACTTCTCTTTAAACGTACTTGAAACCAAGTACATAGGAGCGAATGGAAACTCAAACCTGTCCGGAGAAAACTACCGCAACTCAACCATCCACACAGAACACGGATCGAAAAGGTCTGTTACAAACGGGAATACCACACCCATCACCATGACCACCCCAGCACTGACACCCAACACCATCCCCAAATCAACACCCAACCACCATATACCAAATCCACCTCAACTCCTGTGAGAACCTTTCTCCATTTTAAGGGAGTGGCGGATTGGATTACGCCTTCATGATGGAAGGTCTCTTATCACAAAACTATAGCTACTACTACTACTACTACTAATTCACCGTACGCCAATATACTTTCCCGTCCAGATAAGATGATGACGATGGTGTTGGCACGTTCCCCTTATCTAGGTTTTATATTTGCTACTGAGCATCTAAGTTTGATAGACATGGAGTTGTAATGACGACTTTTTGTAAGCAATTAGAATGCCATTTCCCATAATCTAGAGCGGTAGCTGAGAATTCATATATTATCTTCAGACTGGCCGCACAAATCGGGGAGAGGAGACAAGTTAGAAACCTCTATGACCAATATGGTTTGCTAGACGCGTTTTTATTTCTAAAAGAAACATCATTTTTCACTTCAACCTCAAAGTTGGTGGGACTTGCGTAGGTTGTCATCGCGCACAGAACTATCACCTACACGAACCCATACAAATAAGTATGACAGTTGACACTATTAGAGCTTTAACACAGACAACACATAGCTCCAAAGGCCGTCACGTTTCTTCTTACGAATGCACACAGACACCCCAGTAGATCAAAGGCGTTGTGGGGTACAACTGTTCATGATCTGTGTCCTCATGTATTCATGCTACCATTGTGTTCACACTGCGTAAAAATCAGTGAAAAAATGCTTGCCTACTGGCCTCTTAGTTTACTCCAAATGTTACGTAATTTTTTGCGTATTTTGGTATATCTGGTAATGTCAATTAATTAATCACACGTGAAAGCTGACAAGTGTGTATATAATGTAGTGTGCATCATTTCCTCTCTGAGACGATAGGATGTAATCAGGCAAAGATTGAGGATGTTTCAAAGACTAAGAGGGAAAGTTTCACCCTGATGATGACTGTTGTTAAAGTATATCATCTTTGATGCGAATTATCCACTTTCTTTATATTGCAGAAGATATTGCTTCCTAGTTATCTAATTTAACCCGACTTTTCTTGTCCCCTAAGCAAGCTGCAACGAATTGCCATCCACACCAGATAACTCTGTGAAAATGATGTCGTTGGATTATTTGAAACATGGCAGTTTTGCTGTATATATGTGTGACGAGGAATATCAGATGACTGGAACCAATCGCTTTGTTTGCCAGGATGGCAAGTGGTCTGGTGGAAAATTCCCAACTTGTGTACATGGTAAGTTTTAAAGATGAAAACGAAACATTTGAATATGATCCGATATTGTAAAGGTATATGCAACTTTTGTATACGTTTTAAATACAGCAATGAGGATTACTCTTTCAGTGTCCGGGTTGCCTTGTGCAAAAACAATATGCGTACTGACGACACGGAACAGAAAGTGCGCTCTCCAATGGACGCAAGCTAGGCGTAGAATAACTACTTTCGTAGTATTAAATGCAGGCAGAAGTATTTGTGTTCAACAGACCTTATTTACTGAGGTCAAAACTGCCTACGTTTTGAAAGGACAACAATGTGTACGTGGCTGCTGCATTGAACGCTGTGTTGGACATACATAGATCGCTGGACAGCACGCAGAAGACTTCGCCCAAATGTAAACAAACTTATGCGAGTATCCGATAGGTTGACCAATCAGCTGTCTGCATTTGTTGGTGTTGGTTTGTTATACCTCCAAAGAAGGGCGTGCCTTTTTTTTACTGGACGTTGTATCATATGCTTAAGAGTTATAGAAATCCTGTATTTGATAATTTTTCAAGGAATGGACAATAATTTGGGAACTGTATCGCCATATTTCTGTATACTGAGTAGGACATACAGCTTAAGTTTTATGAATTGATCTGTTCATAGACTTTTACATTATTTTCATGAATAAAGTTACAAGTAGTCTGGTAATCTCCAGACAACTTGCTGGTCATGTTGTGGTTTCCGCCATTTCTAGTTGCCCTTGATAACTTTTGAGTTGTTTCCCGCCTTATTAAGCTTTACAGTTCATTGTTGCTCTTATTTAATTCAAACCCCCAGTACAACTAGCAAAAGATTTTTGTGCTCAAAGAAGTCTTTCCTAAATGTTTAAGGATTTCTCTAATACCCCATAATGTATTAACGACACACTATTTTGGAGATATAACAATGAACCACGTATGGAAAGGTGGGCCGCACGCCGGCAGGAAAATATCGCCACGTGTGTAGAAGGCCTAGGCGCTTATTCGGTAGTTGACCGATCCCCCTTTTCCATTTTTTATTTCCGTTGTTTGTTTGTTTTCATTTGTTTTATTGAAACTACACAACACGTTCATTTTGGTGTGTATAATTAACAATCTTCATTTGTTTATGTAGGTTTATTATTCCTCAAAAGAGGGCGTTCTCGCATTGGGACAACGTATGCATAAGGTCTAGACGAATCCGATCAGCGCTTGATTTTAGCAGGGAGGTGTTACACCTTCCTGCTTTTAGTGACTGTGGGCAGCCAACGGTGGGTCCAACAGCTTTAAATCGTCTTTATCTTTTGTCTACATGAATTTCAAACCCTGATATTCAGTGAAATTGAAAGAATCAATACACAATTTAGTGTACAACTATCCATGATACAAGTAAGGAAGGAAATTGTAAGATTAAAAGGTGATAGACCCAGTTATGGCTGACCGAAATCAGACCACTATCTGTCCGGATTCGTCTTTACAAAAGCCGCATCGAAATTGTAGCTGTGCACACAGCACTCTGCCTTCTTTGCGTGACATTAATTCAAATGGTCGATTGGTCTGAACAGTCATTTACGTAAATGGCATTGCGATATATTTAGCTTGGTTTCATGTCCGATTTTCAGATGACACCGGTTTCCACGACATTCAAACTAAGGTCTCATCTACATTTACGGTGGCTGATGAAACAATAATGGCTTTTGAAGGAGACGAAAATCTTGAAATATGGTGTAGAGTCCCTCAAAATCAAGGACCGAGGTGGCACCATAATTTCCGGACCCTCTCTTCATCTATTTACAGACAAGAACAAAAATCCTTCGCAGGTCAGCATTCATTCGAACGCAGTCAGTGGTCTGTAGATTACGTATGGTCCATAATCTTTGAGTTGCCAGGGAAGAGCAAAGTTGGCCTTGGAAGGTTTGGTGACATAAAAAAGACAAAGTTTGCAATTTAATGTAAAACACATGAAAAACCAAGAAAGTAGCCTCAACTTCCGTCGAGATCCATTTGAAATTTGCCGCTTTGTAGAGTGAATTTTGGGGTCGCAAAATATGAAAACTGGTTATGTCACGAGTAAGACAGGTCGTTTTGGGGAATTTTGTCCTGTTTTTTCTCAATTTTACATTACCAATACAGTCCTAATGTTAATTCGTTCTGGAGGCATTACTTTATCCTTGAAGAAAAAAAATCGGATACAACTTCTAATTACGATCGATCACATTTTTTTAAATGACTGTGATTATTTCATCTTTTAGGTCAGTCGTGGCACAGTGTAACATTCCCGAGGCTAGAATTGTCCATGTCTGGCAATTATTCCTGTGTGGTTTACGGCTATTCCGGAAAATACGTGAATGTGTCTCTTCATGTCTACGGTACGTATTTCGTCTTGCTCACTGCTTGATCGGTACAAAATTCATGATCGAATTTATTACTACGACACCTTCGACCTACACATTCTAACTTCGATCTACCAACTTCGACCTTCTATATATATATATATATATATATATATATATATATATATATATATATATATATATATATATATATATATATAGAAGGTCGAAGTTGGTAGATCGAAGTTAGAATGTGTAGGTCGAAAGTGTTGTAAGAATAAATTCGATCATGAATTTTGTACCGATCCAAGATAGAGTATAAACCCTTATCAAAGAAGGGACGGTTTTTGGGACGGTTTACAAGTATTTATAGTATATATTGGTATTGAAGGGCTGGAGCAGTCACTCGAACTTGAATATATATATATATATATATATATATATATATATATATATTTATATTTATATTTATATTTATATATATATCCAAGATAGAGTATAAACTCTTATCAAAGAAGGAACGGTTGAAGAAAAACACCAGAGAGAAAAATTGAGCCGCACGGGGGACCGAACCCACCATCCTCCGCTTTCCGGGCAGAGTCTACGACCACTACGCTAGAACAGCTCGTGATTCACAGAAGCGACAACAGGCTATAAATACCCCGCGTGAATCAATTTTCTCTCCTAGTTACCATGGTACTCCCAAGCGGGATGAATAATCAGTAGGTCGAATTTGGTAGATCGAAGTTAGAATGTGTAGGTCGAAAGTGTTGTAGTAATAAATTCGGTCATGGATTTTATACCGATCCAAGATAGAGTATAAACTCTTATCAAAGAAGGAAGGAAGACCGGGTGATTGGATTTGTACCGTAAAGTAAATATGTAAACAATCAGAAATAAACAGGAAACAATTGCTTTTTCCTGAGCATCGTATAAAGTGAAAAGAATAAGTGAAATCAACCTCAGCGAAAAATTGACCACCTCCACTGGGACTCGAACCCAGACCTCCTGCTTTACATGCAGGTGCCTTAACCAATTAGGCTATGGAGCCGGTCTCGGCTTGTCATCCTTCTGTGATGAGAACAGCCAAGACCGGCTTCATAGCCTAATTGGTAGCTTTCGGTATAAATAAATAACCGAAAGCTACCAGGCACGGTGCACTTCTTGTCTTCTTTACCGTGTAGTTGACCGCCACTTAACTTTTCTCACTCAAAATATGCAATATTTCAGTGGTGTCTGTGAATCCTATGTGGATCCTACTTGCTAAGCGAGAAATTTTGTTGGTTCCAGTACATTTCATTCAACATATATATATATATATATATATATATATATATATATATATATATATATATATATATATATATATATATATATATATATATATATATATATATATATATATATATATATATATATATATATATATATATATATATATATATATATATATACATATATATATACATATATATATATATATATATATAGGTCGAAAGGAGTGTTAAAGTTCGATTTTGAAATTGAAATTAGTCCCAAGCATTGGCATTAGCCCTAATGAACAAGGGAAATAAGAAATAAATTCAGAGAGAAAATTAAGTCACGACCAGGACTTGAACCCGGGTCTGTCGCGTACATGGCGACCGCCTTAACCACTCGACCATCGTGACACTTGTGATTTTAGACGTAGACTAGGGTTCTTATACCTGCCGCCCTCAATTCTCTCTCCTGTTGCCATGGTAAGTCCCCAAGCGGGGTAATTGAATATTCAGTAGGTCGAAGTATGGTAAATCGAACGTTGAATGAATAGGTCGAAAGGAGTGTTTAAGTTCGATTTTGAAATTGAAATTAGTCCCAAGAATTGGCATTAGCCCTAATGAACAAGGGAAATAAGAAATAAATTCAGAGAGAAAATTAAGTCACGACCAGGACTTGAACCCCGGGTCTGTCGCGTACACGATGGCCGAGTGGTTAAGGCGGTATATATATATATATATATATATATATATATATATATATATATATATATATATATATATATATATATATATATATATATATATATATATATATATATATATATATATATATATATATATATATATATATATATATATATATATATATATATATATATATATATATATATATATATATATATATATATATATAAATAATTCGGCCATTCAGACTTTTCTCGAGACTTCAAATTCATCTGTTAACCACAATGTTATAGTTTGCTTAACCCCCTACCCACGTCATTTCCTGGGAGCAAAACGATACAATTGTTTCACCAATGTTTCCACTGGAGGAGCAATTACCCCTGCCCTCACGATCGACTCTCCTGTTAACCGTGTGGACCGTATATATCCATTTTATATATGCAAAATTTACTTAACCTAATGAAAAGTTAATTTCAAGTGGATCTCATAATTTTGACTTGTTTCAAGCTTGTTGGCAGCACGTAAAGTTTTCAATTTTGTGGAAGTCATATCCATGTGTGCACGTTAATTGTAAGCTTTGTAAGCCGTTCGTCATCCGCTTACAAACTAGTTACTCCCATACTTTGTTTTTGTTATTAACAGCTCGTTGCAAGGATCCAGGACCAGTCGAAAACGGCGGAAAAAGTTTAAGTCATGCGAATTTAAAGTCAGGCACTTTTGCAATGTATACTTGCGAAAGTGGGTATAATATACACGGTAGCTCTACAATCGGCTGCCTAGCTGATGGAACGTGGTCTGCACCCGTTCCGAGATGTGTTAAAGGTAAAACAGAAATTATCAAAGTTTGTTGTCGTTCGTTCTCGTTACTTCAAACATTTGGCATCCAAAGACCAGCGTTATGTGTCTGATAAAAAAATCCACCGGATCTGTTACTTTCTCAGTGCAAAAGACGGCGCACTTAGTCACTCTCTTATAGAGTGAAAACTGTGAATTTATTCCATTAGAGTGTTAATTCACCCCAGGAAGAGTGAAATTTACTCCGACAGAGCAACGTTTCTAAGGCTCATGCTGCTCATATCTTAATGAAATGCCTACAGTGATCACTATCTAAAAAAGAAGGTGGATTACTGTCGGTACTCGTTGAAGAGCGAATTTTCACTATACTTGAAGTTATTTTCACTGTTTTGGAGTAAATTGACGCTCTAATGGAGTGAATTGCAGTTTTCACCCTATTTGAGAGTGGTTTGGCTCACTCTTTTACATTCAGATAGTATAATCAACACTTATTGACTGTCTTAATAATCGTTTGCATCTATAGGAATAGTTGCAATATCAATGTAAATAGAGCTCCTTCCTTACACTTATTGCAGTGCTTAACTACCTAAATGAATTGCCTCGGAGTTCTTTAAAAGTTAAACATCCTTACCAAATGTGTACCTTAAAAATCCAAGAGGTGTACCAGTACCATCAAATCAATCTTCCTCTCTTAAGAAGAACCTCAGTTCCCTCTGATACCTCACCTTGACAATGTTACGAATAGTCGCGGTCCCCGGTAGTAAATGATTGCAGAAAAGGTTAGATAAATATTTTAAATATCATCTTATTGCAGATAATTGTGAAAAGAATCTCCCATTACCATTCCACGGGGTCATTACCGAAAAAGCGTATGAAAGTCCTGAAAATATGACAGGTTATCTAATGACGTCATGCAAGATTGGATACATCAATAACACCGATACAAGGATGGAATGTTTGAACTCAGAGTGGGTTGGCCAAACACCCGAGTGTATCAGAGGTATTTTCAATAAAATCTTCAACTTCTACTGTCATGTGACCATGCGTTATCCCTTGATTTACTCGTTAATAGATAAATGATCTCTTCTTGGCAACTACAATTCACTCGAGATGGTACTTTTTTACATATGGGTATTTATAAACCTAATCTCTCCTCTTCTTTTAAATCGATGTGCAAGCAACTTTGAACCTGTGCATTAGGTCAGGATGATGTGTCAGGGGTAACTCGCTGTAGTCGTTGGGTGCGCCAAAACTACGCCCTCGCGCGTAGCATACATTCACCCCGATCATGCGTTATCCTATTCTTTTACACTGTGTATTGTTTTTTAGGAATTGAATAAAGTTAAGGAAGCAACAGTGGGGAATTGCACATGGGATAAAGGAAGGGGTATCCGGGGATAACCACCAAACAGCGAAGTATGGTACTTATTTGAGGGGTTTTGAGTCGATAGACGGAAAGATCATTATGAGAAACTACTCAATGCAAAAACAATAATAAGAACAACCAAATAACGCAGCATAAATAAAAGAAACCCGAGGAGTGAGCAGAAAAGGGGTGCTTGAAAATTAATACATTTGAGCTTCAACATGGAAGATAGAATCCAACATTGTTCAAAACTCAGTTTTCAGCTTTAAATCAGCGAGTTCAGAAACACGGAATCGCATTTGGCCTTTATCACCGTAATGGCTGGTAATACCCATTAATGAAGTTATAAGTAACAAAATGCTAACATTAACCAACCGTTGCACCGCAGGCAGCTATAACGTTGAGATCGAAGATGTTGAAAGTGGATTACTGTTGGAGCACGCCATTATTTCTATTCGTGAAAGGTATACTTTGCACCTGTCCTGCCGCTTGAAAAACGACTTGACTGAAATAACTGAATTCAGAAAATACCCCGAAAATGAGGTACTTAGTAGCTTACTTTTTACTTAAAAACCATTACGGTAATACTGCTTATATCTTGCGATAAAATCACATTGTTTACATTTCGTTTGAGTGAAGGAGACGGGGTAACTAGAACTTCGTTTCCAGAAAACAGGAAACAGTAGCAAATAGGAAAAACATGTTTATAAAAGCAATATTTGAATAAGAAAGGGACATCTTTAAAAACTCCAAGAATCCATTTTTATTGTAACTAAGTATGGAAGTTGTACTTGCTTTTTAATGTAACTTATATATAAAAGATTTGACATCTACAGACGATCAATTTTGCCGCAGTAAGTATTATTTGCATATCTTAAATATCATGAATTTTAGTCCTGATTCAGAATTATTCTGTTGTTCTTCATTTGGTGAGGTGGTTGATGGGCCTCGAGCCGGAGATATGCTCATCAGCAACATTTCAGTTAATGACGAGGGCGAATACAAGTGCCTCAACCAGGCGGGGGATGTACTTCAGTCTCTGACAGTTAAAATAATTCGTAAGTATTTATTATTAGTCTTCATTAAAGTTAAAATGAGTACGGTGCAAGTTATGTCATCCACTTGCAGAAATGAACCAAACTAATTGACCCCAACATCACGTACCAAATCCTCACATTTGGGTTTGTAAAGGTGAAACATGCGTGTCTCGAGACCAGTATATCATGCCTTCAAGCATATCCTGGTTACGCCAGGGTTAAAAAAAACCAAACAAACAAAGTAAGGTAGTAGTAGTTGGATTTCTTCAGATTCATTATTTTTACATGATATGCTGTAAGGATTGGGTGCCAACAAATGCAGTCAGCTGATTGGTGAAGCAATCGGATATGAGAGTACGTTTTTATAATTCTCTGCTAACGATCTATATCCTGCACAATGATCAGAGGTGTGATCATGTGTTTCATTGTTATTCCTCCAAAAATGACGTCAGTTTGTCGTCAATGCATAAGGTCTATTGCGCAGTAGAGCTTGAGCTAGGGTATATTGTGATTGGCTAATTCATATGTCTAACAGTATAAATTACATCAGTGGCCCATGCGGTCGCCACACCTGAAATTTTCATCTCTACTCAGAAATTAACTGCCACGTTGGCCATATTTGCTATTTTTTAAACTAATCATTTAATAGCCGGAACGATTGTTTATTAGTTTGTGGAGGGGCAAGTGAAGGGGCAAGGAAAAAATCTGAGAGGCAAATTCCCCTTTTTGTCCCAGCGTATCACTTAACTTATATAGATTTAGTCCCACCTGTCCAGCAAAAAAATGGATTTGAAGGTACAATAAAAAATAATTCGGATGCATCGGTTCACGTCCAAGTTGTTCTCCACGAAGTAAAAAGTTTATATGATTACACGTACCCACTCCTTTGGCTAATTTGTACCCAATTTCTCCCAAATATCTATGAGGACTGTGCTACCTGAGACTGGCTAGTACAAAATTGAAGTGAAAAAGTTGGTTGAAAGCTCACCAACACCGATGACGTATGCCAATTACTGACATTTGTTAAGTTTTTCCCAATCATTGTCCAGAAATGGGTGAACAATTGGCAAGTTAACTTTCTCTTAAGTCCTCCCGACTCTCTGGCAAAGAGCCATTTCGGCGAAACCAAACTATAAAATAACACTTGAGGTGTACCTCAAGAAAAAAAAAAGACATATGTACATATATATTAAACAACATGAAAAATGGAATCTAACAGTCCAAGTCCCATTTTCATGGGATTTTCTTGAACCGAAAATATAAAATGTTGAAATTTGTTCACTGAAACCGAATTGGTCCATTTCAAAATAATTTGTGACTTTCTTGTTGTACAACTAACAAAACGTGTTTTGTTTCCCTTTAAAATGAAAAATGTTTTTATGACCTTGAACACTCCCTGCGTGCCTGCATAGCATGTTGCACAGAGAGTAACTTTAAATAATTACATGACCCCATACTTGGTCAGTGGCGGAGGTGCCATATGGTCAGGGGGTGGTCGCCACCCCCCCCCCTCCCCTGACGGACCAAAATCGTCTGTCGGCGCCCTTTTCTAGATGTAAGATTGCTTGCTATTTGGCTCTAGCAATTGCTATTTGGCTCTTTAACTTCACAAAGTAGCCCATTATTACATTAGAATCATTAATCGAGACCTGGCAATAACATAAAACATAATGACCGCCTTCATACTGAAATGTGAAAGAGAGGGATGGAAACATGGTCAGTGTCCACAGGTAGGGGCAAGGGGGAACAAGCCCTCCCCTGGATAATAAAAAAAACCTGAAAAAACGAAAATAACAAAAAGAAGGACGAAGAAAAATTAACATCATCATTTCTTTACAGTTCACTTAGCTGTGTTTTCTATTTTTGCGGTAAATATAGACTTAAGAAATGCCATTTCCAGCCATCTGAGAGGCCCTTTGGGCCAAAATTTTCTTGCGCTCCGCGCCAACTCATGGTGGCGCTAAGCTTTCCCCCTAAAGAATTTGCCTCCCCCCTCCCTCCGAATTTTCTTCTGCGGAAGCCCATGGATAGAACTTTTAAACATTTTTTAATAGAAAAACTTGCTGAGAAGAAATGACAAAGTAGTCTTCTACAAGGTGCGGAAAATCAAATGGTAAGTCTGAAAAGCCGTGGCTTCGATCGTGCTGAGGCTCAGGGTATTTACTCCTTCGAAACACCCTTGCAGACCATTTTTGCCCCCTCTGACAAAATCTCTAGTTCCGCTACTGACCTAGGTACAAGGTGCAGTATACTTTCAGAAAAACAAAGAATTTAATTTGAGCAGTTAAAATGACATCACAAATTGTAGAGCAATGTACTGTTTTATTTGAGTGAATAAACTTCAAAATTTTATATCTCGGCTCAAGAATGTCCAAAGAAGATGGAAGTTGGACTGTTAGTATTCTTTTTCCATGCTGTTTAATATATTTTTTAAAATTTTTGACTTGAGATACTCTTTAATTGGGTAACCAGCCCCTGCGGCTACCAAATTCCATTCATTTGACATGCATAACCAATATTAGTGACTTTTTACCCATTTTTTACAATGCAGACACGTGACTGGATCTTCAATCGAACACCATAAGTTCAAAATAAAAATCAATCCATTCATTGATTTCATTTTTCTCTGTAAAATATGCACTTGAAAGAAAGTGTATATTTGTTTTTATTCCTAAGGGTCTTTCTATCCGAAATAAACGAGGCTTTGCGAAATCAATTTTGATTTTTTCACAAACATAACTTTCATTTCAACGTAATGAAAAACATTTTCATGGCCCCAGTTTGCCCAAGCAGCATTGATATTTGATACCCACTACATCACCCACGATCCAGGCCTACTTGGACTTAAAATGAGTTTCTCCAACATATCTATGTATCTTCGAGTCTATCTCATGCAATACTTATTTATGCGTCCAGACAATCCCGACAAAACAAAACATGAAGGAAAATTGCAAAAGCTGTCATAGTTAGTAACATTTCAAGTATCACTGGCTAAAGGCTCTGTCCGACTCCCTTTCCCTTTCGATGATGTGCCCACATTGCAGCTACAACCATCTACACTAACAATGGATGGGTGAGCCGGGGTTTGTTTCAATTACTTTTGGCAGGGTGTGAAGGTAGTTTCGAAGTGAAACATTTTCCGTTACAGCTATTAGACCTTATACGTCCCCATGTCAGTCGTCATTCGTCAAAGTCGATCCCAATCTCATAATTCTTACATACGCCAATGCATTGTTTCACTCAAAGATGACGGAGTTGTCATCCATAATTATGACAAACAGGGTAAGCTGAACCGTGATTAATATCGAAGCAGAAGTGGGGCCAGTCAGGGTAACTCTTCCGTATAGGTTTTTTTTTTTGTCATTTAGTGTTTTCATACCCTCAACGTCAGGGAGTAGATAACACTAATTTTGACTTGAAAGGAGGGTGAAGCATCGAGCCGAAACATATATATTTATTACAACTCGGCATCATTGGTCATCTGAGAATTCACGAATGCCTATATACTTTTGCTATTCTGAACATCTCATATCCCGAATATTTCCAAAAGTTATCCACGATAAAGCAAACGCGTGGCGTTCAGACAGGTATGAAGCTTATGCAATCATCATTTCACGTGCTAAACGTCTCGGCTAGGATCAAATTCAAGGGAAAGTACCGTAGTTTTGAACAGAAATAACGTTCATTTCCATTAGTGCTTCCCCTCTGCGTAGACTTCACAACAATATGAATATTCACAACAATATGAATATTCATAACAATATGAATATTCATGTAAGATGAGAGTGCGAACCAAACTTTTTGGTTCGTGAAGTTGTTTTGTCGCTATCGGCTCTTAGAACTTAAAGTCGAGAGGTATGACATAGTCAGGGTGATCCATATCCTTGACCAGTTGACGGAAGGATGACCATGACTACAGTGGAGCAGGCAAACGACAGATGGAAACGTTTTCGTTGTCAAACCCAGTTCAATGCTGGCAAAACACAAAAAATTATTACCCCTCTGAAAAATTTTGAAATGATTCAGTTATTCTCAAGTTTCTCTCAAAAGCTTGTCTACTCCATACCATTAAATTTCGTTGTGAGTCCTTTCTCAAATGTCGCAGTCGCATCCTTCCAGACTCAGACCAGCCCACGCCCCTGAACACGAAACCTTTCTACAATGGAAGTGGATTCATATGATCAGAGGGCGACAGACCACCTGACAGATCAAAATTGTATTTTAGGTTTTTAACACCCTGTAGGCCACTACAGGCCATTCTCGCCATTCTCTGACCAAAATTCCTATCTGCGCCATTGCTCTCCACTACACTGGCCGAAACCAGGCGCCTAGCCAGGACTACATCATGGTAGAGGTTATTTGAGAGCTGCGTAAGGGTCAAAGGAGAAGTGCTGGGGGAACTGTTTTCTAGATTCCAGATGCGAAATGATACATCTAAACGCCCTTAATTTTATAGTGATCCCTTTTTGCCATTATTTTGTTTTTCAAGATTTGAACACAATCGATTTCAGTCCCACTCCAGCCCCTCCACTTACTCACCTGGCCAAAATCTACCAATGTTGATACAAATGTGTGAATAAATACCCTGTTTTGTCGAATTTTTGGTGTTCTAACAGGGAGATGTCCAGACTTAAGGCCTCTACGCCGAGGTTATATTGCGTCAAATGTGAACTTTGAGATGGGATATTATGAAGGAGCGATGGTATACTTCGAATGCGAAGCTGGCTATTCTTTATCGGGAGACCACATGTGTAAATGTGAAGATGGGTCTTGGGTTGGTAATGTACCGATATGTCTACCCGGTAAGTTGGTAATGCGGTAAAGGCCGTTGTTAGGAGATAATAAAACAATGTTCATCAGTTTTGTTATGAAAACGAAATGTCTTGAGACTATGTAGGAATATGGAAATAATTTAACTAGGAAATCAGAGTTTGACAGCAAACATTTACCTTTTTTGGTTTTTCCTTTTTTAACTGAATATTTACTATAATAAACAGACATTGAAGAGGTCATTCAAGTGAGAAGGAACGTTTATTTTGTGAAAATTACCTATTAAAAGGGATTTTTTCTTTAAATTTTGTCCGGGTAACAAATTTCACACAGGTGCAAGACTAGAGAGCCTCATCCATACAGTGCCACGTGGCACAATGTCAGGCCACGATGACAGGTTCTTTTTGTTACTTTTAAATCAAAGTATAATTATGGTGAGGAATTAAAGTCATGGAAAACTTGTAAAACTGAACAAACTCTGATTGCCGCTTTAAAAAAATTAGTATCTGATGTGATGAAATCCACACTGTCAGGAAGCAAACATTTCTCTTTGACTGGGCATATATGCAGATACGAGAAAATCAATTTATTATAAAATGTGATCTTTGGGTCACGTGACATCATAAGTGGATGGTGTCATCATGAGAGGTGTCTTGATACGCCTGTAAACTTAAGACGCGTGACCACTGAGCCTTTTCTGTTATCAACCCCTCTTTCTTTCACCACATCAATAGTAACCAACACGCAAAAATTGGCATTGTTTTTTTTCCTGGGAGAATATTCAAGACGGCTTTCAGCCCCACGCACTTGATATGAGTAACTACCCGTGTTTTGATAGTACAATTTTTGAAACATGTCAGAGTAAGGTTTGTGACGAAGCATTTTCGATTTACAATGTGTAGGCTAACTCATATATATACAATGTGTAGGCTACAAACCATACCAGAAAAAACGGTATATCATGAAATGTACCCTGCTACTAGGCCTATATCAATTTATCGTTGTAAAAATATTTGTGTATAACCAATATTTTACGGTGAAAACTTAAAAAGTGCCTAACGGTAGCAACTCCACTTCAAATTGTGGTATGGTTCTCTATATTTAACGAATAATTGACAAACCTTCCTACAAGTATCATCTGAGATGTATTTGAAAACTTGGTCCTTTTATTTTGGGACTGCCTTTCTCCGAAACCAAATTAGGTAAATTGTGGGAGGTGAGGGGCGCTGGTGATCGTTTGAGATAACACGCCTCATTGTGCCGTTGAATATTTCTCATCGAATTTAGAAATTTCTCCAAAGCTCAGCCTCCCTCAACGGAACGCCCACCCTTTAATGTCTAACTGATAAAGAAAATTACACAGAGCAGGGAGGTAGTTAACCCATCGGAGCCAACGAGGTTTTTGTTCAGCTCATCGAAAATAAATCTTAGGGGCGGCACTCATCTAGGGGAATTTCAGCCACAGAGTGGATAAGCATTTTTAAAGCTATCAATATAAGATTTTTAAAGTATTCTGTAAAGATTCTACACCTAGATTTTAATTAACTCAAATTTAATGATGATCATAATCACCCATTGCATAATTATTTCAAAAGCCTCATGTACAATCACAGGAAAACCTAAGAAATTGATTCATTTTACCGGAGTACGGAATAACTTTATTTAAGAATTCCTTCGTCTACAGAGCATTTCTTTTCGATCAATCTATAATTTTAGACGATTTGTTGTAGACTTTTAGACCTTTAATGTTTTAATGTGAACTAACTTTCTGCATGCATAATGCATTATTATTGGTTTTGTAATTGTATTTTATTATTCCTTTTTATAAATATTTTATATATTTATACTGAAAAAAATCAATTGAATTTGAAAGTAGGCTAGGAGGTGGTAAAGGTACTGGTCAAAAATTCCGACGTGCTTCTTTGCACCAGGTCTTGTGACATTGTGAGTATGTGGCCAGGTTTTTTGTTTTCTTTTTTTTTTTAGTGGATATGGCATTCATTAACCAGGATCCTTCTACAAAATTCCTTCCAAAATACATTTTTAGGGATAGCCGTGGTTCTATAGCTTTTTGATTGTATATAAATTGGTATTCATTCAGAATATGGCCTTTCAGGGCTACTGTAGCTTTGTCTTCGAGATGTTTTAGACATAAAAATGGTACTTTTTAATCGAAGAGGGTGGGGTATAAAAGAAAATTTAATAATTGGGAAACACTGTCAATTTTCAAGCGCAACATGTACAACGGATAAAGTACAACAGAAGTAAGGATGTGGACCCTGCAGCCTATGTCTCAGATTGTATGATTGACAAGATGCTGTGGTGTTTTTGCATATTCATTAACTGAGTTTCAGATACAAACACAAACTCTTTCATGTAATTTAACATTTTATTGTCTTTTCAGAGACATCGTCATAGATGTTTTTACTGCTGTATCGAGTATTACTTAAATTTGAAATAAAAGTAGCAACTAGCAATGACCCACATGAATTGGTGATAGTATCAGTCGTCGTTTGACAGATGCTTGCGACCTTACGGAAAATATCTTGTTGTAGACAATATTGCGATATATTTGACCCATGGTTAGAATGACTGGAAATTAACCTGTGAACAGTATCTTACAAAAATAGATTTATATTACATTTTTGTCACTCGACAGATATAGAAGTAATAATTGAATCCGACCCTCACACAAGCGCTGATGGGATTTTGTTCCAATATGAAGGAGATGAGGTCATGATGACGTGTACTATCCAAAGCAGATATGAAATTGCAGACCTGAGGAGTTTATACAATCTTAAATGGACTTTCATTGGAGATGTTGTAGCAGAAGAGTAAGTTAAAGGCCTAATCCTCCCACCCTAAACTACAATTTTTTAGTCCTCAGAAATTTCCAATTGGCAAAGCTCTTTGATTGACAGCAAAGTAAAAAAGAGTACTAAAGCTTATATTCCTCAGTACCTGTACTGAGGATGTTTTGATTACACCTTTGGATCTCGCATACTCACCTCGGTAGCAGTAAACTGAGATTGTGCTTGGATGAGAATGGATTTTAGACATTTGTGGTAAGGGTCTTAAGTAAGTAGGTTGTAAGAAGGATTAGAACTGTTCTGGTGAGAGAATTAGGCCTTTAAGTTTCACTGAACATAAAAAGATGGACTTCAAAGGCAGCCTTGATCACGAAATATTACATTATCACCACTTTGGTCTTACTTTAAATTTGAACAAAACCAGACTTACACAAGGATACCACAAGGTTATATGTGTATTGTTCAAACTGTATTGTGATTTACTTAATCAACCATTTTGTGAACAAAACACCTTTTCACTCAACCCAGAAGCTCGTAGAAGTACATACGAGAACATACATGCCCCCTTACACACTCCGTACAGAACTATGTAGTACAACAGTACTATTAGGCCTATTTTGATATCATAATGCTTCTTTGTTTCCCGAACTGCCGAAAGATTAAACCTGGTTAACTTACTTGGAAAGTAATTTGCAAACAGTGGTATTTTTCAGTGACTGTAAGATACGGGATTAATACCCAACTAATTTCTACTTTCTACAAAAATCGTTGGTAGACGTTCCTTCATTAATCGAAATCCCCTATTGACCCCTTTCTCCAGATCTGACAAAATACAGCAATTTTCACGTTTTTTCTTTTTTTTATTTTTTTTATTTTAACTTTCTTGCGTCATCCCATCCCTGTTTCAGAATATTTTTTCAACAAGCCATGTTCAACGAAGGACTGCGATTGCGACTACCAAAAGTTACAGTAGATCATTCAGGTTTCTACATTTGTGGAACGGCTAATACGCAGAAACGCATTTATGTCAGCGTAAGCAGTAAGTGTGTTGTCTTTGGGAACGTATATGCCCATTCATTCGTTCGTTAGTCTGTCCTTCCATCTGTCTGTTTGTCTGTTCGTCTGTCTGTCTATCTGTTTATTCATCTGTCTGTCCTTATGTATCTCTATTTGCAAATCAGTTCCTACAATTCTGATCAAATTCATTACCTTTTCAGAGCCTTGTATTGATGATCACGTGATACCAAACGGGATTAAGATGTTCAATGACGAGCCTGGACATCAATCTATTACCTTCAGTTGTAATGCTCTGTTTGATCTCAGTGGATCTAGTCATCGTGTATGTCTACCAACCGGAGAGTGGTCTGGTGTACAACCAACATGCACAGGTATCAAACTAGCACCAGAAATAAAGTCGTGTTAGCTAACATCTCCCTACATTCCTTCCCGGTTGCAAGGTCAGGTGGTTAGAGTATCCAAACTGCAACCGGAAGGTCTGGAGGTCCGAAGACTTTAAAAGAGCACAAAACCTACCGCCATTGTGTCCGTTGCTCACCAGAGGAGTAGGGAAACCATCCAGTGAGCCACAACTGGAAACAATGCCGTGGCCGACCCAACCTTAACCAATTGGTTAGACACTGAGCCATAGAACCTCATCTTAAATAAAACCCTTCCCGATTCCCTACCCCAGGACGCCACGTACTCCGTCAAAACGTCGCTCCAACGCTTCTTACTGCTTCAAACTTGCTATCACAGGGTGTGTCTCACCTTGGTCACACCCAGGGCCACACTCGAGCCTATAAACGTACCATACCTTTGCGAGTGAACTTTTCTTTGTGTCTACTGTTCTGTATGTCTGAAATCTAAGCTAGCAGAACTCCACGCGTGGCCGGGATTGCTCCTTTAATTTGTTTAATCAGAAGCTAAGCCAGGACAAATCATTCACGTTTTTTTTTTTTTTTTTGTCTTGTGCAATAATGATACACACTAAAATAAATGTTTTAATCTGAAGTGTTGGTGTGCAGGCGTTAATTGACCTTCGTAAATGGGTATTTTTACCCCTGTAAAAATGTTATTTAATCCTACAGGTACTGTTCATTTACCCAAACTATCACACAAAAGTGTACGCTTAACCCAATTTTGTTCTAATATTAATAAACATAGGCCTATGACACCTGTGGGTTCAGACATCATTTAACAGGTTCAAAAATACTCTCTTTAGAGGGTAATTATTATGATATACGGTACGTTGTGAGAATTGAGTGGTGTGAGGGGTGTTCATGATAGGCTATTAATGTTAGGGTAGGGAGTTGCTAGAGACTGCTGGTATGGTTGCTAAGTATGCACAATTTGAGACTTATTGTAGAGTAAGGCAGAATAAAATTGAAATTCCGGAAGTAAACTTCGTAAAGACTTTTAAACTCAAATAATAAAAAAAAACTCAGAAGTGGCTCTATTTGAAGATTGGTTAAATTCAGTGTACACTGTCGCTGAAATAACGACCTCAGAAGAAAAATGTGGTAAAGTCAGAGCTTTCCCGTCCCGTTCAGAGGGCAAATCTTGTCTTCATCGTAATATATTCGTTTCCGTAGAGGGTTTTATTTGAATATTATATTTGAGAAGTGATGGTTAAAGTTTTGACTTATTTTTCAAACTAATACTAGATTTGATTCAACGTTAAAGTGTACCTCAAGTCACATAAATCAAAAATATATATTACACAACATTAAAAATTAATTCTAAAGGTCCAACTCCCGGCTTTATAGCACATTCTTTATTAAGTCGAGGTATAAAATGTTGAAATTTATTCATTTACAACAAATTAATCGGTTGCGTGATAATTTGTGACTTCCTTGTTGTACAACTCACATAACCTGTTTTGTTTCCCTTTAAAATGGAAAATGCTTTTATGACCTTGAGCACTTCCTACATGCTTTCAAAGAATGTTGCACATGGCTTAATTAATTTCATTAGCCTATAAGAGTAAGAGTGCTATCACACCTTGGTACAAGGGGCAGTAACTTTCAGAAAAACAAAGAAATGCAAAGATTGTAATTTAAGTAGTACAAGAATGACATCAAAAATTATTGCACAATAATGTACCATTTTAATTTGAGTGAATAAACTTCAACATTTTATACCTCGGGTCCAGAAAGTCCTATGAAGATGGGATATCGATTTTAAGAATTCGTTTTTCGTGCTGTTAAAAATAGATTTTTGAATTTTTGGACTTGAGGTACACTTTAAACAAAATGGTAGGAGTCACTTCTCTACCTAATTTAATATTTCTTTTCCAATTGTTCCAGAGCTTGAAGTTTTAATTCGTCTCTTTTAAAAACATGTAGGCAGCCCCATTTTCAAACGCTGTTGAAGATATTTATGTAATTCTTTTATAGAAATAATAGCTATCTTTTTTTTTGAAAAATGATGAATTTGAATATGAAATATTTCGTTTGATCGAAGTGATATTGTTTCCTTAAATAAAAGCCTTCTCATATGCCTCCACCTTTTTTACAGCGTTTTCGTGTGCGCCCATTGCAGGAATTCCAAACGGAGAATTTACAACTGCGAATCCCTCGTTTCTCATCGGAGCAGAGTTAAATGTCACATGTAATGAAGATTATCAGATGGTCGGTTCCACGGAACCACTGCGATGTCTTGAAGGTGGTGCATGGAGTAGGAGTGTCCCTACATGCACTCGTAAGTGTTCATTCCCATCTCACGTCTTTAATAGCGAACGCATATATACTTAAAGGAAGGCAACTTTCACCTAATTTACAAATTTTGTATTATTCAACAGAAAATCTAAATTGGCTCACACTTTGATTGACAGCAACTTAGTTCAAAAATAAAAGAATACTGTAGCTCATATTACGCAGCATGTACAATACTGAGAATATTTTGATAATACATTGCGGGGACTTGTATGCTCACCTGAAGCAAAAAAAATGAGATTTAGTCTGAACGGAATAAGTTTTATTAACCCTTCACCGTTGTTTGGGTCCTTTTGGACCCAGACGGAGAGCGCGATTGCCACTCATTTTTACTGTTTCACGCGGAGCTCGAAACTGCGAGTAGCTACCCGAAAATTCGGCCACAACAACGAGAGAGACAATAGTTTAAGGTCACGTGGTCAATAGCCTACGGAAGCTGATGCGGGGTGTGCTACGTCTGCTTTTCCGCCCACTCCCGTGACGCGCAAATATGCCCCGATTGGAGCACAACGGTAAAGGGTCAATGTGGTGGCAGGGGCATAAGTAAGTAGGTTAGGAGACATGGAGACATTGGGCCAGACCGTTAGAGGATTCGACCTTTAAAGAAATACTCCTCATAGTCTAAATAAAACAGGAACTTCAAAATTTTTGAAGATTTTTATTCATCACTCCAGACAACTTCTTTCAACCAATAGTTAATTTTATACCCTCCCACAACTGTCTAAACCTTATCCTCATCCACATCCAGAAACAATCCCATTTGCTTCCATGTGATTGAGTATACAAGGCCCTCACTCCCAGTATGTTGCATGCTGTGTATAATATGATCTACACTACTTTGCATTTTTTAATTACATGTCAGTTTAAAGAGCTGTTTAAAGTGGGCATTTATGTAGGCTACTGCCAAAATTACAGTAAAAATGGTACAGTTCTTATGATCAAGTCAACTACACGCAAGTAATGTTAAATTTATCGTCTTCTTCAGGAATTACAGAAACTGAAGGCAATGTTCTGAATTATTTTGAATCATAAAATTTTACCTTAAAATGCTTAACTTTTTACTTCTCTCTAAACTTTGAAGGGTCTATGCAGAACACGTCCAGTTACGGTCTTGTAGGAACTTGAAAGTACTTCATGTATGAAAAAGTTAACAATAACTGTGTACAGGGAAAGAAACGCAAAGCACACAGTGTGCCCTGTGTGACTGACTTCATGCACAACTGCGTCTGAGACGCATACATAGATATTTCAAATTACAATTGCTTTTTCCATTGATTGGAGTGATATTTTACAAGACCCCGTCTGTCCATAAAAACAAAATACATGACGTTGGGAATTAGGAAATGCATGGGGATGAAGATTAAAATACTAACTTCACCAAGGATGCATTACATTTTTACAATAGACCTTATGCATTGAGGACACACTGACGTCATCCTTTGGGCAGAACAATGGAACATAGGGCCGCACAGATAAAAGTTCGTCCTTGCACCCTGTGGCGGACTTAGCGACAGGTTAACAAATGAGCTGTCTACATTTGTCTGTGTTGGTTTGTTCTGTCACAAAAGGAGGGCGTTCTTTCCACATAAGGTCTTTTCTCCTCTTTTAATGGTTACCGGTATGTTGTTTTGCTGCGATAAACGGATGCATGTATCTTCTGTTAAGATGGTCCTGCCCGTTTGGGCATATTTTCAGTATGATTGTTGCTGTAATACACGAGCTAACATCAAAACAATTTCCTTCTTAAAAAATATCTGACTTTACTGGCAAAATATTGCACTCTTCCCCATTTTCAGATGTTTGTTACTTAACAACGTGCCCGTTCGCCAAGAAATGTGAAATCATCGGCTCAGTTGCCACATGCGTTTGTCGTGTTTTATCAGATTGTGAAGATGACACGCTATCGGAATCATCAAGAGTGTGTGGTTCCAATGGGAAGACTTATGCCTCATATTGTCATTTAGAAGTTGAATCTTGCCAAAATGAAAACATGAACATAGTGTTTGTACATACTGGAACGTGTGTTATTGGTGAGTACGTGTGTATTATTGATAAGGTCAAGTGTCATAACAGAATTTTTTCCTAAGCCTTCTACGAGCGAAAATAACTGCTTCGCTTTCGTTCCGCATCACAGTTTCATGAAATAATTGAGTTTCAAACCCTCTCTGGTAAGGATGAGTATACTGGACATCCCCTAGTTAAAATCTCATATGCAGGAATTTCAGTCATAGCCGGAATTTCTGACAACGGAACCATGAAATATGCTGTGTGACCATTTGCTTGGGGAGGTCTAAGGTCGTTGAAATTTTTTGAAAAATGAAGTGTCCTTATAGATGAATCCGGACAGCAGTGATGGTCCGATTTCAGTCGGCCATAGCTGGGATCTATCACCTTTTAATCTTTCGATTTTCTAGCTTACCTGTATCATCAGTGGATGTTTTTACACTAAATCGTATCTTAGTTCTTTCAATTTCACTGAATAAGAGGGTTTAAAGTTCATTTAGACAATAAATAAAGAAGATTTTAGATTGACGGACCCCACTTATGGCTGCATGCAGTCACTTAACACAAGGTCGTGTATAGTGCATTCATGTTACGCACAACTGATAAGCCACGCCCCCTGCAGGGCAAATATCAGCAGTGTTTCAACACAACACTCACACGTGGGTAGTCAGTTGCTTCTCACATAGCTACACTTAATACATATGCCCGTCACAAGGTCCGGGGCATGGGGCATGTGACGTAGATGAAAGTACGCTGTATGCAATCTGATGCCACATATAATACCTTTTTTGAAGTAAAATGTTTGTTAAATGTAATTTGTTAGGAGCTAAATAATATCATCAGAGAGGGAAGCGAAGCATGGCTCAGTAGTTGCCTGGCTATACGCAACCACTCACAAGGTTGAAATCGTGCATCTGTACGTGGCAGTGGCGTAGCCACGGGGGTGGTTTGGGGGTTAACCCCCCCCCCTCCCATGACACAACCTTGCAAGGCAAAAAACCCCTAAAAATAGCTGGTTTTTTCTCGCTATCCTTAGACTTTTCCCTTATTTCGTGCCCCAATCCCCCCCCCCCCCCCACATGACACCAAAACCCTCCACATGACACAATCCTGGTAACGCGCAGGGTACGTGGGCTACATTTTGGATAATATATATCTCCTTGCAAACTGATTTGTACAGCAAGTGGTTATTTTGTCTCTGCATGCTTTTTCAAAATCATTGCACACAAAGTAACCTTAACAAAAATATTTAAACAACTTTACAGATGAAAAAAATAATTGCTGACTGAATGTACACTTTACCTAAATTCTATGGTTGTTTCTATTATGTCTGTAGGTGGGGGATGTGGTACTGTGCCAATTGACAAATTTACGGCCATGGAAGAAAACATTGATGTACAGTTTGGAAAATATTACGTCAAGGACAGGACCTGCGTACTGACACCATACGGCTATGGTGTGCCAATGGGTACAGGATTCCAAGAAAAATCAGAATGTGATCGTGAGTGCATCCATGGTGAGTCACTTAAAAGCATCCGTAGCCAGTGTTTTTTTTTGTTTGGTCTGGTTTTGCTTCCTATATTCTTTGTTTCAGTAGCGTAGCTGCAAGGAGACAGAATGTGATTGCCCCATGGCTCTGAAAGGTGAAAAATTCGGAAATTTGCCATTTGTGACACGAGTTCTGTACAGTGTGGTTTTCCCAACTCTTCGTTCATGAAATCCTCTCCAACTAAGCTCTATTTTGTAATTATTCGTTTAAAAAATGCAAAATTTTCCACAATTTGCAGTTCGTAACGCAGTAGTGCTCGCTCTTAAATCAGTTTGGTAAACTTTTTCCAACTGACAAAATGACCAGGTCATCTCTTGGCATAACGTGAAAGAGCCTTCTTTTGTAAGCTTTAAAAAATGTTGTGCAGCAGCAACGATCTGATCTTTGGTCGCCGTGCCATCTCAGACTTGCCAATAAGAAATACATTTATTTCCGAACTTTTCACATTTTTTTAATAGGAAGCCCACTCCGAAGCCCAGGATGCAAAATTTTGTCCAATACCAGCTTTATATTTTCCATTATTTGTTTCAAAAGTGCAAAAACTTTGGCCGGCTCCGCGCCCCACAAATTACGTCTCCAGAGAAATGGTGTCTCAAGGTAAAAAATATTCGGAAAATTTGGGTGCCCCCCCCCCCGGAAAAATATCTAGTTCTGCATGGTGCTGCTCTCTATTTTTAGCAACATTAAAGTTGTTGCAAAATGAAATTGAACGTATTAGATCTTTCCGTCCCTGGCTGAACAAAACGAAATATTGGAAAGTTTTCCAGTCTTCTTCAAAGTTATTACTAGTGGTATACGGTAAAGACAAAGTGTAGTGATTTCAAGTTCCTCTTGCTACCATCCTAATAGCATGTTCACTTTATTGCTGTATTGCTGATTGCTAATCTTTTAAATAGGAGCTCAGATACAGGCTTTACGGTGCCTTTAAATTCTGAAACATATGGCGAATGTAATTTTTAAGTTCTTGTTAATGGTATAATCACCCCAAGCGGCCCCCTTAAAGCAGTGTGGTGAACATGGGAGATATAATACAAGAAAGAGCCTAATCGCAGTAATTTTTTTTTCAAATAGCTAGTAGATCCAAAAAGGATTGATAACGTTTGGTAGAGGTTCATTGAAAAGCGAAAGTTTTCAAGTACGTTGTTGTCCTTCCTTTCTTTCAGCTTGTTACTTTTACAATTTCCTTCATTTTGTTATGAAAAGAATCTTAATACAAATGCATTTTCTCTGCATTGTATCCCGTTAACCACACGTCGGACTCAGAGTCCATATCTTTGATTTTCTGATGGCTTACGTCATTGTGCACCAATGTGCCAATCACGAATTCATTAATCAGTTAATGTGTCGAATCGTTCCGAACGCCAGAGAATGGGAATTTTCTCAGTTAAGGCCAGGTAACACTACAGCGATACCGGATCGGATTTCGCTCCGATTTTTGTAAGTTTTAACTTATATATCCTCCATCTTTGGTCGAAAAGAAACAAAAATTTGCCAACCTGTGTAGATATATGAATTGTATCACAGGACTACGAAATTATATGATATACCAATTATTCCATGACGTCACATCCGCAGACAGCTTTTATCGGGGACGCGTAGTCCGATGAAAGCCATTTTCAAAGTGACGTCACAAAATAGATAGTTTACTTTTCATTTTCGTGGTCCTATCATATCGCCAATATATTTACAAATATGGCATTTTTGGGGTTCTTTCCGACAATGGATGGAGGAGATTTTTACTAAAACTCTTAAAAATCGGGTACTAGTTATCCCGTCCGATATCGCTGTAGTTCGACCTGGGCTTTACTTCTTTTTTGGGAAAATATGGTTTTGTGGGCATTTTGAGAGAAGGTAAGTATCGCTATACCAGAAGATTGGCTAGATGTCAGCATGAGACTAAAAATATGTATCAAAAATATCATTCGTTGGAATAAGTGCTTGCCTTGTTACAAAGTCGCAAGGCATAGAAAGTGTCATTTCCTAAAATTTAGGAGACGTGCCCACCAAGACAGTTTTTGGGACGTTCATGCTAACTGTTGGTGGTGATCCGCTTCAGATTGTCTTAACAGGGTGGCACGTTAAACCTGGGGGTATGGCGGATATCTTAAAAAGTTGGGAATCCCTGCTCTATATGGATTAGCAGGCAAACTGGATCGACCTGAAGCACTCTCAGGCGGTCGCTTTTCTGGCTAGTAACCAGATACCCGACTTTATCTCTCATTCTTTTTCAGATAATTTTTGTTTACTACCACGGGATACGGGGATTTGCAATAATCACATACAGAGATGGGCTTACGATGCAGTACGCAGAGTATGTGTGCAGTTCGACTACAGCGGATGTGGCGGCAACCAGAACAATTTCCTCACTAAAGATGACTGTGCAAGGACTTGTCCAGGTAACGTCAATTTGCACAAATTTAAAACTACGGCGTCACCTTTTTAAATTTTGTGTTATCTTGTACAGGGCTTAACACTTTTTATGTCGTCTCAGGGTAATAAGTTCAATAATATGCTTAGAAAAAATTACATACACTGTGTTTTGTGTTTATGAAATAAACACTTTGCTCAGCATATCATTGCTTCCACTTTGGAAACACGTTTAGGAATTAAGATATGAAAGTGTTTAGGAGTTAACCGCATGATGTTTAGGAATGAATTAAGCGTACACTCTAAAAAATATTGGGCAAATATTTGCCCAACTTTTTACCAACACTGGGTATATATGTGTCCTCCCAACAATTGGGCAAACTCTTGGGCAAATGGTGTTGGGCATTGCAACTACCCAGTATGTATTACAATAATTATCTGTAAAACTTAACTGATCTTTAACTAATCATCTGATTGGTCAATTACATTTTACCCAACTTTTGGGTACTTTAAGATTTGCCCAACACCTTTTACCAACACCTGGATTTTACCCAACCTTAATTTGCCCAACAATATGGGTACAACTGTTTACCCATTGCCGGGCAATAATTTGCCCATGTTGGGCATTTTGTATTTTGCCCAACGCTTTTTACCCAACAGTTTTTAGAGTGATATGTGTTTCGAGTTGTGAAATGTTTCTAAAGTAGGGGTAAACATGAGTTTAATTCCTAAACACATTTTTAGGGTGCATGTCAACAAGAAACTTCTTCCTGGGTGGGTTGAACCGTTTTTGTCGGTATGGGAGAAAGGGAAAGTAAATTCTTTAACGTTTCCCAGTTTGTCTTCGAGAAATATGTTTTACACCGCAACTTAACGTGTACCTCAAGTAAAGAAAAAACACTAAAAATATATATGAATCAGCATATAAAATGAATTCTAACAGTTTAACTCCCATCTTCATAGGACATTCTTGGGCCGAGTAGTTTTTAACCTAAGAATTTATGACGAAACGAAAAGTTCGGTGTCAAGTTGTCATGAAATAAGTAAACATCTGCATAAATGTTGCCTAGCTGGTCAGGATAAAGTTTGATATATCCATACCAAGCCAGATAGCATATATAAAACCATATGAAAGTAGGCTTTCTCGATACGTCAGGTTCACATAACTATCATTCCATATTTATGCTGATAAAGACCATATCAGATATAAACAGAAAATAAGAAGCGAGTCCCTAACAAAAAACTGAGTCAGTTTTCCCCATAATGACCCACTTCATATAAATGAGTCACTATGGGGACAACTTGTTTCAGTTTTAGGGTAGTGACTCACTTTTTATTTGCTGTGTACATATCAACTGAGTATACATATCAACTGAGTAAATAAATATAAACTGAATAAAGTTTCTGTAGTAAAAATTGAAAAAAAAAAGTTGTAAGCTTGCAAGTGTGAATTAATACCCCCCCCCCACACACACACACCTATCAAAGGCTTGAATAAAGAGCTTATATTTAGGTACATGGTCTATTACAAAAGGTTTCGTAACTAGGCTGTGTGTATTCTATTACTGCTGTTTTAGATATTCTTTTGCTCTTTACACGTAACGCCTCTTAAGTTTTTTGATCACTTCCTCGTCTTATGATCATCACTTCGGCAATGCAAAAGCTGGCCTGTTAATTAGCTAGTTCGTTGATTTTGCTCGTTTCGGGGAATACATTTACATTGTAAGCCTTTTAAGATTTTTTGACAACATCCTCTTCTTATGATCATTACTTTGGTCATGCAAAAGACTTCAGTCTTAGTTTGTCTCACCCTGTACTTCATATAGCAACAGAACAAGACATGTAGTTTGTAGATAAAGTTTCACGGCCCAGCTCCTTTCTAACCAAACAAGTACATAAAAAGTTATTGAGTGAATGATCCTACGTAATATCCATACAAAACATGCATGGATTTGGAAAAAAATGTCTATTTATCCTGCGTATATGGATTAATGTATAATATAGATTTTTCTGGTGTGGTGAGATGTCGAATAAGAATGTACAGACCATTTCTACGTCAGGTGAGGATGGAATTTTATCTGGGTTACAAACTGTCGTATATGGCCTTTACGTTCTGCCCAGTTCTAGCTAATAACAAATAAAAAGTTCATATTTGGCAGAAACACAAGTTAGACGTAAAAATCTTTATTTTGGGTCTGACGTAGATTTTGAGTACTGGGCGATACTGTATGCTATGATCGCTTTGAATTAGGCATTTTATAAGTGATTGGTTATTTGAAACACAATTTCTCTTCCCCTACTAGTTTCTACTTGTATCCATATACCCCTGAATCCCTATTACACTCTAAAAATCCAAGAGTGAATGTAGTCACTTTTTAATAGAGTGAAAAGTGTGAATTCACTCCATTAGAGTGTTCATTCACATCAAGAATAGTTAAACTCACCCCAAACAGAATGAAATTAACCTCAAGAAGAGCGAAAGTTTACTCATCAATGAGTGCCATCAGGTATCACTCTTTTTTAAGAGTGGTTCTCGAGGGCACTCCATCAAGAGCGAAACTTTGCTCTTTTGAAGTGAATTTCATTCTTTTTATGATGAATTTCCACTCCTTTTTAATGAACTCTTGAGCTTTCACTCTTCTTGAAAGAGAAATTTTACTCTTTCAATTTTTAGAGTGCACTATTTTTTATTTTATCTTCGCACAGATCGTTGTCCGGTATGCGAGCGAAAAATGTTCCTCTCGGAGTCGTGTTGCGCTCAAAAAACGAGTGAGTATATATATACAGCGTCTTCTTAAATTTTTGTTTTTGTCTCCCTTAAAAAAAAACTGAGCATTTGTTTTATTTAGCTGAAGAAATTTAAGAAGAGTAACCTGAGGGTAAAACCTTTCTCTCATCAAGGGCTGGTTATGCGTGCTCTTTCTCCTTCCAAAATCTCATGAATGTCCATTCATGCACTCCCTCAACAACTCGGAAACTCAGGCAAAACCAACAATGTGTATTGGACGTCTGTGGTCTTGTTTTTTGTCCAATTAGAAATATTACAATTTATAATTGGGTAAAGAAACAAACCGAAGCAAGAAGTAAAATTTACATGTTATGTTGTTTAAATCTAGGGAATTTACTTTTGTTATTCTTTTTGACACACTGAACACTATGTATCAGTACACTCTAAAAACAGTTGGGTAAACCCTTACCCATGGTTGGATCCATATGCCACCACCTAAACTGTTGGGTAAGAAAATTTTCAACGTTGGTCACAAGGTATCCATGTTGGGTGATTTTTTCCGACGAAAAAGTTGATTGTGTGACCAACTTGGGTAGTTTTTTACCCAACAATTTAGGTGGTGGCATACGGACCCAACCATGGGTAAAAGTTTACCCAACTGTTTCTAGAGTGTACTGTATCCAGTAGATTTTAAACTGGCCCGTCCGATTCGCAGAGTTTATTTGACTCCAGAGAGTGGCGTTCTTTAATGTTTCAAGGCATTCCCTCCCAGCATTTTGCGCCAATTGATAAATTTCATAGTAAAGAAAAGTTACATGCCTCTCATGAAAGATTCTTTCATTTGTTCTACATAAAAATGGATTAGAGCGTTTCCCGGAACGGAATTAACAGGATGTAAGGTTTATTCACTTCTTGTCAAAACTGAGTTTCCCCAAACCATAAGATATCGCATGGAGTCTTTCTAAAAGTTAAGTCATTTTATCCATTGGGGAGCATCATAATGTCAATAACAACCACTCGTCAAATGGCATATAGAGCCATTAATGCTTACGTCACCGGTTGCCGATGGCACAGAACATGCGCAGTAACACGTGCTTCAAAAAATCTCAAGATTGTTCAAACTGGCTTTTTAACAAATCAAACTAACTAAGAACGGTTTCCGTTTCAAGTTGAAACTAAGCTCCCACAACACAACTGATAGACCCATAAATATTTGTGTAACGAACTTACGTCAACTGTCAATAGCAATACTTTCGACATATACAAAGAGTTACAGAGAAAATATGAGAATGGGAGAGACAATGATCCCTCGCATTCAGTAGACGAACAGTGTAAAAAGTGGCCCCAAGTCACTGTAAATTTACAGAACAAAAATGAACAGAAACAAAGCTTTGCAGTAAAATGCTGGTTATATGTTCCGGACCCTTTCTCTAGTACCATTTGTCTCTTTATTTTCTTGTTCTGTAAAAATGTATCAGTGTATATTACGAAGTAACTGTTCCAACCAGGGAGTTGTCATGGAATTTTTCCATCACAACTCCCTGCTCCAGCGGCAGTTGGTAGCACAATACAGGGACCGCGGAGATGGGGGGGGGCAAGGGGGGCTTTTTTGCTGCTGGCATTTTGGGCAGCCTTAAACTACATTTTGGGCCGCCTTAAGTTGCATTTATTTTATTGGACATATTTGGCGGCTTCGATGATTAGCCCCCGCACTTCAAAATTGGCTCCGCCGCCTTTGCAATATTATCGCAGTATACACCCTACTTGTGGGATCCCCACTGTTTAAGTAAAGAATACCTGATACTTACACACGTTTTTCTGCAGTTCTACTCGTGAAAATCACCCGTCTAAATAGGTTTCCAACTCGAACGATCTTCACAATGACTGTTCTTAATGGTACTGTTCCTGTGGCATGGGAAAGCCAGCGTGTGAATGGTCTTGATGATACTTACACATTGATGTCGACCACTCTTTTATACCGCGATGAACCATGTTTATGTCCTCAACTGATGGTCCTTGAAACGCCCTTTCTCATCATCATTGACACAGATAATCCACAACTAGAAGAGAACATCTTTGCTGAGCCTTGGACTTCGAAATTGCAGTCGGAATTTCTGGCAACAAGGGCTTGCTCCGGTTATATTAGCATGTTAGATTTCGGCAAAGATAATTGGAACTATTGCCCCTTAATGCCAAATTAAATTTCTAAATTTCACTAAAAGGTGGTCAACGTTTTTATTTTATTTTCTGTATCATTTATCTATATGGCGTACTGTCTAGTATCTTATCTGTAGAGAGAGGTATAAGACGAAAGTAGCCTTCATTTGCATAATTTCTAATCGGCATTACCATTTTAGCTTATATCAATTATTATCAACAATTTACAAGGAAAAAATATACACTATTTTTTAGGAAATGCTGTGGTCGATTTATTTAATTATGCGTTACTTTGTAAGGTAACATATTATGGTATATACAATTCGTACATGAAATTATTCAATGATCATAAATTCCATGTCATACTTTGTGACGAGACTGCTTGATTTCTATTTAATGCAATAATGTTGTTGACACTCTCCCGCATCACACCACCGTGAGACGTTCTCCAGTTTATTTTACTTACTCTCCACTTCCGTTTCTCTTACGTGCAAATTAAAACGAAAAGAAACTTAAAGAATCTTGGAGAAGATTTGATCTGTTGGCTTGAGTAACGGGTAAATGGTGATCATATACGGTACTTGTTTCTTGCTTTTTTACCACAAACCAGTAAACCAAAACTTGAAAGGTCATGACCGGCTTGACCTAAACTAACTGGTTAGAAACTTAGCCTTAAAACTCTACCTAACCTAGCCAAATATTTTGCATTTCTATCCGTTTACGTACTAAAAACATTTTTTAGAAAAAGGATATATGTTCATCAAATAGGACTGTAGACAGTCGTCCCCTCACCTACAAACAGTTGGGTTAAATGATCACCTTCACATGATCAGGTATGCGACATTTTCCAAAATGGGGGTAAATGTTTTCCGATAACTGGTTTATCAAGGAGTGGGCTACCCCAGAAAACCTGATATCCAACCACACAGTAGACCCGTTAAATCAACAATCATTGGACAAGGGACCCAATTTCAGTATTTTCGCAATAATGTCCAGGTTTTAAAAGTTTCACTTCAATGCTTGAATGTAACGATTTATTTGGAGCAACATCCACCTAACTGCCTGGTTGCATCATAAATATGCTAAGTTCATGCATATCACAGCGTATAGTGCATTAGTAAGGTATGAGTCATGAAGTCCATATCACCTGTTTTTGACGTGTCACAGTGAACGTGACGAGACCAGTCATTTAATCTTGATCACACGCATAACTGTTTTAAAACTTCCTGTCGTACAATTAATTATTTAGTTTGTTTTATTGCTGTAATTTTCTTAGTACTGAATTTAATATTAAATATGATTATGGCTCACTTGAAGCACTATAATAAAGAAATATTTTGGAAAAATTTCGCGCATATATTTTTCCTTCTATCACATGTCATATCAATCAACTGTAGCCGCAGAGAAGGAGGCAACTCCCAGCATGGCAACATGGAGCTTTAAATTTCACGAAGCGGACTTCATCTACAACATTTGTGTTTATGCCGTTTCGAGCACAATGCGAAATAACACTACTCCAAGTTGTAAAATTTGCAGGGGCAAAGCAGGAGGTGACGTCATTAAGTCGCAGCTGACGTACGCGTCGTGAAATCTAAAGCTCACTAATATCTGGCGGTTCACCGGCGACCATAATGGTCCACCGAGAGCCATCCGAGAACCGACAACTAACTGAACACAAAAGACGTCACATGATGGTAAACCTTTTTAACCAATCAACATCACGCCTGTCAGAGAATCACGAGACATTTAACAGGCGAACCAACAACGGGTCGTCAAAACGCCTATCAAATTTTACTGCCAGGGTCCCAATTAAAATTTACTTTGTATGTATATTTCTTTCCTGTTAAATACAGCTGCCCTTAAAACCTGCCTCAACCCCGGAATGTATCTCTCACCCTTTGATACGAAGCTGTATATTCTTCTGGGCCAGAAAAAGTGGACTTCTGATGCCATCTTTGAATAATATTGTGTAACTATTTAAAAGCAGTGATCTTGTAGAAGCCAAAATAAATGAGCCATGTGATAAGCGAGTACGATAACTCCTTAGATATTTTTCTCGTAGTTAGGCTGGACATAGCTAACCTAAAGAGTGAGAAGGCAGCAAAAACCAGTGGCGTAGACACGGGGGGGGGGGGGGGGAGGTTGCGCTACAAATTACGTACCTAATGCAGCAGTGTTCACACTTTAGAAAATTAGGAAAATTTGTTCGCTTGAACCCTGCAAAAAAGTCTAGCTAAGCCACTGGCAAAAACCATCTTAATGTGAATCGCAGTAGGTAAACTTCGTTGATCGGAAGAAATAGTGAATATGAGTGTGGCACCTGGCGATCTATACATAAGTGAAACCCTTCTCAATGAAGGGGATTCTTAAAAGGGGAGCCTCTTTTTTTCTCCGGAGTGTTTTTCGTCCGATGCTGGTAGTTTCACCAATTTGCATCTTTCAAGAGGCTTGCCATCAACTCTAAGCAGGTAAGTGTCCTCAAATCTACAAAACAAGGTGGCAGCTAGTTTGTTTTCTTTACAGTCCCAAAAGTGGAACATAAACACTCCAGGAGCAGACGCATAGTCTTTTATCTCTACCCAAACCATGGAGCTATCACGGGCAATAACTCAATGGCCAATGAAAGGTGCATTCACCCCAAAGCTAAACTCTTCTGCGGTTTGCTTCCGGACTCGAACTTTTGTTTTAGGGCCAATAAAGGAAATTTTCAAAAATCGCCCCAATTAGTAGCCTACTAACAGACTAAGATAAAAGATGTTGGAAGTTTGCTTGATGAACCGTATAAACAGGAGATTTTATTGAACGAGTTATTTTGACTGGGTGGTCATATATATAAACTATGTTCTAACCAGTGAGTCATTCAGACCCAGCCAAGGCCAAAGTTTCAAGGGGTAATATATCTTTTTGGGAAGGGATCGAGAAGCATAGTAAAAGACATTTAGGTAACTGTGATATTTTGCCGATTTTGGTCATTACTCCTTATACGCCCGACCTCTGTATTCTAGGCAGTCATCGGAAGGCCTAAACTGATAGTATAGTTCACACGTTTCCCAAGTTCCAAGTTCACAACACGCCACCCATGGTAGAACGTCATACCAAATATGTTTTCCAAAGTTCTTAACACCATCTGGAGAAAATGCATCAGCGGTTCCACCATTTTGTTCTATTCCAACGAGTATGTTTCCGTCGTCTCCATAGCAACACTGCTGCCCTGATTTGGAGAGTGATGTCTGAGAGGGTGCACGGAAGCAGTTAGCTGCCCCATTATGGTAATAGTCAATTAATAAATTGCTCAATATAAATTTATCGTCCTCCATTGCCTGCGAGTATGTACATGGACAAGGTGGGAGGTCTGTGATGTAAACTAATCTTAACACACTCATCCAGTCGCTACAATTTGTTCTGCCCATAATCCTTAGCGTCAGTTTCGAGGATACTGGGACTAGGTAATCTGACAGGCCTGCCACAATGCCTATCATAAACCCCAGCAGTAAAATTTTATTCTTCATGCTGTAAGGCTGTGTTAACTGAAAAAAAAAAAGAAAACAATGATACATATACTCGCGGCTGACCGCGGAAAGTGTTTTCATGTGAGCCCTCCTCGTTTTGCCACTCTTTGACACTGGTGTACCAGTAGCTTAGCCACGGGGTGGTTTTTGGGGAAAGAACCCTCCTCCATGACCTAACCTTGCAATGCAAAAAAAAACACCTAAAACAGCGGTTTTTTCTCTCTATGCTTAGATTTTTCACCCATGTCCCCCCCCCCCATGACACAATCCTGGCTACGCCACTGTGGTGTACCGTCAACATTTGATCGTTACAGTGCCGTATGTATACTGCTCTGAATATAGCTACTGGCGTAAGCAGGGGTCATGTCACGAAAACCAATTTTTTATAAGATCTTAAAAAATACATAGGGCCTTCTTTAGTTACACAAATTTTACCTCAAAAAATAGCTGAAGACAGGTGCGGTGAGCAATAGTTTGCCATTTCTCATGAAAAAGATGTTACTGGAGTAAAATAATTTAAAGTCGAGAATTCGAGCAGTCATGTACACAATTTCATCAGTTCAGCGGATCTTGAATTTAGCCAAGAGCCACAAAAGAGAAACAGCACATTTTCAATTCCGTTCAAGTGTTTTCCGAAAAGATTCAAGACCATGCCGTCCAATGGTAGTGGTACATTTTATGTGATAATTTCCTAATCACTTACGGTAGGAAGTTGTTGTTTTTTCTATTACTGCAAAGGGAAGCTAAAGAAAAAACTATTTAGATTCTCTTTGCAAGCATAAAAACGCAATTTTCGGCCATCTGAAGGGTTGCCCTTTTGTAAAACTTAACACTCCGCGCCAAACAGTTGTTGTACTCCGCTTGGGAAGTCTTTCGGTAAAAATTACGTTTTTAGGTTGCAAGTATTTTTAACAATTTTCTGAGCACTTTGCAGTTTTCAAACTTATTTTGAAGTAAGCATTTTATTGCAAACGTCCAAAACAGTTAGCGACTTCTTCGATTCCACGCGTAAGTCTGGGAAATGTTATTTCTATCTGAGGGACAGATTTTCCAAATTTTTTGCCCGCTCCACTGATGGTGGCGCTCCGCTTAGTTAGTCTTTCGCAGAAAAATTTTTTTCAGGCAAGAAAAACCAAAAATGCCGAACACTGATGCTCTTTAATTTGACTCCTAAAAGTGCACAAATTTAGAACCAATTTTACCTCAAAAAGGCAGAGCGAGCGCATGGAATTTAAGTACGTGTACATACAAAAGAAGTTCTATCCCCATCAACACATTTAAACTGTCAAGACCATTACTGTTAAAGTCTAAAATCTTCCACCATTTTGCATCTGGGCTCCTTGAAACGGCCAAAAGTTTTCAAAGAAGAGGGACCCCTTCCCTACCACCCCTCACCCAGGCCGCCAATCACTCAACACACTGCATGCCCCCTTAGGAGAAAACCTGCGTACGCCACTGTACTACAGTCTATACGTCTCTGCATCGGTAGAGGTTCCAACAGGTGGAATTTTCATTTTATTGTTATACTACCTATTGAAAACATGCACCCTTGTGGTGGGAGGGAAACCTATGAACTGACCATTCTATTTCACCCAAAATAAATGAATTTACCTTTTTTTCGTCACGAGGACTTGGATTCTTCGTACTTCGTGGCATAACACAGGCTTGTTCGGGAAAGCGACCCTATAAGCCGATGATCGTGATTTCTTCCGGTCCTGATCCAATTTGACGCTGTACTTTAGATGCTCGTTCCCTGGACATTTATTTATCTGCGGTGAAATTGATACGACCATTAAAAAGACTGGTTCAAGTGTTTACACTAAAATGATATGAATTCTATGACATGACCAAAGTTCGAAGCTGTGGAATAAGTGTTACTGCTATATCAGATAGCTGTGAACGCGAAGACGACAATAACGACCTATGTGGTATGACGATATACGGAAGTATGATTATCATTATAAACCACCTTCGAAATTTGCCTAGCTCACTGTTCTGCTTTATAACCAGGTATCTATGCAGTATTCTTTATTCAGCTTTAACGTATACAAGGAGTCCCTCGTTGTATAAATACATATCTGGAGAAAACTTTCACTTTCGACTTTCATTTAATCGGCTAGCTGTACACATGTACAACACGATTTTGCGCGATTAGCCTCGACCGGTTTGTCGTGTCGCGTACGTATCCATTTTGAGTAGCGTGGGCACACGAATGAGACAGGTAGTTTTACGACCAGCTTTTGGGTCGCCGCACTGCAAACGCAAGTTTGTCAAGTGGTGTCTGAATTGACTAGCCACGTTAGTCACTCGTGTTTGCTTAGTTTATTATTCAGATACTGCTTAACTACTTTGTGTTTACAGTGTGTCAATCGGGGAAATACATTTTGGATGTCCTAATATGACAGTCACGAGCTGGATTAGTGTGATAAATCAGGAATCAGTGATGTTTGCACGGAACCCCATCACAACGGAATGGCCGCGGTCGTCCGCATTGGTCAAACATGAGATATGAAACCAAAACGATAAGGAACTGGGTCAAGACGGTTGGGCTGACTTTGTTCACCGAAAAAAGAGCAATGTGTGACTAGATTTTGACTTATTTTCTACTGGTACTGTAATAGATTATATTTTATTCTTGCAGTCGGGAGTCGGCAGTCGGCTTGGCTCAAACTGGGCCGTAGAACTCCATCTAACCTAACCTTACATGACCCAAATAGGCCTCATAGTAGTCTAGTGTCCTCACTTTTTACACTTTTTAAATTTCTTAGAGCGAAATACTGTGCTTTGTTTTACAGGAAATCGATATTTTAAAACCAGTACTTATTGGCATTTAGCATAGTCGTACCCCGCGGAGCTGACTATGTTGTCTCAGGTCGTCAGCTTTCAAAACCAGGAATATGAATTAACAAGGACTATGTCCTACAGCCTGCTACGTAGGTAAAGTTGAGCGCCACGCTGTTCAAGTGCCTTAGTCTTCTTCCAAGGAATAAAGTTCCTAACAGGCACTGGCAAATTTAGTTATTTGTTGCTAAAAGATAAAAATTTTAATTTTCATGTGTGAAAGAGAAATTAAATCTAAATGTTTTTTCAAATCGGACCCGTATTTCTTGAGATACCAATAAATGAAGTTACTAGATTTGTGTTCAAAAGTGACTTGAGGCCAGCAGGGATAACATCACTTCCTCACATTGACATTTGTTTCCCTGTTTTTCAGATTTTTGTGATCACGTTGAAATAAATAGGAATAGGACTTCCCTATATGGAGAATGCAATGTCAATTATGCAATCACAGCGATAATATATCATTGATCAGGAGAAAATATACTCTGAGGTTCAAAAACACAAAAGACTTTCCATTCATGTGAGGATGTGACGTTTTATGTAATTGCTTTAAGTTCACTTTTTGTTGAAAATGTGACATGTTTACTTGTTCATATCTTGAAAACCACACATCGGATTTCAATGCAAATTTTACCAAAATGCTTAGAATAAGTATCCCTCTAACACATGAAAACTGGAAATGACCTTTAACCCTTCTTTTAATGCTTTCTGAGATGAAGCTATTGTTTGAACTTGTTCATTTGGCACTTAATGGTTGATAATGATTAGCTGATAAGAGTATGTTTTGTATGACTTGTTGGTGTATTAGAAAAAGCAATATTACCCAGGTTAGATAATTCTACTGCATGCAAGCTACATGCACACATCCTCCCAAACCGTCAAAAAAATCTTGATAAATTTATCAAATCGTTTATGTTCAAACGAATCGTTAGTATGAGGAGGAGGAAACTTACGATCCAAGGGAGGTGGGGGGGGCTTTTACGGTTTAGCCCTATCTTTTCGCCAGATCAACAACCCCCTCACACCCATGTTTTCTCTTAGGTCAGCCCCCTCCCTTTTTGGAATGTCTGGATCCGAGCCTGACGTTTGTCTATTGAAATGTTTCTTTTTGAAGTATATGTCCTATATATTTTGCCACAAAGTAGGCCTAGTCTAAAGAGACGCACACATAATTTTGCATTTAGGCAGGACACGAATAAATGCAGAATTCACTATGATGATGTTAAGGTAAACAAAAGATAACGAAACAAAAAAAAACAGAGAAATAAGACAGCAGATAACACAGTGAATACTACGTGTCACATGTGTCCTGAAATTCCACAGTGGCAGTGTAGACTATTCCAACTGCTGTGTACCAATGTGTTTTACATGTGCATGGGTTCAAATCCTGATCGATGTATATGGGTTTTTATTTGAGTGTTCCGCTTTTCTCCCACTTGGGGGAACCCCGTTTGCCCAGCCGACGAAGTCGGTTGTCCACCCTCGCGGACCACTTAAGCCCCTATCTCACGAAGACAAATTCCACTCGCGTACAGTTTGCGACGAAAATTCGCCAAGTCGTCAAGTATTAGCAAAACTGTAGGTAGCAAACCTGTCGTTGAATTCGCATGCCCCGCCAAAGTATCGCGAGCTATTATGAACAGGTTCAACATTTTCTGCGACTGTTTTGCTGAAATTTAAGCCAAATGCTACCGTAGAGTTAGCAACACGGTCTCATTAAGGTAGCATTAACTTCTCATCGCGTTTTTTGAGAGCTCCCTTCTAAAGCTGGATCGGTCCTGGTTTTTCACGACACTATTGATAACTGAGCAGGAAGTTATTGCTAATATTTTGCAACAGTTTTGCGTTCATTTGTGGACGTGAAGCGGAATAAAACAACATGCTTATGTTGCACGTATACGCACGTACACAAAACATTTCACCTAACTCGGAGCCCTGCTTGGCAATTATTGGCCTATACATCGTTATGTGCGTGGATATTTGAGAGGTTATTTTATATTAGAGTTAGCGATCATGCCTGCTAGTGAAGAAACTTCCTCCCCCTTCTTGCTGAATAACTAAAAAGCATCAGCTGCAAGCAGGTAACATTCGTCTTCAGCAGCAGCATCCTGGAGATCATCCTTCATAGGTTCACGAAGGTCAATGAACAATACTGACATGAACAATATTGTAAACACAAATTAGTCAAGTGGCGTCTGAATGGACTAACCACGTTAGTCACTCATATTTGACTAATTTGTTATGATATCCGACTTATTTCGTAGTAACGGACTAAAGAATATCAGTCAAAACTTAGTCAAAGAGGCTTAATATTTGTTAGAAACTAATTCAACTGGTACAAATATTAGTCAAATATTATTGTTGACTAACTTGATTGGTCGATTCGGGCTGTGCTTGACCAATTTGTGTTAACAGTGTGGTAGTACAGATTCAGACTGTTGTACCAGTGTTTTTCAACTGGGATTTTTATATTTAGCTTCAAAACACCGTATGTTCACAAGAAAAGCACCAAGCGTTAGCATTTTGTTCTCAAATTTAGTGAGATCTTAGTGCAATATTAGTGCGACTGACGAAAGACTGCCATGCGACTCAGTTAGTTAGATGTAGCTTTACGGCCCAGTTTACAACCTATTGGTTCAAGTCGAGCCGGCCACGGCCTAGTTTTCCAAATGTGGCTCACTGGCTTGTTTTCCCTACTCCATTGCTTGTGCGGAGCCTCACAACGGCAGTAGGTTCCTTTTCTTAGAGTCTTCGGTATGACTCGACCTGGGAAGCGAACCCGGGGCTTCCGCGTGGGAGGCGGATGCTCTACCGTTAGACCAAACACGCGGTCGCCATACGACTCAGATGTCGTATAAGACGTTAGTGCGACAGATGCACTTATGCTGTATTAACGTCTCCCCAATGTTTCACTATAGCGTTCGGCAAATTTTTCGTTTCGTTTCGTTTTCGTTTTGGTTCCCCCATATGAAATCAAGTACGCCCAAAATTCGCTTTATGTGTTACCAATTTCGCACACTTAACTGGCGACTTTGTTTACGACATTCTGGACGGAAATTTCTGCGACTATTGCGTGTATTCGCAAAGACAAACGTGCGAATTTGTCTTCGTGAGCTACTAGCTTAGGGCAAAGCCAGCTCCAGGGCTGGATCAGCCTTTTGGCTTTGACTATCGTAGGTTGTGACCAGCTTGCACATGTCTCCACAACCCTTCAAAACATTGGTTCCTCTTTTCTGTGGAAAATGTCAACAGTTGCATTAAGCTGTATGCGGTGTCCTATTTGTAAATAATGTGAAGAGGTATGTCAACACACTTGCTTCCATATAATCGACGATCTTAACGCATTTCCCGTTTACTGTCACGTTATTCGTGTTGAAGACCCTTGGAAATGAGCGTTAAGTATGATGCAGCAGACAGCTTAGGCTTTAAGTGTTTATTTTGAGAGATCTGCCATTCTTTCTAAAGAATTTTCCAAAGACAAATCTGCAATGCTTTCAGTTCTTTCAAATGTAGTGTGTACCAGTGTGTATAGAGGATATTAGAGCCGGCCCTCTCAGGATCCGTTTCAGATCTTGAAGTAGGTCTAGTTGTTTGTCACTATCAGGATATTGTAAATTGGTGGCTTTTCGGAAGGGACTCATAAGAACAGAAATATCCCAGACGATATCCTCAAAACCTATGAAGTCTTCTTCACATATAATGCCAAAAGGTCATACATACAAATTTTTCTTTCCTTGGTTAGCAGTGGAGGATTAATTTCTGGTTTTCAAAATTTGTGATCAGCCAGATGTGCACCTTTTCAAAATAATGCTCACAACCGTTACAAGTCAGAAAAAAAAAATAAATTCAAAATTATAACTTTTAGAAAAACTTTAACTCAGATTAAGATACTCCGGTACAGCTCTGCACCGATGAAACTATACCAAATGGTACTAAAACGAAGGTAATTGAGTTCTTAACTTAAAACAAAGGAGACAAAAGCAGTCGCTCAAAAATTATTTTGAAACAACAGACAGATTGCTCAGATTTCTTCAAATTTCTTTCCCAAGTATCTCTCATCTGATTTTTACCAGACTTAAAGGGCAAGAGCAGTCATCCCAAACTGGAGAAATGTAGTAGCCTGCCCAGTTTCATGATTGGCTGTTGGGAGTCATGTGACAATGTTTTTTTTTCTTCAAATGTGAAATTTACCAGAAATGGCTGTTGGTTTACCATGAATATGCAATAGTAAAGTCATAATATGTCATTAAAGGTTCTTTGAAGAGAAATAAGATGAAAATTGAGTAATTTAGCTTTTTTCTCAAAATAAGTGTGGGGAGACTGCTCTTTACCTTTAAACAATGCCTCGACATATTCAATGTAAATCGATTTGTTGTTCTTGAAAAACTCATAATTTAGAGAGAAAGATATTGTCACATGACTCTCAAGAGCCGATTCGCAATTATCACAGACTTACACTAAAGCAAGCATGGGGTGACTACATTTCCCCTTTAGATAGCCACTCAAAATTGGAATAGTGTTATAGACTATCCTATTTCAAGAATGACTCCTGAGAATCAAACGACAATAATTTTCTTTCTCAATTCTGAAATATACTCGAAGTAACCGCTTAGCTTACTTGAAAGTGCAGTGTTTGAGTCCTGAAATATTACGATACTTTGAAGAGAACATGTTTAATTTGTGGCATTTATCTGTTTCATTGTTTAAATTATTTTTTCTAAAGTCCTCCCGACCCTCTGGTAAAGGGCCGTTCGGCGAGACAAAACTTAAAACTGCTTCCCGAAGAAGCTATTACGTCCACTGTAGGACAATACATGACCAACCTCAGAGCCCTTAGAACATTTACGTTATTTTATTTTTCTTTCAAAAAAAGTTGGGTGACTTATGATGCTCTTTCAAAGTATCCGGAAATAGTGAGGGCATTCAAGTGAAGTGCCGAACCATAAAATTCAAATGTGAAAATATGAATACACAACACACTTCAATCTGTCAGATATCACTCCCCTGCATATTTACTTTACATCTCCTCTAAATGTCAGACGGTCCGTACTTTAGACCACGTAAATTTCCGCTCGTGAAAACTTCTATTTTAACCTTTCTCTTTCTAAAGTTAAAGACCCAATTCTCTCACCCCAAACAGTACAATTTTCCTAACCCTTTTACTTAAGCCCCTCCCACAATTGTCTGGAATTCATCCTCATCCACACTCAATCTCAGTTTATTGCTTCAATGTGAGTATAAAAAGCTCAGAGTGTATAATCAAAGCACTCCCAGTCCAGTTCATGCTGTGTAATATAAGCTTTGGCACTCTGCATTGTTACTCTGCATTGTTTGAATTAGCTGTCAATCAAAGAGCTGAGCCAATTGAGAATTTTGGTGAACCCCTATAAGAATTGTAGTTTTGGGAAAGAGGATTGGTCCTTTAAAACCACGTTTGGTACAAGACGTGACCTTATCATTCATTCCTTTATTAATATGAATAGGCACACTTAGCCAGACAAGGATCGGGGGGGAGGGCTTTTTTGAAATGTATAAAACTGCATTGAAGCCATGGGCGTCCGCAGAAATTTTTACAAGGGGGGGGGGGCAAGGTCATTCATGGATGATTGAGTTGTGTACATTATCTAAGCGGAGTGCCACCATAGGTTGGCGCGGAGCGTGCGAGAAAATTTTGGGCCTTACAAACCCTCCAGATGGCCGGAAATGACACTTGGCGAGTGTTATAAGTTGCAAGTACCCAGTCCTGAAACAGGAATTTCATGTCTGTAATTTTTAATTTTTAGAATTTTCAATGCAAAAATTGTTGAAGGGAAATCTGCCTCTCGGTCACGGCCTCACACGCCTATGCACGGTAAAACTTGCAACTGTCAAACAGCTTATATAGGCCTATATCCGATACCCAATTATGAATCATTCACCCCCCCCCCCCATATTCACCATGTATATCCCAGTTACATCCGCGTCGCCACTTGAGATCAGCACGGGACCAAACCAAGACCAACGCATTCATCAATAGTCGGATGCCATATGCACACTACATACCTGACAACTAGTACAATTTTGGCATAGTTTTTACAATTACAAATTTCCAATAGATATCACGAATGATGGTCCCCAAATTACGATTTCACTACTCAGCATACCATCTTCTCTTTTGCTATTCCTGGTCAAATGTCCGCATATTTCACGAGTAGACACTGACATTGTGAGTGAAGATATTGTGATGATTTATTTTTAATTTTTTTATTTAAATTTTTAAGTAATTTTTTCACAAGTTTGATTTTCGGGGGGGGGGACAAGTGCCCCCCTTGCCCCCCTCCCTTCCGGACGCCCATGATTGAAGCCTGTAAACACAAGCAAAATTTCTGAAAACATTTCTGCAACAAAAAAACATCCCTGCAACTTGTTTACAATGAATTAACATATTTCTTTAAAAAAATCAAAAACTTTTTCAAAATGTTTAGAGATTGTTTCACACCCCGTCTACACTGTTGCAACAAACGGAAAACAAACCTGTTTTGGGATTTTGTTAAGAGCAAATGTTTTGGTTATGTTCGCCCCTCTCATACACTGCTATAGGTCTCAATATGAATATTTGGTTCATTCAATAAATACCGTACGAGATTCAGTTGAATTGGTCACCCGCGTTTTACTTCGATGAGCTATCTTTGACTTTCAGATTACAAGTACATATAACAAACATCAAAATTGTAGGACATGGTACCAAATACGGTATACAGTAACCTGAAGTGATGCCTTACACAGTGTTAACTGTACAACCCCCAGTGTACAGGGGAGGGGGTAGAATGAGCCCACGGTTTCCCGTGTTTCGCAGTAATAGGCGATAATATCAAGGGAAGGACTTGCGTCGTATTTCAGCTGCTTTGAAACCAAATTTGAACTTGACCGGTATTTGAAACCTTTTTTTAACCTTTATCTTTCGACCATGTTGACACTATCACACATTCGTATTGGCGTGTCGTTAAATATCATAGGCTCACAGAAAAGGACAAGACATATCGACAAATGGATACGAATAGTATTACCATGAAAATCTCTCTGAAATATTGCCATGTATTTTATATATTTCCATTGTAAAATATCGTCACAGTCAAGAAAAGCTGTTGAGCTTGCAAAATTCATATAGTAATATATTATAAAATTCATAGAGTATACACTCTCACCACCAGTGGCGGCGTCAGAATGTCAAAACCGGGGGCAAGCTAGGGGCAAAAAGATAATGTTGGGGAGCAAAAATTTTCTGGTGCAGCATATCTCTGGTTGAAAACTTAAGTATTTGGAGAGGTATATTATTTATTTTTCAGGTACCCCAACTCTTAACTGAACTTACTTGGAGGACACAAGTGGGAGGCAAAGAAAATCTGGGGAAGCAATTGGCCCCCCCCCCCCCGGTAGCGCCACGCTACTGCTCACCTGATCATATTTGAGTTTTATATCTATTTGTATTTTAGACAGGTAAAACCGAAAAGGGAAACATATCGAAACCAGTTCGACCTCTGAACAGCTGTAACAATCAGCAGCTGTACTCATTCTAGTTGAAGTAGTGGACGTAGGTAGGGCTGGGTAGAAAGGTTTTTGGAATGCGCAGATATAAACTTTCGTTCATATCATTACATTCAGCTCCTACCGATATTTTGATATATGTCTTTGGTATTTTGCTACAATATCTATAAAGCCCGACTTACAACTGGGAACACTATTACATCATGGGTACCAGTGAACTCGCCAGGGAGTTCCTGTTAAAGGTTAAGAGCAGTCACCCAACTTGAAGTAGTGTAGTAGACTGTCCTTTTTCATGATTGGCTCTTTGGAGTCATGTGACAATATTTTACTGCTCAAATGTGAAATTTACTAAGAGCAACTGCTTGGTTTACCTTGAACATGCAAAGCTGAGGTCCTAAAATATTATAAAAAAAAAGAGAAAAATTTTGAGATTTGAAATTTTGTTCCAAAACAAGTTCTTGTCCATTAAGACTCTGTAACATTTTTTTAATTAAAAAGGAGTGCTACATAACAATTGAAAGTAATAAATGTGGACAAATGGATACACGGAGACGAAAAAATAATAAATTATTTTGTATCCGGGAAGTCCAAAAGGTTCATTGCCGGAATCAACGCACTGAAAAAATGGAGAAAGATAGTGATTTATATTAAAGGCAGTCATTCGTCGCCCTAAACTATAGTTTCAGTATACACATATCAAAACTCTCAGTTGTTACAGCTCTTTGATTGGCATCACATTCAAACAATGCATCATAGCTAGATTACACAGCATGGGCACTGAGAGTGTCTTGATTACACATTATGGACTTGTATGGCCACTGAGACAAGCCATGAAGCAAAAAAACTAGGATTGTGTCTGGATAAAGGTGAGTTTTAGATAAATGTGGGAGGGGCTAGAAGTAAGTAGGTTGGGAGAATTGGAACTGTTTGGGTCTAAGCTGCGCGATTGCGGGATTCCCGCAACAGAATCAATAATCCCGCAAGAAAAATATTTGTCTGCGGGAAATTCCCGCATCGTTTTTCTTGCATAAGGGATAGGGTTATAATCAAAGCACAACTTATTTACTTGTCCGTTATACGAATAAAAACTCTGAAAATCGATGAGTCACCGTTTGTATAAACGTTTGTGTAAAACGGAGCTCTACACAGTACACCCTTACACCCATACTGCATGGACTGGGTATGCATGTGCTAGCGCTACCCATAGTGTAGGGCTGTAGGCCTTGCGTACGATCGCGCAACAGTGGCAGCTAGCTCTGAGCAGTGTGTGTACTGAAACTAATCGCTCTGTGTGCAAACATCGGTCGAGTTTTAGACTGTTGTGAAGTGTGAAATGGCCTCCAAGTCAAAGTTGGATTATTTTTCAAATCGCTACAGAGTAGCCATAATAACGTAAATAGTAATACTACTGGTAAGTTAGGCCTAATACTACTACAGTAGTATTACAGTACTAGTACTGGGCCTAATGTTAAGCCTAGGTCTGCTAACAAAAGTAGTAAAACTAAGAAGAAAAAAGCTGACAAGTTTCAGTTAAATTGGCTGAAAATTTGGCTGTGGTTATGGCACGAGAAAGGAGAAATATTCTGCGCCACATGCAAAGAAGCCAGGCCAACTGATAGGCTACATCTAACTTTGTTGAAATCTTGTTTAGTCATAGGCCTATCAGTTATTGGCAATGTTAAAAAAAATGTACTTCATTAATCTCTTTATTGGTAAATGCAGATTGCAGACTCGACTTAACTTCTCAGAACTTAAAGACTCCTCCCCCCCTAAAAATGAAAATCCCCCCCTAAATTTTTCAGAAGGGGGGAATTTCCCCCCCAAATTTCAAGTCCCAGCGCTAACACTGGTTTGGGATGATGAAAATATGACTTTAAATAAAAAATTTGTGTGTCAAACGCAAGCTACAATAAGTAACTCTTAAAATACACAATTTCCAGAGGCACCTTTCAACAAACAGCTAGTTAACTAACAAGTAGAAGTTAATTTTTTACACATTGTAAGAAATGCCAAAGTTGTGTGAAAATGTTATGACAGTGGGTAATTTTTGCAGTGTAGGGCTGTTCCCGTGAAAGTGTAATTTACTGCACAACATAGCGTGTCAGTATAAAAATAATTATGTATTAACTTTGGACTTTTTCAATTTCTTTCTTGACGTCAGCTTCAAAGTGAATTTCACTAGGTGCTAAAGTTTTTCTGAAAGTCCCTTCGACTCTTTGGCGAAGAGCCAAGGGACGAAAACCAAACATTTACTATGTGCTATAGATAGTCATTGACATCATAGTTAGAGTTTAGGACAAGCCTGTACGTACATGACGGGGTTGCCCTTTAAGACAACTGACCCACTCCACGTGAACAGCTTCTGTGACGTAACATAAAAACTATCTTTAAGTTCACAGTCACCCTAACCAGGGAGTTGTCAGGGCCCTAACAGAGCCTTGTGTAGCAGTGCCCATGGAATTCTGGTAATGAGTATTTTCACCTGACGTCATGTTTTGTTTAGCCACACCGACTGCCGGGCAAATATTCAACAGTGGTAGAAGCAGCTGACGACCGACGTGACTACACAATTTTTTGCCCGCGGCAGTCAAGAACTTGGGAGGCGGGGTTTGTGACGTCAGGTGAAACCATCTATACATCTCAGGGAGTTATTTGAAATTTGGGTCTAAACACATACCATGGCGGTGGAGGGTTACGTGGGAAGGCATAAATCTTCCTGATAGTGCATAGTATAAATGTCTCATGTTTGAGGACAACTTTTCTTTTTCTTCTCATGCCAAAAGATTATCCAGAATTATATTGTACTGCCGTAAAAACACTGTTTTATATCTACAGTTGTATTTGCACTTTAAGTATTAAAGGTATCGCTGTGGGCCCTGAAATAATCGTCTTTAAATCGCTATTCTTAGATTATCAGCCCCCTTTAAGGTTATAATCGTCTCACTACTTGGCCTCTTTGTTAAAGCCAGTCTAGCCCATAGGTTTAAAGATAGGTAGATCCCTCACATTTTGAGATGCCCCGTTTACTCCCCGATTGATTGTACTATATCATTATTTCATTGCTCCTTCATTGCTCCTGTATTCTCCCAACCAGTGCCCTTATCTCCCTGGTGTCTCCACCGAACTCGGTAAAATACCGGAAAATACTGACCCATCAATCTCGCTGGTTGGGTAAATGATCATGGATGGCAGATGAAAATGATGCGGACTGTGAACATTTAAAACTACAGATGTAAAGATCCTGCCACTACCACGTGGTCTTACTACCACGACTCTTTAATCCGCTCATCTGCCTATAGAACCCGAAAGTTACTTACAGCTAATACGAAAATTACACAAATTTCTCACTGTAGGTTTTCCCCGTCAAAGATTTTCTCTTTTCTTTTTCGAGATTATAGGCATCGAGGGACCTTGCATGAAGACAGGCATTATAATCGGGTCAATTCAATAAACTGAGGTACCGGTCTATATTGTAAAAAGGCTCAATTACTAAGCTTCTTTTTGTAAGGCCTCTACCCCTGGATATCATGGAAATAACTGTAAGGGAAGCCTATGTAACATTAAAATGAATTGCACCGATGAGGTTGCTTTTTCCTTTCAGCATGTAAATGAAACACATTAAGTAAAACCCACCACATTTTACACCCAGCATTATTCTCCTTCCTCTCACCTACATATCTGTATACGAATCCGAGTGTGTTAATGACAGCTATTTTTGTTTAGCCTGCGCCCCTGCAGATGCCACCCGATAATGCTGCCGCTGTTCCCTATCCTTGTATATGCGTGTGTGATCGCTACAGCGTGCTTTTGCGAATCAGTTCATCCACTTTTAAGAGGGGGGGGGGATTTTAATTTTTTTCAGTCCTAAGAAAAGCTGCTTGATGGGAATGACCAGAGTATGCTGGATCCATATTTGTGGAAATTCCCACAATTATAAGTGTCTCTAAAAATTACAAAAAAGTTGTCACTAAGTGAGTCTGGGAATATCTACTTTGTAGTCACTCTCAACGTGAATCGGGTGGGTATCATTTCAGGTCATATCTCTTTTCCTGATGTCTTGTTTCTCCGAAGTTTCTTTAGTCCGAATATGTGCCTGAAAGACAGTGTTAGGATGCTTCATAATCTACTTTTATCTAACGCTTACCCTAAACCTTAATTTCATTCAAAATATTCTGCAAATCAAGCGCCATATTTTCAAACATTTTTTGAAAGAGGCAAAAACTTAAGTGCGCTGCGAACTCCGCGAATTGTATTTCTAACACAGTAATATTTACCCTTGAAATAAAAAAACGGAACATTTAGGTGCTTCCCCGCCTATACCACTCGGAGAAAAGGTCTAGTTACGCCACCGAATATCGAAGGATAGCCGCAATTTTCAAATGTCACGTTGCTGTATGCACTGAAGGGGGAACAGGGTGAATGAAACATCTCATCGCAAATCGAATCCCTCATTTCTCTGTAATATAATTTTAAATATAAGCGCGACACGGCCCATGGATGAACAAGAAAAAATATTTGTTCATTTATTATTGAAGTGAACATATTATTGCAAACACAAGCTCTAAATAATAACTGCTACAGACCTGGAAAATGTCATTTCCGGCTGTCTGTGGCGTCGAGAGTTTCAAAATTTTTCTGTACTCTCAGCGTCAACTAACGGGGGCTCCGCGATAGTGAACCGTTCGCGTAAGAAAATGAAGCGTGCGTCACTAAAACGGGCAAACCCCCTCAACCCCCCTCCCACATCAAGAAAATCCTGATCATCCAGAGTGAGTAAACCTTTATGTATATAAAAAGGGATACAAATGGAAGTTGGAACCTCAGGCTACATCATCCCCTGGCAGTCAGCCTTTTTTTGTGGTTGGTGTAACCAGCTCAGTTTGCTCGCTCCCCACTCAAAAGAATAAGTATCTGTTAATTACGTCCAACAGCTCCAAACAAGGGATTGCTTAAAACAAACCAACTTCAGTTTTTTCTTCTTCTTCTCCATTCTTTAATAGATGAGAATGTATTTAAGCTATTTTTACAGGTAAGAAGTTGACTTGCCAATTCGTCTTTTCTATTATGTATGAAATAAACAGTACGAAAATCACACTAAATTTACCAGACTTTGCACAACTGGACAGATGTGATCATACTTTCATATTATACCAACAGTTTTAAGGATGGTGGTTTTCCAGCCAAGCAATTGCCGAGAATCTATCTTTTTCGGGAAAAATTGATGAGAATACCTTTTTCGGGAGCTTACTAACGATTCTGGGAATGGCGACTTTCGGATAATTAGGACCATCCAAAGTTTTCGTGGTTCGCTCCGTGCCAACAAAAAGTCACACTCCGCTTAAAAGAATAGTCCAAAGCCAAATTTATTTTGGATATGATAAAGGCAGTCATTCGTCACCCCAAACTACAGTTTCAGTATACATATATCAAAACTCTCCATTGGTACAGCTCTTTGATTGGCATTACATCAAACAATGCATCATAGCTAAATTACACAGCATGGGCACTGAGAGTGTCTTGAATACACATTATGGACTTGTATGGCCACTGGGACAAGCCATGAAGCAATAAACTAGGATTGTGTCTGGATAAAGATGAGTTTTAGATAAATGTGGGAGGGGCTAGAAGTAAGTAGGTTGGGAGGACTGGAACTGTTGGGATGATGAAAATATGCCTTTAAAGAGGGCCATATTCTAAGCATTCTGGTGAAATTTTTATATATTTCCCATGTTCGGTTCTCGAGATATTGGCAATTGACATAGATTGAACTTGGAGCAAGTAGGCATGATGTCATGGATTCATTTTTTAGCCAATGTTTTCTTTTTCTTCATAATTTACCAGGAATTTTAAGCAACTAAACTTTACTATATTGATACTATAGGTGCATCCTGAGCAATGGAATTTTGAAACCTTTATGTGCCTTAGGGGCAAAGTAACATGCCTAATCAATTCAAGGTCAAACAAATTCGATGAAAAATAGGGGAAAACAAAACACTGGCCAAGAATGTGAATCTATGACATCACACCTGTTTGCTTCAAGTTCACTTTCTCTGGAAAATGTGCCAAGTTAAATTGCTAATGTCTCGAGAACCGAACATGGTAAATGAATGCAACTTTCACCAGAATGCTTAAATATCTCTTTAACATACCAAAAACGAATTTGACTCTGAACTATTCTTTTAAATGGTGGACCGAACAGGACAAATATTCATACATACAAAAATATGCATTCTTCTCGGGCTCAGCCTGACCCTCTCTCAGCCCAAATATCCTGGCTACACCACTTCACTGAGGGCATCTTGAAATAGTTTCCCGTGCTTCATGCAGAACAAGTATAGCCTACAAGAAACAGTGTGTAGTTAGATGAGACTGAACGACACACCAACAACAATGTGTTTTGTAGAGCCAGTCAATTCGATAAAAATTTCAAAATTTAAATTTATTGTCAAGTATGGTTTCAAGTGCAATTTTGGTTTTCCCTTCAGTAGCCTTTTACGACAGGCGGGAAATAACGTGGGCATGTTTTTCAACCACAGTCCACAGAACACCCAGTACAGTAAATGTTGTGTACTGTCATCTATCTGCGTGAGTAGTCTGCATTTTTTTATTGCTGTTAATCAAAGCGTTGTGTCAATTGAGAATTTCAGTAGACTGCCACAAAAATTGTAGTTTGGGGGCGAGAATGTACTGCCTTTAAGACACATTTGTGCACATCTTTGACTCCACCAGGCCCCTTCAAGACCTTAATTCTCTTGGGCCGATGCCTACTTCCCTTGCTAATGAAATGCGTGTTATATTTCACGAACCTCACATTCCCTCTAAGAAAGTGACAAAATTCTCGCTTTACATGACCGATCCCACCACCTGAAACACACACTTGCTTTTCCCCCACCTCGCCGGGATATACTATTAGCACTTCACACTGTACATATATTAATCAAACGACACTTACTTAGTATCAATTTTTCTCTTCCAGTCCTGAAGTCCAGCTCAGCGGGGGTTCGGCTCTTTCTTTCTGTGTAGTTCCTTGACCAATGCTTTAAATTCGAAAATAAATATAAGCCTACACAAACACGTTTCTGATCCTTGAGAAGACTTTCTGCTAAATTTACAACATATACGGACGTATAGGAATATGTGTACACGTGGTGTAAAGTTCAAGGCTTGCTACTCGTGTGCCTAGTGTGGCAAATATCGACCAATACGAAACGAAACTGAAGATCACTTAACAGGTCTGCATGTCCAAGGTACGCTCTCAGTTGTAGTATCTCGTAGACTGGTAGATGATTCACTCAGTCCCTGATAAAAAAACAATGATTGCTAATATCTATCCCGACAAAACACGAGCAGTCATTCTAATGTCTGTCTGTGTGTAATTGTTAATGTAAACACAGATTCCGAGTCGATTAAAGTATTTACACAGGCTTGAAGGTGGGAAAATCCCGTCACTTCTATATTGAGTGGTGATAGCAGGGAGGTCGGTCCCTGGATTATTCACTTCCTGCAGGCATAATGCAGCAGCAAACCTTCAATGGGATCCTGGATAGCAGCTCATCCATACAGCTACTTAGTTGTGCTTCCTGGTCACGCATACGATCATCTTTGAATAAGAAGTAAGGGACCATTGATGTAAATTTGTGGCCGGCAAAACTATTTCTCTCATGTTTCTATAATATATAGGTACGTTTGTAATATCCAGTATTATCGCCAACCGTGCATAATGGGGTGACAGAAAAGTATAGTGAGCTTTGTCCCATTTCCTGCACAATCGCCGAAAATAAGACCGCTTTTCTCATTATTATGTCTATTTTGTGGAAGTTGAGCCGCTCTCACAAGATTTCATAAACCCATCCTGAAGTACTATGGATTTTGTAAGCAGCTTAGACTGTTTATTCTTGCAAATCCTATTCAAATTGAGAAATTGTTGCTCACAAGCAATTACGTAACAAGTGTCATTTGAAGGACTTTCGACAGCTAACAGCCTGTCTATATTGGATGTTGTTATTTTTTGTTATTACTATTATTATTTTATTGTATTTTAAGGGCATATCATAAGCAGGATGTGTGGTGTTACACACGATCTCATTCACGGTGGCGTACCCTGTAGGCACTTTCTTCACATTCAGAGCAGAGATACCGCACAATCAATTAAAGGCAGATACTCGTTACCCCCAACTTGAATATCTCTTTATCGGGTAGATTCACACTGTTTAACAAGGTATTTCTTGATTGGTTGTTGCCATTGTAATGTATCGATTGTATTCTTTGTTAGAGTTAGGGATTAGGGCTATCGTTAGCCAGTTAGGAAATTTCTCGTTAAACAGTGCGCATCGCTCCCTTTCATTTGGTGCTGGAAAATATATCAACTACCGTAGTCTTTGATTGACATTGAATTCCAAAAACAGTGCTCTGCCAGCTCCCTGCACTGAGAGTGATCTAATTTTACATTAGGTGTACCCTTCTGCATCAGTGCGCACCAGAATTGTTATACCATGCACGAACAGGTCTAAATCTGCTCGAGGAGGCTGTGGGAGTGACCAAAAGCAGGGGGTTATTAGAGTTGTCTATGACAATTCCCTGATACAAGAAGAAGTCCAAACAGGTTGGGAGATTTGGAATTGTCTGGGTGAAGAGCATCTGCCTGCATGATGGAAAACTCATTTTTTGCACCTCGAATGTGCATCTGACCACATTTAAATAGAAGTTTATAAACACAGTAACCGGTTATTTACCCATATCAGAATTTATATGGATTAATCAAAAAAATCATAAGGAGATTTGTTATGGAAAATGTTTGAAGTTTGCCCATTAACTTAACAATGAGGATTTTAAGGTACATGTAAATAAGTTTTAAAGAAAATATCGGGCCTATTTTTTTTTTCTTTTCTTTTTTAAAGTCTCCCTGTTTAAGGTTTTCAATGGGCGGTGCTTGGCATACATACCCCAAACGGTTTTGTTGACTTAATTAGGTGATGTTCTTGGGATGCAAAATAACCTCTCCCCTATGCTTCTAACTGGTTCACCGTTGCTTCCGGAGACACGGTCAATAATTTTATACACATTTACTGTGCGGTGTGTGGTAATTTGTTTTCTTGTCTTTTATAGCATACCGGTACTTGTTAAGATAAGTGGCAAAAATTCCTAGTACCACGCACGATTTCAAAACTGGGCCCAGTAATGATCGCAATTTCGGACGTGTAGAAAGAAACTCATCAGTATATATGGTCCCCCACAGTTACGACTTCTGCCCTCCACTTGTTTTAAAGGTCAAGTGCAGTCCCCCCCCCCCTTCAGGGTTAGTTTAAAACAACAGCTAAATATCACAATTTTCCTCCTATTAACTCTTCAAAACATCTTTCACCATGATTCAATACTGCATATTCAAGGTTAAGGGAGTAGTTATTTCTAGTAAACTTCACATCTGGAGAGAAAAAATGTTGTCAGATGACTCTGAACGGCCAATCATGAAACAGGGTAATCAACTATACGACTTCAAGTTGAGGTGACTGTTCTTGCCCTTTAAACAGCGAGTTTCAACAGATTTCGAACTTTCCTAAAGGATGAGTGAAAATTTTAATGTTGTTTTTGATATGTGAATTAACTGAACCAGGTAAATGGGTTCCGATTAGGACACTGGTCCGATTAGTTGTTTTGAGGCATTTAAGAATGAAATGAAGAGGAACAAGCAAGTAGGTGTGAGTATCATCTCTTTGCAAATTCATATTGACTTCAACTTTATCTTAAAATAAATTAGGGCATTATCAGGCTTTGAGAGATGTAAAGAACTATGTCTCCCTCCCTTAAACCTCCGATACATTCACAGTGGATTGAAGAGGGGACTCTAAGTTAACAGAAAAACAAACAAGACAGCTATGATTTTAAAGCTTGTAACACAAAAGAATGCAATTAGAGACGGATCTATAGTTAAACTTTTTTTAAGAGAGTTACTCAAAACGAGTAAAGATGACCGCCTTATTTTATCAAAATCTTGCACTCCTTATCTTGATTGGTCCCTTATTTCTCCCTAACAGAGTGCCTTTTCTCTCTAAATCGCCGGTCACACTGCGATATCCGGACTCGGATAACGATCCGATTTTTGTAAGTTTTACTTGAAATCTCCTCAACCTTTGGTCGAATAGAAACAAAAATGTGCCAACTTGGGGAAAAAGATGATTTTTATCTCAGGACTACAAAAATCAAAATTTTTGCCAGTTATTCCGTTACGTCACCTTTGCATACAGATTTTAACGGACACACATAGACCGATAAAGTTGTTTGTCAACGTCAGACGTCACGAAATAATTAATTCACGTTTCATTTTCATTGTCCCCTCGTACAAGTCATATGCTTACATATGATGGCATTTTTTTTTGTTCTCAATGACAATCATGAATGGAGTAGGTTTTAATAAAAACTCACAAAAATTGGATCGGAATCCGATCCATATACAGCTTCATTATGACCTGCGCTTAAAGGGCCAAACCTCTCACCCCAAACTACAATTTTGGTACTCGGGTGCCGAAATTCTCAACTGGCTCAGCTCTTTGATTGACAGCTAATTCAAACAATTAAGAGTGCCAAAGCTTTTATTGCACAGCATGAACGGTACACTCTAAAAAATGTTGTGTAGAATTTACACAACATTGTGTGATTAGTCCACCAATCAACAAATGTGTAGAAAGAACACATGGTTGTGTAAAAAATTTACACAACATGTTTAGAATTTGCACAACACTGTGTACTGAGAGTGTTTTGATTATATAAATTGAGTTTTCTATACTCGCACTGAAGCAATAAACTGAGATTGTGTTTGGATGAGGATGAATTTCAGACAATTGTGGGAGGGGCTTCAGTAAGAAGGTTAGGAGAATGGTACTATTTGGGGTGAGAGAACTGAGCCTTTAAAGTAAAAGGATTTAGAGAGCATTTGGTTACGATATTACGTGTGCTTCATACATAAACTTTTCTACTGTAAAGTCATCTGTCGATATGAGGAAAGAAGCAACTCTCAACAGACTACCAAAAGACAGGGCCTGTATCCTTACTTCGTAGCAAATTCACATATTTAGTGTAAAACCCTTAGTTCTCCTCCTGCAGTTGCTCTTTTCACGTTTATTTCAGCTCTCCTCTTATCTCTTTTGAGTAAAACCCTTTGTATTGAAGGCCTCATCCCACCATCCCAAAAAGTTTCAATTATATCAACCTACATCGACTTACTTAAGCCCCTCGGGCTACCACAACTCTTAAATTCATTCTCATCGAGACACAATCTCAGTTTATTGCTTCAGGTGAATGAGCCAGACTCCAATGTGTAATCGAAACACTCTATGTATACTAGTACATGCTGTGAAAGATAAGCTTCGGTAATTTTAATTTTTTGAATGTGCTGTCAATCAAAGGTCTGTGCCAATCATTGAGAATTTCTGTGGACCGCTACAAAATTGTGGTTAAAAAAGAAAAAAATGTACCCAGGTATAAGATTAATAATATACCATACAATACTATACATACTGTACTGTATGATCTTTTTCAATGAATTTTTCGTTTCGAAATCCCCTCTATCTGTCCATACGGCAGCACCGCGGACTTACATACATGGACAGAAGATGTAACGTATACGTCGTATCCGTAGATTGTCGCCACCGACTGCGACAAAAAATGGCGCACCAAGATGGCCGCTGTGAAGCTATAAATCGTCTGATTTGACGACGAAGCTGTAATATTTTAAACAAAAGTTAAACTTGAATGGGAAACAATATCATATAGGCTATCTGCAATACGTGAAGTGATTTTGACCTTACTTGGCCACATTTCAAAAATATTTCAACTTTCTTGCAAAATCTGAAAATTTACTTCAGCAAGTCCAAACTTTCGCACAAAAATCATAGCAGACAGCCGTCTTGGTGCGCATTCTTCACATGTACGGTAGCGACAATCTACCGTGCAGTATGCTCTGTCCATGTACATTAAGACGGTGGGCAGCACCGATATATCTGATGTATATCTCGTATCCAAACATGGTTAATCATGCACTGTGTAGGCTACTGTTTGAATTGGTTGTCACGAACCCAACACCGCGTACAAAATAATATTCTGTAGGAACTACCAGATCAATTGATGTAGCACGAAGCCCTGTTCTCAATTGCTTCCACATAAATGTCTATGTTGAAAAACTCTTTCTACAGAGATGATTTAACGGTTATAGGCTGTATCGTAATAATACTCTTTTTATCGGAGTAATAATATTCTTTTGGTCGTCGACAACGTTTTAATTTATATTTACACATAGGCCTGCGTATGCACACACCTATGGACTTCAGTGCATGTCTAAAGGTAAATGCGTCAGCCGATGCAGTGGCAACAATAGTGGCAATAATACTCAATAAATTTATTACAAGGACCTTTTCGTTCAGCGTGATATTGCAAGTCTCTCCTGGAATAACACATTGTACTTTACTGTCCGTTTTGTGAGCTTGTGTGAAACTGCTGATCAGGGGCATTCGAGAAACTAGTTTTTCAAATTTCACTAAAATTGAACCAACTTGGCAAGCAACTCCTTTTGAAATCCATGTTCCTAGTAGTTCTGAGGGACAACTTCCCCCACCCCCGAAAATTCTAAATCGTAAATAAACCACGGTGGTAGGTGTAGATCGAGTGAGGAGAGTTGCAATCCTCGACAAAAGTACATGGGACAAACCCAGCTCCCAGTATCAATTTTAAAATTACAGGACGCTTTGAGCTGCCGCAACATTGAATGGGGGAGTGCGAGATGATGATCCATTCGTTGCTTGTTTTGCTTGTTTTGTCCCATCATTTTTGTCGAGGATTTTAGATGACCACCCAATCTCTTCCAAACTCTAAAAACCGTTTAGCAATTAACACTTATTTAACCCTCACTTTTCAAACACGTTTAAATCCAAAACATGATTAGCAATTAAACGTGATTTAAAAAGAAATGCTTAGACTCCTGTCAACCGTTTCGCTTCAATTTTGTAAGCATTTTTCATGTATTTTATTCTCAAGTCAAATTAAGAAGCGGACGTTATTTGTTTTTGCACCTCAGTGCAGTGAGGGTCATGCAAACCAATTCCTTCTGGGTGTGGTGTATGACTACCGCATTCGAGGTGCCACTAATTTAGCTATTACCTGTCATTTATACTGTTCCCTTAACTTCCTCCCTGACAGCTCAACCCCAGTATAATACCTCTGTGACCCCAGGTTAACGCCGTCAATCCCAGTAAATGCAGAAAGCCGCTGTTAAGACACTGTATGTATTCTATCCCGTACTGATTTGCAAGTGAGGTTTTCTTTTTTTTGCAGTGTTCTGTCAAGCCATGTATTATGTCCCCGTTTGGGTCTCGTTAAAGTTCGAGTGTGTGTATGTCTGTGTGTGTGTTAGTGTGTGTGTGTGTGTCGAATGTTTAATGTCTCTATTCACCTTGAATGTCTTTCTTTCCGCTTTCAATGTTGTAATGTTTTCTTCAATGTATTGCTTGTTACTGATTATATTTTTTTTCTTTTTTCAAGCAGTTTAAACCGTGTTTTGTGGAACGTGTACGAATAAAAGGGGGGGGGGACCTTATTGATGTCTCATTCGTCATTTGCTTGCACGCACAGTGACATAAAACATGCGTGTTTAGCAGTCTAAACATATTGCAAAAGTGGGAACAAAACAGTGTTTATAAAAGCGTTTAATTCGTAAACACATTTTTAGAGTGTAGAGTTTTTACCTCCAGGAATTGTGGACTGGAGACTTCACTTCAGTTTCCTGCACCCCCGATGGTTTAGTATTCCCTAGTCATGATCAAGTCGTTAGTAAATTTTCCACTTTCAGATTTTACAGGATGAGGACGCTTGCCATCTAGAGTGTAAGTTTCGTTCATTATGGGTTACTAACGGAAATTGGAGTGATGGCGGGCGGTAGGTATGAGATTTTACAACAAGTTACTGAAAGATACAACACCATCGTCTTAACACAAGACTAAGTATTCCCTGGAAGGACAAGACACCCAGATAGCTCCAGTGTACTTCAAAATTATGAGCATAATAGTTAAATATTTCTGCATTTTATATTGGACATTTCACCAAACTTTTAATACCCGGCTGATTATAGGAAAAGAGCAGTCGCCCCAACTTGTAGTATTGTAGTCGACTGTCATGTTTCATGATTGGCCCTTGGAAGTCATGTGACAATATTTTCCCCTCAAATGTGAGATTTACTAGTATTTACTGCCAGGCTTAATTAACTTAGTTAGTCAGTTAGTTAGTCAGTTAGTCAGTCAGTCAGTCAGTCAGTCAATCAGTCAGTCAGTCAGTCAGTGAGTCAGTCGGTCAGTCGGTCAGTCAGTCAGCCAGTCAGTCAGTCAGTAAGTAAGTCAGTTAGTCAGTCCGAGTCAGTCAGTCAGTCAGTCAGTTTGTTTTATAGTGTAAGTCAAGTCGATAAAATTTTTAAAGTTTAAATTTATTTCCAAGTATGATTCAATTTCAAATTTGGTTTCCCTTTAGTGACCTCTTAAGACAGGCGGGAAATACCGTGGGCATATTCCAATATGCAATATAATTGTAGTACTAAAGTACTATTTAAAATACTTTGAAGAGAAAAAAATGTGTGATGTAGCTGTTGCTTCAAAATATTTTGGAGACGACTGCTCCTGCCCTTTAATTAAATGACGCAAAGGCCCAGTGTTGGAGATATGTACAGTGGCAAATCGGGGAATTTTTTATCAGAGGCAAGGACCAAGACCTGTCCGCAAGAGGCACGACCTGAATGGAGCGCTACCATCAAAAGTATAGTTGCTTGTAACAAAAGTTTTCCAGAGTTTTAGAAAATGGTTCCTTCCGGGTATAATGAATTACGACTCAGCTTTAGTTACTTTTAGAAATAAATTTATCATAGACATCCAAACAAAAGGAGCTCTCGCAAAGAAGCTTTGAACATTCTAATGTTAATAAATGACATTTGTTATACAAGAATTAAATGTGTGGGTGGGAAAACTATACAATGAGGCGTTCTGATGGGACCATGGCTAATTGTTATTGTAAATTGTTTTCTCATTGTTAAATGTCGAACTGAGGAAGGGTAATTTAACATCTTCTGTAAAATAGAGGAGAGTCGCCCTGCCATCCCCTACCACCCCATGCCTCTACGTGTTTAGAAGCAAAATGTAAGTGCAAAATAAAGAGTGGTTTCAGTGCTGGGATGTCCTCGTTTTTATTTCTATCAATGAATAAAACCGGTAATTTCCCATTTTGATGATGTGCGCATGCGCGTCTCTACAGGGGGTGCTATGTCAATAGCAACTCTCTGGTTTATACTACATAATGATTGAGCATTGAAGGCTGCATTCGTGTTGTCTAGGCTGTTTTTCTTTTGTTTTGTTAAGTATGATATGTAGTGACCGAAAGACTTTAGACTACATCGAGGACTAAAGGCTACTTTGACACAAACGTGATTTGTCACTCCTGTCTGTATGTTATCAAACAATTATCTTTGCACTCAGGAAAGTAAATACTTCATTCCACGAAGACTCGAATTTGCAAGATAGGGGGAAGATTTTACAAAAATTTTACTTGATGTCTCAGGTCGACTACGGATACACATATAGTAGCGGTCACCATGTGATCATCATTGTGGTTTTACACCGACCAGTGCTCTTTGAACATGAACTTAAAACGACACCAAAAGTGTACCGGTCTCCCCTACAACTTCCGAAGGGCAATTTAATTCCTATCTCACCAGTGCTACGAATTATTGTAGTGCGCCGCACTACAATATTGGAACTACTAGCCGACTGACAATTTCTTTTGTTAAGCTTTGTATGGCTCACAACTCATTTCCCGCGCATACCGTAACTTAGTTCGTACAAATATCCATGCTCTACCTTTAAACAGTAGCAGTAAGTGCAATCAGTGGCCGTCTTTAAACAAAAGTCTGCTTCAGAAAAGCAAATACTACAACTACAAGAACGAAAACAAGGAGTTAACTTGATAAAAGGACCCTGCGGATAAATTTCCAGAAAACACCATGGAATGTGGTTCGGCCTTCTCCCACTGAGGTGATAAGCCTGGAAAGTCAATCGCTGTTTCCAAATTGATACGCAAGTTACGCAACACGGCGCCATTGCGTCCACTATCGTTAAACAGTATCATCATCGAGCTACTGCGTAGTCTTGGTCCAGACGTTAGTGAATTTTCCACTTCTCAGATTTTACAGAATGAGGGCACTTGCCATAAAGACAGTTAAGTTTCGTTGTATGGGATGGCGATCAGTTACAATCAGAAATTGGAATAAGGGCGGGCTGTAGGTACGAGATTTTACTGGAAAATACTACACCATCTTCTTAACACAAGACTAGCTACATGCGGGACAGGGAGTTGCCAATTCCCTGTACTGAGCGAATTGGCTTCACTGTATTGGATTAAGCGACTTGTGCTGTGGTTCTCTCGTGCTTTATTTCAGTGGTAAAAGCAGAAGCTATTTTGAAAGCAGTCTGGCCGGAATTTTTTGACAGCATAGGGCATATTACAAATTAACGAAACACGTTAGTTACAATAGACACTGTCAACAGTTATTCAGCCTTCCGAGAGAAAGTTGTCATGTAGCGGTGCAGTTGGAGAGCCTGAGAGGGTGTAATTATTCATTATAAAGAACAGTGAAAGAGGAGAGAACTGATAAAAATCAGTTAAGGCAGGAGTAAACAACACGTCAGAGCGTATCGTATGGCTAAGTAGGGTACTCAGCACTTGCTTCAGCGTGAGTGTTGGCAAATATGCTTCAAAATAAAACTAGTGACTGACTACTCGTATTCTATTAAAAGCATAGAAGGTCCGGATTTACATCATTGGACATTCTTTTATGATTTCTTTTTGCTTCCAGTCAGGGAGCTGGGAGACATCTGGTCCTGCCTTGTACTTTCAAGAAAGAGGGTTGAGAAGAATGGCCGAAACGAAACAACAGCCCCTCTTTCCACCATAAGCAACTCCTAAAGTTCAAATTAAAACTGGCATACTATAATAACTGCAAGGGCATGCCTAAAACGCACTACAAGTCTGCGTATTTGCAAGCAAATGCAGTTCTAGCTTTGTAAGGACTCCACCATGTTGCTTCCAAAGCAGAAAAGGGTAACGGCGTTTGCGGCCCTCATTTTTTCGCTACGTAATACCAATGGAGCTATCACGGAACTATCCGTTAAAGTTCCATGTGATATTTGCGTATACCTTATTCTATGCCTGTACTATTTATTTCATGTCTGTTTCATTGTGTTTTTATGTTGCTGTGTTGCCGGCCTCCAGTCTCCTTTCTGATGTTGACGAATGAAGTAAAGGGTCCAAGCAAGGTCTTCTTGGCAGGCTACTGGGATAGTGGGAGGAAGGGGTGGGTGCAATGGTAGTCTCACACATAAATCGTAACATGAAACATTGTGCCCCAAGCAACAGTTCCACTTCTTTTGTCCAGCATCGAAATCTTCGTTCTTGTTACAATAGTAAAATGGTCCCTTGAAACCTCAAGTATCTCTCCTACGAACAAAATCCAGTCTTCTAGTTCCCATCACTATGGGAAAGGCCATAAGTAGATTAGGTCCGACAGAGTTTATGATAGAAACCTTATTTTAATTTTCTACCATTCCTGCTACTGCATAACCCTATACCTCCAGTCACCGACTGGATGCTCAAGTGGTTCATACCGACGACTTAAAAATGGAAACCACTTCCGTCTTACTTGGTACAGTCAGCATATATAGGGAAGTCTTCTCTCCCAATAATTCAAAATAGAGTGCGGGCTTTTTGCTCTGCCTGACAATATTGCAAGGAGATCTGCTCCAGAAACATAAAGAAAAAGCTGAAGGTAATAGAGGGCGTACTTAAAGAGAATAGCAATTGTCGTACAATACAGATATTAGCAGAAGTTAGTGTCTGAACCATGACTGAAATGGAGTGGGAAAGCAAACCATACGGCTGGGAAAATTCTATGACCGGCCTTACTTAACTCCAATGGTGTAGTAGACTTTTTCCAGGGGGACAGGCGCCCGAAATTTCCGATTTTTTAAGTGTGAACACCGCCGTATTTGGTACGTAGTTTGTCGGATCAGAAAGAGCCCTAAACTTGCCAAAGTGTGTAAATATATGAGTTATACCGAACTACTATGAAAATAACATTTATCGCTTCTCAGCCTTTTGGCTAAGATCATGTGTAGCATCTGTTCTGTCCATCCAGCCTAAAATGGAGCCATACATGGCAGACCAATAATGTAAATGGTCTGAGGGTCGTGAGATTGGTCAAGTGTTTTCCTTCAGTGGACGTAATAGCTTCTTCGGGAAACAGTTAAAGTGTACCTCAAGTCAAAAAAATTCAAAAAAATATATGAAAGAGCATGAAAAATACTCCTAACATTCCAACTCGGATCTTTATAGGACATTCCTGAGATGAGGTATAAAATGTTGAAGTTTATTCACTCAACTAAAAATGGTACATGGCACAATAATTTGTGATGTCATTGTTGTACTACTCAAATTATAATCTTTTTATTTCTGAAAGTTACTACACCTTGTAGAAAGGTGCAATAGCACTCTTAATCTTTTGGGTAGTGTAATTAATTAAGCCCCGTCTGTGCAACATGCTATGCAAGCAAAAAGAAAGTGTTAAAGGACATAAAACATTTTTTAATTTTACAGGGAAACTAAGCAGGTAATGGGAGTAAGTTGTACAACTAGAAAGTCACAAATTAATGCGAAATGGACCAATTTGTTTTAAGTGAATAAACTTCAACATTTTATACATCATCTCAGGAATGTCCTATGAAGATGGGAGTTGGACTGTTAGAATTCATTTTTCATGCTCGTTAATATGTATTTTTGAATTTTTTTACTTGATGTACACTTTAGAGTTTGGTTTCACCGAACGGCCCTTTGCCAGAGAGTCAGAAGGACTTTAGAAAACTTACATTTATGTTAATTATTTTGTGACGTCACATCGATAGACAGATTTTTTTGGAATATGCTGTCGGTTAAAAATATATGTAGATGTGACGTCACTATCAGTTGGTATTTTATTTTCATAGACATCAGATGCACATCATCTATTTTAATTGGTCGACAAATTTTTGGCTCTTTCCGAACAGAGATGGAGAAGATTTTAGCGAAAACCTGAATACCTGGATCCGGCATGCGGTTGCGCATACGGTTGTCGTGTGGCGGCGATGCGCACTGTTTAACGCAAAATTTCCTTACTGGCTAACGATAGCCCTAATTTCAATGTAATCCCTAACCCGAACAAAGAGTACAATCGATACAATACAATGGTAACAGTCAATCAAGAAACACTTAAACAGTGCGCATCAACCCTACCCAATGTGTCGTTTGGGTGACACATTACTTCCTCATGACAACAATGGGTACAAGGGGAAACAAATATTATCTTGTATTTTTGCTCGAACTGCAGGAATTTACTCCAGCAGTGCCCTTGTGTAAATAGTTCCCATATCATGGGCCATGCTGAAAATGCCTCTTTACACCCAAATGTTGCTACAGAAACGAAAAGACACGGATGCGATTGGTTTATGGCTATACAGACAAAAACACGAGTCAATTTGTGGATTTATAAACATACTTTATTAGAAAAAGGCAGACGAATGTTATTTTATTTCTTACAAAGATCAACCAGTATTAATTTAAAATGTCCGAATTGTGAAAACTGTGAGGAGAGAGTGAGGTAGGAGTCCTGGTTATGGTCTCCACAAAGTCATTACGAAAATATTTCAAACGCTAGCATATATGGTCGAAGAAGTAATACAGTAAATAAAACTAGGATGACTGTCGTGATAACAATTAATACGATTTTAGCATTGTCTAATGGACCAACATCGCATAATTCACTTGTCCCATTCTGTAATTCTGCAATAAGCAGCTTTCTCGAGTACGGAGCCAAGTAGAAGCTGATTTTTATACATGGCAGAGCTGGAGGAAGACGAGAGCAAGTTTCCGTCATCAGCAAAAAGTTCCTGGATCCTAAAAGTCTCAAATGGATTTTCCATTCCCCCGGAAGGTTTTATTTGAAGTAAATGCGATGGACATTTTAGGTCATAATCGGCAGTGGTTTGAAAATAGCGGAACGGTATGGTACAACTAACCAGTAAGTCCCCAGTAACTGGATCATAGAATATATTATCCGGAGCTGATCCAAGGGGAATTGTCTCAATTTTAGACAGTGAGTTATCTTGCTCCCGTCGGTAAATGTCAACAGCTTGTTCCGTCATATGAGCTACAAAGATAAATCTACCGTCGGTTGATTGCTCAATACCGTTTAGTATAGCCCCTCTGTCCACTACTCTTGTTTCTTTCTGACCATCATAAAATACGACGCTCCCTCCTGGATATACTAAAGCAAGTTCGATAGATCTGAGAAATGACGCGCGTCTTGCGCTATCGTTGGTGACGTAAAAACTGACGTCACTTGTTGCTACGATGTCATTGAGAGATGTAAACAATGGACTCCTTACAGTTCTCAGGTGGGTAAGTGTGTCAGTCTTACTATACTTGAAGATCTCGACTGTATCCTCCGAAGGGCCGTGATTTACTACAAAAATAGAGATCCCTTTAGGACCTTCCCAAAGGGAGATCCCATGAGGACCACCAAGTGTGACGTCACCAACAATCTTCATTTCCACAGCGTCATCGTCTGGTCTATTAAAATCAAATTTGTATATTCTCCCTTTGGAATTTCTGATTCTGTCGTCTGTGTGGTCATCGATCTTAAACCCAGAGGATAGGAAGGCCAGCCCATCTTTGGAGAGTGCGATACCCTCCGATCCAGATGTAATGGGGGCTACGTTTCTGCATGGTCCAGGCCAGTGAGCATGCAGGGTACGGTGAGGGCCGAGAAAGTAGAGAAAGCTGAATATTCGTGAAGCAAGGACGGCGGCTAACACTACGAATATGACTTTGATCAACATGTTTAGTCGGTTGCAGAGCAGCTGTAGAAAAAATGAAAATGAAATCGATGAAAAGAAGTGGTCAACGTAGTTCACTCGGTGCCCACTTCGCAGACCAAGGGTATAGGGTAGAAAATCTGTCTTTAGATGTATGGCAACGTTAGTTCTAGCAAAGTGAAAACAATGCAAGAATTATCATACGTCCAATGTGCCTAACAATAAGTTATAGGAGATTACACAAAATTGAAATTAAATAATTCAGTTGCTGTCTTTGGACCATATTAGATCATCTGGTGTAAACCAATACTAATGCAGTAGCTGATACAAAGGTTGGTTTGGGGGGGGGGGAGTAACGTCCTCCCCTTTAGTTTTTCGTATTTTTCTGAATGGCCTGTTTTTTGCTTGTTCTTATATTGTTATAACAGGGCTATCCCTTTTAGACTCCTTATAAAACCCCGGGAATTATCACTAATACATTTTCTTAGGTTTACGTTGTGTAAAAATCATCGAAATTTTCCAAGAAATGGTATTGGCTGGTTTCTATTTCCATAGAAAAGCTTGTGAGGGGTTTTAGTTAATTTCAGCTCCGGTTAAAGTCTTACTCTTAATCAGTTTGAACATTGTTTTTCGAATGGTTTTACCCGACGAAGAACAAGTTAACATTATTTTCTTGTCTCCAATATCTTTGACGGGTATTCAAAACTTAATTACTCATACCGATCAAAAGAAACATGCCTATTACATGCATTGGATTTAACTACACACCCACACAAATGTGTTATACGGTTTAAGTTTGGAATGTTGTATAGTCCCTGAACCACAGAAGACGAAGCATAACAGCAAAGGCTCTGGACAAACACAGTTGGATCTTGTTTAAAGGGAAATATTGCGTTTGTTTTACAAGGAAATTTTATCCTTTTTAAAACCAATATTTATTGGCAAAGAGTGATTAATAATTACAAATAAGACAGTATTGTTGCCTTCTATTCAAGAAAAAAGTTTCCTTCAGATAGAATTTCAGTTGTTTGTTGCTCAAGAATAATTTATTCACCTAAATTTTCAACACTTCAAAAGATGCAACTTCCATAACTCTTCTTTTGCTTAATATTTTGAGCAGATGAAACCATTGCTGGACGGTTTATTGCTGAGACCGAGTGATTTGAAAATGACTAGAGATATTCCTTTTAATACTATGTTGGAGCATTTATGATGCGCACTGTTTAACAAAGTGTTTCCTGGTTAGTTGTTGCCATTGTATTGTATCGATTGTATTCTTTGTTAGGGTTAAGGATAAGGTTAGGGATTAGACTATCGTTAGCCAGTAAGAGAATTTCTTGTTAAACAGTGCCCATCGCCCCGCATTTTAAACGCTTTGAGGGTGCTCGTAGGTAGTTGTGGCAAAGGAAAACCTCTTTATCCCATGTTTAATCAGGGAGTTGCTAAAGACTCTAGCAACTCCCTGTTTTAATCAAACGAACATGTTACTTGATGCAGTTTTAAGTCCTAAGTAGCATGCCATGATAAAGAATAGCAAACAGTTATTATTCGTGGTATCCCCATAAGCCCCTTTCCAAATAGCAAGTACAAAGAATTGTGGGATAGCATTTTGGTATGCATAATTATTGGCCATGGCAAAATGTCATTGACAAAAGCGATGCATGACAACAATCTATCCCACAATCCTTTGTAATTGCTTTTTGGAAAAAGGTCTATAGAACAGTGACAGTTCTGTATGGCCTGCATTGACAACCCACAATGCACATTTTATTTTTCTTTTATTCGTTGAGATAATAAAGTAGTGTACATAAACACGCTCCACAATATGTCGGAACCATGAAACACCATTTTCATCTGAGTCCCCATCCAAACGTAAACGTTTTTCAAGGAAATGGGATACCCCTTACCTTCAGACATCCTCCAAGAAAACAATTAATCAAACTTCTTTTGAAACTTCCTAAATATTCCTTTAAAGAAATATAGGAATCCTTAAAAAATCTACACAGGCAAATTATAGGCCATATTGAAGACAGAGACCAGTGCCATTTGTCCAGAAAAAAGATAAACAACCATCACGACAAAGTTCCTCCTGTTTAGCTGTTTAGCACACAGCGTAGGTAATACGGTATGGGTTCGTTGTATAGTCCTCTTCACACAATACCATAGGTCGTGTTTATTTAGCATAGAAATCACAGCACAGTTCGTTATGAAAATCATGTTTTAGAGAGAATTTTTCTAGCTTGAATATGAACATACGCTACCCTTAGCTCTTCCCTCCAGGACGGCTACCACTAACCGCCCACGTATCAACATCAAATGTGTACTATTCTAATCGACAGGGCGCGGAATGATGAAAGCTTGAAATAATTGTAGTTTGACGGGCAAAATTGGTTTAGTTGCGCTAGCTAGTGTGGCGAGTTGAGAAGGATCTGACAACCCACGTTTGACTGTTGTATTGAAACACTGTTGATTTTCCCAGGCAGTGGGCGTGGCTTACGAATGGTTACGTAACGTAAAAGCACTCTATAATGATATGAAGACACCACTAGGATCCACAGGCGGGTTAGGTGCATTTTTGTTAGCCATGCATATTATGAAGGCCAACGTACTCGTGCATTTTTCACGCGCACATGTGCATGCACTTCTGATTGGCTCTATTTGAGGACCTTGCCTCGCTTGCTTACTCGCGCAATGAAAGCATTAAAACTTGCACACACTTGAACACAAAGATGAGCGTCCGTTATTTACGAAATTTATGGAACGCGATACTGAGGTGTGAACACTACGCCAACTTATTCTACGAGGTAATCAGGCAAAAATAATGTTAGAGAAAGTAAACCTAAAAAGAATATTTTTCGGTAGTATAAAAGGTTCGCCTCGAACGTTATTTTCCCAAATTTGGAGTCTCGATTTACCGCCATCTTTGCTTGCGCGTCTCTCTATTTTGAGTATTTATTTAGCTATATATAAAGCTATATATATGTATTCGCATACTTGACAACTCTACCGATTTGGGCGGTAGAATACCGCTTTTTAGAGATTTGATCTGGCTACCGATTTTTTACCCTAATCTTCCGATTTTTGGCAAACCTGCCATAATATTTACTGAAAGTATGATTTAAGTTACACTTTGCTGTTTAAGCGTGCGTGCTGTGTTTAATTCACCATAAAACAGCTCAGAAAACGTTGATAAAAATACGATCCATCGATCGAGCTTGAGCTGAGAGATATGGATCGATCGAAACCCGCGCGCCCCGTACGTACGTACGTATACGTGTACTGTGTTCTGGAGTATTGTCCGGCTGTACTGTACTCGACTGTTTACATCTTTTGCGATCAGAGCGTGCATGCGGGGCTCGCGGCCTTACAACTATAACACAAACTCAATATGATATTTTTGTTTTCTGTATATGTAATCTATGTTCTTTTTGATGGTTCAACTGAATTCAGTAACAACAACAAAATAGTTGTGCAAGTTTGTTTGCAAAATATCTAGGACAAATTGTAGGCCTGCCATATCAGGCACACTGATATCCAGTGGTAAGAACAAAAGCAACACCTTGAATCTGTTATGTAATTCTGCATAGGCCTACCTGCAGAGTGATAAATTATTTGCCAGTAATACGTGTGTTTTTGATTTCTGCATGTTTATTCCTACAAAATCGTTCATAAAATACATAATAATGTCTCCTTATGCTTACAAAATACCTATGAAGTATGAACCAAATCACATATTTTCACATTAAAAAAAAACAAAAAAGCTTCACACCGTGGGAGGGGGGGGGGTAACCCCATCTCCCACACTCTCCCCCCGCGCGTGCAAGCGCGCTCGGGCTCGGTCGCTTCGCTCCCTTGCAAGATCTACCACTGTTCCACTTTCAAATGTTGGCAAGAATGTATTCGGGACTTACTATAGAGATTATGCACGAGACATCAGCGCGTTCCATTGGATGGAAATGATCAAAGGTAGCCGTGTTGTTATCGAAACGCTCGCACAACAGTACATTGGTAACAGTTGTTGTAAAACTGACGCCTAGATGAAAAAACGGAGAGATGCGCAACGCAGTGACGTAGGTGCATAAGACCTATATGTCACTGGTTGGTATTGGTTGCAACAGGGAATGCGCAACTGTGTATGTTAGGTGTGGTGTGTGATAACGCTTGCTCAATTGCACTAAGAAAGTAGACCATGGATCTACCTTTCATTGTGAAGACAGTGTAAGCGGACCTTATCAACTCCCTTGACGCCCAGCCGTGAAGACATTTGTTTGTAAACACTGAATGAGTCTGAATGATGCTTTGTCCGTTGTTAAACGTTAAACTGGAGGAAAAACATGCTAAAAACACGTGGCTTTGTGCTGAACGCACTGCACTGTGTGCACTGTGGTATAGAGGCTTTTCACATGACGTCATAATACTGTCCGGCGGCCATGTTGGAGTACATGTAACTACTTAGTAAACCACACGGGACGCGCTTGCTCGTTGAATGTGTACACACCGTGCATACCAAAGGGCACACTGTGCAGTGCGTTCGGCACAGAGCCACGTGTATTTTGCTTGATTGTCCTCCAGCATGGCGATTTTGTGACGTAATTGCAATGCCTAGGCTAATGCACCTACGTCACTGCGTTGCGCATCTCTTTGTTTTTCCATCCAGGTGTCCGTTTTACAACAATTGTTACTAAGGTGCTGTTGTGCGCGCGTTTCGGTAACACCACGACTACATTTGATCTCTTCCATCCAGTGGAAGGCGCATAGTCTCTATACGCGGTGTTTACGCATTGTCGCCGGGGGGGGGGGTCTACTACGTAGTAACATGTACTCAAACACGGCCGCGAAGGAGTATTATGACGCCATATGAAAAGCTTTAACCTAACGGAAATCGCTTCTTACATCACTTGCATTCGCTCCATCGAAAACCTAAGCTCAGGATTTTTATGATTCGCTCACATTGTCCTCACCGTTTGTCAAAATTCAATATGACGTCATAGAGGCGGTAAATTCAACAGTTATTACAACTTCGAAACAGGAGTGAGTTCACTTAACCCCAAAGTATCATTTACGCAATCTGCAAACTTGAGGAATGAATGTACCTGAAAATCAACCCTGGATATGAAAAAACGATCGAGAAATGGCCAACGTTTTTACAAGGCGTCTCAAAAAGCCACGAACTACGACACTGTCCGATTTCTGCGGGAGACCAGCTCAACCATTTGAAGAAACACAACCACGAGTTTTATCCCCAACCCGCCGGCAAAATCCTCACTCGATCGGTCTCATCTACCAGAGTCCGTATAACAAAGACAATCAGGTTAGTGTCTTGCCTGCTCGGAGGACGTGTGCTACTTCTACACCTTTATGTTCTGTACTCGTAACACCAAAAGGGTTTAAGTCTTAAAGTATAATCTAAAAGGCTACTGCTTCTCTTATTCAGTGGCGTAGCCACGGGGGGGGGGGAGAGACCTGGGGGGCCTAGGCCCCCCCCCAGATTTTTTGCGTTCAGATAAAGTAATTGAAAAAAATAAAATGTTTGAACGGAAATAAAATTTGAAGAATTTCCTTCAAAACAGTAAATAAATAAAATGTGTAAAAATTTTAAAAAAAGAAAAACATGGATGAATGTGTGTAAAACACATTTTGTGCGCACGTATGAAATCAAGTAATAACTTCAAAATGCCTACTTTCACTAAATTAGATACCGTTTGTGATCTGCACTGTCATTTATTGCATTTCACTTAGAAGATGAAACGAAAGTCTCGACGACAAACTTTAATGTGACTTTGTTAGGTTAAGACCCTTTCTGCCTTTCGGATGGCTGATTGATTTACTGAAAATAAGGCAATCGTACACTGGAGACCACTCTTACACGACCATTCCTATCCTTTATCGTATACAAAATATGCCGTAAGCAGGTTAGGACAATGCACTGCCTTCGGATAATTCTTCCCTTCCATCCTTAACAAGTAGGCCTCTGTCGTGCCTCACTCCCGCCCATGACAAGTGCCACTGTAGGACGATTTTTTTTTCGACGAGTCCTCTTTTCACTAGTTGGCACTGGCGTCCGGGGGATTTGTAAAATGTCCACAAGGTCCAGATTTCATATGTTTCCCACATGATCTATACTTATGCTTTGCGGTTCAATTATTTTGAGAGATTTATTTGTAGTATTTTAATTTTGACTACGTAATGTACCAATGAACAAATACTGCAGCATTTTGCACATTGTTTCTTTGGTAGTATGTATGTCTCTTGTAAAATCTCTACAAAAACTAAAATATTTTGATATTTTTCATACTCCTCAAAAAGGGAAAATCCTAAAACTTAGGCCTATAACCAGTTCAAAGTTTTGCCAAACATAGCACAATTTTGCATCTAGGAAATCTAACGCAAAGAAAGTTTCTCAGAGGGGGTCACAACTACTTTTGGTTTTCCTGTTAAAGGGTAAGGTACTGCTTTAGGTAAGGTGAAATCCATTCAAATATTGCCGCATTTGCGGCTGGGTACATCCAGTTTAAAACACGTGGGAAGTGCCGTTTCCGGCCATCTGGAGGGGTTTTAAAGCCCAAAATTTCTTGTACGCTCCGCGCCAACTGATGGTGGCGCTCTGCTTAGATTCAAATATTGCCACATTTGCGATCTACGTCCTTCTGAAGTTTACAATTTTTCCCAAGGGGAAGGGAGATACCGGTTCCTTTAGTCTCATCCCCCAGGCCACAGATCAGAAGTGCCCAGTTTTGGGGTCCCTAAAAAGTGTATGTATTACCATTTTTTATAGATTGATTTTTTTATTCTCATTATTTGAGAAATCGCAGACATGAGATTGGTATTTCAAGGCTGGGTACATCCAGCTTAAAACACATGGGAAGTGCCGTTTCCGGCCATCTGGAGGGGGGTTTTAAAGCCCAAAATTTTCTTGTACGCTCCTCGCGAACTGATGGTGGTACCAGGCCCCCTCCCCCCATTTGTTACCTAGGCCCCCCCAAAAAATCCAATCCTGGCTACGCCACTGTTCTTATTAATACAAAAGATGAACTCAGCGGTGCCAAAGAAACGTTGTCAATATAATGACATGCAATGATTTGACACGGGCCATGGTAATACTATCATGGAAGGAAATCTGTCTTCCACTTCTTATATACTTCCAGCGATTGGACTTCGGTATCAAGAAATGTCTATAAAATCGATAATACCGCTAAAAATCCCATCGTGGCTTCATATACATGGAATCAGCGGTAGCCAGCTTTCTATTAGCTTATTTGGTAAATGGGTAAGTATGTTACGAGAATTGGACCTGTCTGGATTGAGAAGATTCGGCCTTTTTAGGTTTGAACTCAACAGGGGATCGTGAGTTCTGTACCGTATATATAGCCCGCGGAGCGGACGAAGTCTTTTCGTTCAGCTCATCGCTACGAAAAATCAGGGGCGGCAGCCTAAAGGGGGTTGCAGCCACAGAGGCGCTACGCAGGCCACCGTATAGGTGCCCCTCAATTGTCATCCCTCATATGTCTTGTTCAATCACAAAGGTTGCACACCGTTGCTATTGCTCAATCTTTGGGGGGGGGGGGGGGGTTCCTAGAGAGTTCCGTGCTCTCTGGATGGATTGACAATTCTGCTCTTACATGATATTTGTAGAAATTGTGATCATTCAGAATTAAGAAAGGCAAAATTTGGAAATATCCACTCAAGTGCAGAGGCGGATCTGCCATATGGTCAGGGGGCGGTCGTCCCCCCATCCCCCCATCCCCCCTCCCACCCCCGACGTACCAAAATCGTCTGTCGGTGCCCTTTTTAGGTTTTTAACAAACTGTACTCTTTCACCATTATTGGTAAAAGACATAATTTAATAGCGTTGTTTTAAGGCCCAGATAACAAAATGCTCAAACAGCCTCCAGGAATTGTACTATACCTGCACTTTATTCTGATGAAAAGGGTCATCTTCTGTAATATAGTGACAGGTTTTGCCGAAACGTATCTGCATGCTTTATACGCACTAATGAATGTTGTCGCCGTGCTAAGTTCATTGGTTCCACACCTAGCGTGATTATACGCTTACAAAATACACAGACTGGAATTAAATTCCCCCTCACGGCCAAAAAAGATGTTGCATATAGGGCGCAACAAAAATTGTAGCGCAAATAGCCCTCTTGTTGTCGGGGATAAATGTCAACATAGACAATAAAAACAATTTATAAAGATACGAAAGTAGCTTCCACAACATTTTTCAAAATCATTTGAAGAGAACATTCAGGTTAAAATAAAACTGTTATCATAGTAGTAATAGTTTAAGAGTTTAAATGAGCACTTTCCATTTTGCTTTCTTCAAGTGACCATTCTCATGATAAATGGCTATTTCTGAAACTGCACGATAATCGCATGAAAATGCTTATACTTCGGTGGTCTCAAAAGCCAGAAAATTTGCATCAAATAAGCTCAGGTTTAGGCTACTTTTATTAATTATGAATTCGGCATCTAGAGAGCCAAGCAGACCTCTTGTCTTGTCTATTTCTTTCAATGAACTTAATTAATGGCTATTACAGAGTGGTCACATGATGTAAATTACGTCAAGTAATGTTTCTTCGTTTACTTATCTTGATTTTCAGATGCCAAAAATGTTCACCAAACGGTGATTAATTTCCATAACTTTTTGCCTCTGTAAGATTGCTTGCTATTTAGCTCTAGCAGGTTTAATCTTTATTTTCACAAAGTAGCCCATTATTACATTAAAATCTGAAATCGAGACCTGACAGTAATACACAACATGCCTTCATACTAGAATGTGAAAGAGAGGGATAGAAACATGGGCGTCCGCAGGAGGGGGAAGGGGAGACTTGCCCTCCCCTGGAAAATAAAAAACCTGAAAAAAACGAAGAAAACATAGAGAAAAGACGTAGAAAAAATAACATCAATATTTCTGTCAAAGTAGTCTCCTACCAGGTGCGGAAGATTTAGATTAAAAGTCTGAAGAGCCGTGGCTTCCATCGTGCTGAGGCTCGAGGTATTTACTCCTTCGAAGCGCCCCTGCAGACCATTTTCGCCCCCTCTGACTGAAATCCCTAGCTCCGCCCCTGCTCAAGTGTCACATGTTTTCTCTCGTTTGAGCTGTTTAAAACCTATAGCCTCATATAGTCCCCCCCCCTTCCCCCAACTTACTTTGAAGAAAAAGCTGAATATCACATTTTTACTTATTTCTCTTGAAAGTATCTGTTGCTGTATTTTATAACTTCACCATTGCATATTCATGGTAAATCAAGCAGTTACTCTTAGTAAGTTTCAAATTTGAAGAGGAAAAAATGTTGTTACATGACTCCCAACAGCCAGTCATGAAACAGTACACTCTACTACACTGCTTCAAGCTGGGATGACATGCTCTTGCCCTTTAAATTTGAAAAAATACGTTGTGACTTTCCAAGAACTAATTAAACCCCGAGAAGTAAAAGCGCAAATAATATGTTGATAAATTGTATGTAAAACCTTCCTGATATATCAAGTTGCCAGGATTTGATTTTATACAGTTTATTTTAACCTCAATTTTACAGACATACGGGATCTGGAGTCCTGATTTTCATCGAATCAATGCAAGGCTTCCTGACATGTACAACCACATAGGTATGTATCTAACCCAAAGATGACGTCACGGTCACTTTTCTGCAGTTTTGTGTAGCAAGATCCAAGCCGCAGCCAAACAACGTACTAAAGGAGGGGGTGGCTTGCAGGGGCAAAAATTATTCAGTGTGACCTAAATGTGTAAATATACAAGTCATTCTACTCCGAGTTTTATTTTCAGAAAAAAAGTCTGAATTGAGTATATTTTCAACAAATTTCCTTATACGGAATTAGGCAAACTTCAGCCAAGCGAGTTTCTCCCTGCATTAAAAAGTATCTTTACGAAAGAGGTGTGATATCTATTACCACTCCCCTACTTACATGTAGATGTTTACAAAATCAGTTAAGTTCAATGTAGCCTTTGGGTATTTTACGACAGGCCCTTTCTAGAGAAGATCAAATTTTAGCGACAGCACAGTTCAAGTGGGGATGAAAAATAGCAACTAATTCTTTGCTGAATCTAAAATTCGGGCTGGGGTATTTGTCCGAAATAAAATAGTATTTTTATTTTATTTATTTATTTTTTTTTAAGGAAGAACTTTATTCCCATCTTGAAAATATATACATATGTACATATATATAAAACATAGGCGATAGGTTGGAAAATAAATATAATACTTATAAATAGTATTATTAAAAATAGTATTTTTATACTCATGGTAAAATTTTAGTTAGTTGGTTAGTTTTAGTCAGTCGGTTAGTTAGAGTTTCACGGCCCAGTGAGTTTCTAACCAATTGGCTCAATTCCAGTGCGCAGGCCACGGATTTTTTCCAGTTGTGACACACTGGTTTGTTTTCCTTTTTTTTCCTCCACAGAAGGAATAACTTTATTAACAAAGCAAAAATACATAGAGAAGACAAGAAAAATAAATAAATAATTTACAATACTTACAAAAGATTAATTAAAGCAGCACACAATATAAACAGATCAAGTTCATCTTACACAAAAAAAGTATTTTAACCTTCGACACTCTTCTTTGACATCACTGAAAACAAAGACACTTTTCATAACCAACAGCATAGCACAGTGAAGTTAAATTGATGAGAGAAGCAAAACAAAAACAAATTAAGAAACATAAGAGATAAACTTATAAATCTGTGAGCAATTATACGCCACAAGTAACAGTCGTACCTACCGTCCTGACTGTAAACAGCTAATTCTTGTTTGAACCTTTTGGGTAATTTAATTTGAATGCCAGATTCCCATTATTTAAAGTTACAAAGGAATTCCCCACCAACCAGAGTTTCTGAAAACGTTCACTACTAAGCCTCTCCCTATCAACTTTAACACGATTTTCAATACTTTTAATAATTGAATTGATAATTGAATTAATAATCACTGGTTTGTTTTCCTTACTCTATTGCTTATATGCGACCAGGACTCGAACTCCCAACCTCCCGACTGCAAGTCGGATGCTCTAACCACTTGACCATGCAATCAGTCCTCATTCCCTTTAATATTCTTGCGTAAAACAGTGCCTAGCCGAAATGTTGCAATGCCCGAAATGTTCTCCTGAAAATAAAAGGGTATCATACAGTCATAGTCGAATGAGTTAGTTGGATGGAGTTTTACGGCCCAGTTTCTAAGCTGGTATCATAGTCGAAGTAAAACTATCATGAATAATGAAATAATGCAAAACTGTGCAACACCTCCTGGCAGCTTGTGGCGTCTTATATTTCTTTGAAGACACCCTCTAATCATGCCTCTTCCAGGACGGTTGTAGAGAATTTGACGATAATTTGATTTTGTCCCTTCACACCAAATATAAGCTACAATCCCCGACAAAAGTAAATGAAACAAATCACCTTCCCCGATCCCCCTTTCAATGTTGGCTACAACCTTTCAACTATCATCTAGGACGCAACATTGAAAGGGGGAAGTGGGGTTTCAGGGGAAGTTTGAGAGAGTGAGTGCATTTTGTTACCGTACCAACGATTTTGTTTCATTTGTTTTGTCGGGGATTGTACGTGCTGAGCTCGGTTTGTATATGTCCCACGCTCTGTTCCACAATTCCATGCGGCAACAAATTACCGAGCTTGCTTTTAACTACCCCCTCTACATTTCAGTTTATTAGGTCATCTGACCAGTTGATCAATTTGCACTTTTTTAATTCTGTATTTAAGCATTTAATTGCAAAAAAGACAGATCAATATGACGACTGGATTCTTCTTACAAGCCCGGAGAAAGCTATTTCCGGCTATCTGAGTTGTCGCAATTTTTCAAAATTTCTGTACGCTCCTTGCTTAACATTTGATGGTGTCCCCGTGTGTAGATAGTGTTTCGGGCAGGATTGCATTTTTCGAGAAGAGAATATTTTGCTCCAAGTCGAAATTTTCTCGTATTTCTATGCATGCAAGCATTAACGTAGCCCTGCAGGGAATGTAAAATGGGCCCTCCCTGATGCCATTGTTTACACCCTAATAATACGTAAAATATTTTAATTTTACTCCGAAAATAAGCATAGACTGAAAGTAAAGGCAACTCCTTTGAAAAAAAAAAGAAACAAACTGCCTTTGCACTTTCCCCCTTACACCCTTCCTAGTCAGGGGATCGCACAACTGCATCCCGCTTGTTGAGCAAACTTTTTCTGAGTACCACATGCAAACAAGATCGTGACTTGCCACTATTACACTGTTAAAAATTTCTCTGTAAATTTACATAATTTTTAAGGCAATTTTTTTTCCAACCAAATAATGTTTTTTTTACAGCCAGACTGTAATCATGAAAAAACATTAAGTGTTTGTTTTTTCTTTACAGTATTTGCATGTAAATTAGTTTACAAATGTCTACTGTAAAATCGAATTACAGAATTGTTCTGTTTTTTTTTACTCTAATTTTATGTGAATTTACAGCCTACTGTTTTCATTCTCGGCGTTTTAATATTTATTATAATATCGCTTTTTTTCCTTTCATATGTTATTACGTAACATACACTTCACCATTACGTTGATCAGGTATTTCCTTATCAACGTAATGTGTCGTTACGAAGTTATTTTCAATCAAAACACAATGAGGTTGCTTTGTTGTCATATTGTTGTCAAGTAGACTGCTATCTCTAGGAACTTTGTAATTGGAAAGTCACATTTTTTGTACAATATAATAATTGTTTTTAAAATAAATATGACAAAGAATGCAAATACATTGGTTGCAAACATTTCCAAACAAGGTAAACAATAAGTTTATCACTTCCTGATTAAAAAACGCCAAAAAAGATATTATTCAAAGCAACAGCAATCCTTTTGTTAGGAAAATGCCTACAAAATAAGCTCCATCCATTTATGCAAAATGGGATATACGTCATAAAGTGGTAAATTTACAGACTCTTTCAAGTAAATTTGTGAAACGTTTTTAATTCGATCAAGTGCATGAGCGCCTGTGGCGATGAGTTGACATCAGTATACCAATTGTCAGTATAATAAATGTAAGTTAATTTTCAAATAGGGCCATAAATTTGCCAAAAATATTTTCTTTTTTAACTGAAACTTCGCAGAACGATGCATGTTATATATTGAAAATTTTCGGGCTATTTCTTATTTGTTTGTTTGTTTGGGCTTATTTTTGTTTCTTTTTCAGCTTAAAAACAAAATGAATGTTTGTTAAATGACAGAATATTTATGTGAAATCAGAAAAATACAAAATACTGTTAAAATTTCTGTAAATTTACAGAAAAAGTTTTACAAAGCAGTAAAATTTGGTTAAAAAAGGAGACAGAAATGGTTTTTCAAGTAAACAGAAAATACATGTTAAACAACCTTTTTTTATTGTAGCAATACAAAGTGTCTGTAAAGATACAGAAAATCTCTATTAAAAGTAAAATACAAAAAGTTTAAGTTAAAAAAAGTCTAAATTTACAGAAATTTTTAACAGTGTATGGTCCACGGATACGAATAGGTGCTACAAGACTATACTCTTATCCTAAACCATACATGAAAAATTTCTATTGTGGGTAAAGCTAAGATCTTCTTCAGTAATACGTTATTTGAGTAAGTTAAGTGTATCGCTCTGACCAATTACCATCATACATCTTATCCTATAAATTCCTCATTTCTTTGTTTGAACAGTTCTCACTAATTGGACATGTAAACATGCCCTGCATGGTAAAACTAAAATCGGTAAGTTTTCGGACTTTTGTTTGTCTCATAAAATATTTCAATCATCTGTTAGGCACATCATGACACGAGGAATTTTTTTTATTTGATTAAACGCTGGATTATGCAGGCAGGTCTTACTCATTAGCAGCAAGTAGGCCTACCGTGACGCTTCCGTGCAGTCCTCCTCTGTTAATAAACATGAAAAAATGCCATTCATTGCTCTCTGGTAAAGTTGGAGCGTGTGGCGCTCGAAATAGTTGGACAGCTTATAATGGAATCGGCCTTTAATTAATGAAGATCATCACCAATAAAGGGGAATTCTTTAGGCAAAAAATTTAATTTCTATATCTGCAAAAAAATTACAGTACATCTACGTAAATTGTGGAAACTTCCATTCAAATCGGACATCCTCCATTTCTCGTGTCCTGACAGTCTCTACATTAAGTCAGAAGGCTATTTATAAATTGAGGCGTAAAACTGCACCCAGACAGACAAACTAATTTCATCTATAGCCCAATACATCTACACCAAGGATGTGAATCGTGTCAGTTTTATTACCTGATTCAGCCTGTATACTGAGTTGCGTACTGCAGCTAAATATTTGTAATTAATCAGTTTTAATGCCTTCAGGTTGATTTTTAACAAAAGCATGCTTAGGCCTTCAAAATATACCAGACGCGGATCCGTACATTCCCAAAGGGGGGAGGCTGACTTAACCCTTTACCGTTGTTTGGGTCCTTTTGGACCCATACGGAGAGCGCGGCTTTCACCCATCTTTACTGTTTCACGCGGAGCTCGAAACTGCGAGTAGCTACCCGAAAATTCGTCCACAACAACGAGAGAGACAATAGTTTAAGGTCACGGGGACAATAGCACATGGAAGCTGATGCGGGGCGTGCTACGTCCGCTTTTCTGCCCACTCCCGAGGCCCGCGAATATGCCCCGATTGGAGCACAACGGTAAAGGGTTAAGGGAAAGCAAGAGTGTGAGGGAGTTGCACTTCTAATTTCCCGCATGTTGTATTGTGGATTTGGCGAAAAAAGGAGTGCCGCGGCCGCAAAAGCCCCCCCCCCCCCACTCTTGGATACGCGCCTGTATACTCACCTTCGAAATAATCCATTCACAACTCTCAAATGGCACTAGTGACTAAGACTTTTGACACTGAATACGGATAGCGTTTTCTTTCATATTACCCCCTTCCTGGATTAAACTGGTGTCTAAAAAATCCAAAAGAATACGCTAACATACATTTATGCAATCATGGTAATCTCTTAATCGATTTGAGGTCTCAAATTTGTTGACCGGGAGCAGCCCAGAACTTGTGAAACCTCCGGAAAAATAGCCTTTTTGGTCATACTGCAGCTAAGCAGTTAGGTTGGGCAAATTTCTTCTACTAGTGGTCAGGGTTCTTTGTCGATGAGTGCTGATTGCCCCAAGTGGTGCCATGAGGTACGGTTGACCCCGCCTGTATGGGTCTCTCCTTTACCCCTAATATAGTATACCTGCATTATACTAACTTTAATTTGGTTTTAATAACCTCGTACAACACGGTACAAAACGACCGTCGCAATTTTTTTATTGTAATAAGATGGGTCTCTCCTTCAGTGGTGTCACCAGACATTTCATTCTGGGGGGGCACTGAGGGGGCACAACGATTTTATGGGGGGGCATTGCTAGACTCCACTCGTGGCGTCGGAGGCGCCACCGAGCGCGAAGCGCGAGGCTCAACGGGTGGGGTCCAGGGGCCCGCCTTAGGGCCCCTGGTGGGGTCCAGGGGCAAAGCCCCGGTGGGGGTTCAGGGGGCGAAGCCCCCGGAAGCTCCTGGGTTTTAGCGTGTTTGTGAGGTATTAAAGACGTCATTTAAGGGTAATTTTATTGACTTAACACTGGTCTAAAAGTTACCTCCAGGGTAACTTTCAAGTAGCCTAAGACTTTCGGTAAAAAACCACTGATTCAACTACCAAGAGCAGATCCGGCTGACACTTTAAAAAAGGGGTAGATGATCTATAGAAAGAAAGTTGATGGGCAATTCAATGTTAGTCTAAGTGGGGGTCCAGGGGGGGAAGCCCCTGGAAGCTCCTGGGTCTTTAGCGTGTTTGTAAGGTTTTAAAGTTGTTTTTTTAAAAGGGTTGTTTTAACACTGGCCTAAAAAATTACAGGGCAATTTCGAGTAAGATTTTACTTTTGGTAACAACACAAACGTTAGTGAAACTACTCTCAAGAGCGTATCAGGCTGACAATTTGAGGAAGGTGAGCTGCACCGTGACTATAAAGAGAAAGAAAGGCAGTTGATGGTCAATTAGATGTGATCCTCTGAAGGAAAAATGTAGGCTTAATCCTGCTTGAAGGGTTACCTGAGCTGTGCGCCACCTCCAATTGACGTAGTCGGAAGTGTGAAGAAAATTTTGAAAAAATTTAACCCCTCAGACAGCCGGAAATGACATTGCCAAGGTTTTTTGGGGGGGATGTTTTCATTTGGAAAACATGAAAATCTACTGCCTTTTCTTTTCAACAGAGGAATCGAATCCTAAAAAATTCATAGTCACACTCTGACTACAGAAGACATATTTTTTTTGGAAAATCTCAAATCTCAGTTGGGGGGGGGGGGCACACGGGGGGCACACGATTTTTCAGGGGGGGGCACGGGCCCCCCGCCCCCCTTGGTGACGCCACTGCTCTCCTTTACCCCTAACATATACCTGCATTATAAGCTTTAATTTGGTTTTAATAACCTCGTACAACACGGTACAAAACGACCGTTGCAATTTTTTTATTGTAATAAGATGGGTCTCTCCTTTACCCCTAACATATACCTGCATTAGTAAGCTTTTAATAACCTCGCACAACACGGTACAAAACGTCCACGGTAATTTTTTATTGTAATATGATGGTCCTATTATGAGACTTTTGAACAGCTTCTGCCTACCTTAATTATATTTGAACTGTCTTAACGGTGGTTAGTTCGTTCTCCTTCCAGAACCACGGACAACGCCTCCTGTCATTAACTTTACCCTGCACTCAACGTCACGAGTAAGCTACCGTCAACCGAAGCAAGCTTTCCCTGCGCTTGAGGACCGAACCCAGAAAACGACTCGATTTGGCCACACACCCTACAAGACTGTTGCTCGCGGAATAGGTTAGACACCTCGAGTTGTAACACTAGCGGCTAATTTTTAAAGAACAGCGTATGATGAAATCCTAGTATAAGACACTGTGAGATAGAAATATGTGATGTCATGAAGGGCAACCTTTGATATTCTCTTGGAAGACCTTTGCAACATAGAGACAGTCATGTCTATAATTCATTGCATTGCCGTTGTCATCCCCAACACATAGTCTTTACCATCTAGAACAATGCCTTTGGGATGGTGTAAATGAAGCCACGTAGTCCTTCACAACTGGATATCATGACCAGTCGTGTTAATGTTACGGAAAGGGTGTATCTATCTATACATTGAGTTGCGCATACGTGGTACTTTACAACGGAGCCTCTTGGAAAGACATTACGTTGTTTATCCGAAGTAGTGCTTCCATGGTTCATCAGTAAAGGAGAAGTTTAAGCAAAAAATTAATTTTCAGATATGAAAGAGGAACCAAATCTACACAGTGTGGGGAAATTTCCTTACTAATTGGATATGTATTTCTATAGATATCAGTGACCGAAATTACTAGATTTGTGTTCCAAATTTAACTTTAGGACAGTAGATGTTACATCACTTCCTCGCATTGACAAGGAATGCTTTATTTCCCATTGTTTCGTTTTTTTCTATTTGTTATGTTGACCTTGAAGTAAATAGGACTGACCTCCCTGTAGGGAACGCAAAGTTTGTGAACGTCCCATGTTCTTTATTCAATCGCATTCTGATAATATGGGATTGTTGAGGAGAAAATACTAGGCTGTAAACTTTAAAGGCATATTTTCATCATCCCAAACAGTTCCAATTCTCCCAACCTACTTACTTCTAGCCCCTCCCCCATTTATCTAAAGCTCATCTTTATCCAGATATAATCCTAGTTTATTGCTTGATGGCTTGTCCCAGTGGCCATACAAGTCCATAATGTGTAATCAAGACACTCTCAGTGCCCATGCTGTGTAATTTAGCTATGATGCATTGTTTGAATGGGATGCCAATCAAAGAGCTGTACCAATTGAGAGTTTTGATATATGTATACTGAAACTGTAGTTTAGGGTGACGAATGACTGCCTTTAAAGGAAAACAAAAGACTGTCCATTAATGTGGGGATATGATGTTATATGTGCTTGCTTCAAGGTCACTTCTTGTTGAAAATGTGACTTTACTTGCTCATTTCTCGAGAACCACACATCGGATATCAATGCAAATTTCACCGAAATTCCTTAGAATCACTGGCGGCGGAAGCGGGGAGGGGGAAGAGGACACGTCCCCCCTAAATTTCTTAGCGAGGGAACGTCCCCCTAAAATTCTTAGCGAGGGGACGTACCCAAAAAAATCAGAGAAGAAGAAAAAGAAACTTGGGAGCCTTGAACCAAAATAAAGTTGAGGCTATAGTTAACTCACCACCGAACAGAGCAGCCGAAATTGACTTAGCCTATGATCTGCCATTGTCTGGCTGATTCTTGTCACAGTCCCCTGCGACCATGCTCTATGCCTGTGACCTAGTTTTTGGTTACAAATCATTACAAGAATCTGGCAACCTCGCCCGGTCCGCAAACCAGGTGTTTGTAGTATATCACTTGACCAGTGAAACCGAACCTTTACTGTACTAGTATTTTCCCTCCGCGAGAAGTGACGCATTGCCATTGCCATCACGTGAACGAACAGTTGACCAGTATTCACTCATCCATAGGCGTACGAAGGGGGGATCAGGGGCAGACTGCCCCCCCCCCCCAAAAAAAAAAAAATTTTTCTCAAGACCTAAAATTCGGGCAGGGATCTGGAAAAATTCGGGCAGCCGTTTGAGACTTAAAACCTGGTTTGTTTCTACTTACACAGAAAACTCCTAGGCGTGCCCGAATTCCTTCAAACACTTGGCCGAAAAAATAAGAAAAAAGCATCGTAGTCACGGTACAATTTTCATGAAAACTCTAAAAGATACCAAAATTTGCGACACATTCGGACAACTTATAAAAAACAATTTTTCGTCAGCCTCACTTCATATTCTTGCGCAAACCTTTGCCCGAAATGACACAATATTCGGGCAAAAGTTGCAAAAAAGTTCTGGGACATTTTAATTGCCAGATTACAAGGGGAGAGAGGATGTATACAGTCCCCAAAATTTTGCCCGAACAAATCAATCAAAAGCTATCTTGTGACGCACCATATCACTAAAGGACAATCACCAATAGTCACCAGAAGGATGAAACATACTTGGTCGAGAGGTATTTGGACAGCATATGAATGAGATGACGATTTTGCACTTTTCAAAATGATCCACTTAAAATTGTGCGAAACTTTTTTAACCTGCAGTGCTGTGGAACCGAATTTCGGGCAATGGTAAACAAATCAGCGTAGCTTGTTTGCTCACTCAAACGAATTAAGTGTGAACAAATCTGCAAGTAAGTCTGCCCACAAATTAATGTAAAAATATCTAGCAACGTGACAAGCCGGGTTTTTCTCAAACGGCGTTAGTAGAAAAATCATTTATATATAGTCGGGAGTTCGGGTCGAGTCACATAGACAGTTGTATCAATTCAGTGGAACTGGAATTCGGGCAAGAGTCGCAACAGATTCACAGACATGGGGAACTCATGTTTTTAATTCCGTTCTACAGTTTTACACGGAAAGATACAAGACCAGGTAATGTTTTATACATTCCCAGGTGCGGTATATCATTATATTATGAAGCCTTGGGATTTTCGAGGGTTTCTGAAGTTTTTCAATTTTCAAAATTATATTGATGATAATCTCATGCTGCATGACGTAAAATAGTTTGTAGAACGCGCAAGCAAACTCATTTTCCAATGATTATAGCTTAATGTAGTCATCCAATGGTTAGTAGTACATTTCATCAGGGAGTTTTCTGACCTTTTTGTAGATTTGCTCATTTTTGGTGAAAATTTTATTGCAAACGAAAGTTCAAAATATCGACGGCCTTGATTCTGCTTATAAGCCTGGGAAAGGCCATTTCCGGCTTTCTGAGGAGTTGCGATTTTTCAAAATTTTCTAGGCGCTCCGCGCCAACTGATGGTGGCTTTCCGCTTAGATAGTCTTTCGGGCAGGATTACATTTTTCGGGCAGAGAATCCTCTGCCCCCCAAACTGAAATGCTCTTGTACACCTATGCACTCATCATAGGTGAGTCATTCACTTACAGTAGGCTATTTCCACTACATTGGTTCATCCAATGTAATGTGGGTTAATTGATGTCACATGCTTAGGCTTATGTCATTGCGTTATAACTCGTTCTGTGACAATCAGATTAAGCTAGGTGAACTCGGACATTATTTGGCCTAGCCTACACGTAGGCCTACGTTAAATTCTGCGTCTGTCAGGGAATAGCCCATAGGCTATCTGTGAACGCAAATATTTCGCACATTTTTGTTCATTGAATTCACCGTAAAATGTTCCAAAAACGGCTTAGATTGCACGAGAGAGCTTGTAGAATCTCAGAGCATCCAGGGCCCTAAGGCGGGCCCTGGACCCACGCCGAGGGAATTCGCGCTTCCCACTCGTGATGTGCGCTACGCGCACACAGGGTTCGTTTCACGAGTCCTACCATTCCATCTTGTTCACTGATTGTCCCCTCCCCCTAAATTTTTATGCTTCCGCCGCCACTGCTTAGAATGATTACCCGTCTAACATATCATCACTTGATATGACCTAAGACCCTTCTTTTAAAAATTCTGTTGCTCGCTTATCAGGGAGCTGTCCAGATAACAGCTCCTTGCTTTCATCACAGGTGACGGACACACGTGGACGGTTGGTAGTCCTTGTTGTTTTTGTTGATCAAGTATTTAGAGCAGGGGTGGGCAACCTACGGCCCGCCAGGGATTTTTTTTTTTTTTTTTTGCTGCCCGCGAGATTTATCAAGGAGAATAAAAATATCTGTCTATTTTACATCATAACAAACGAACTATAGATTCGCTTTCAGTTTCACTAACGACGTCCCCCATTATGCATACCCACTTGTGACATGGAGTAACCGCCTGTGAGCGGTAAACTCCATGCTCAGGATACTTACAAACTGATTTTGCACATTGGTGCATGGAGTTACCACCATGATTGGTGTGACCTTCTTTGACACAGCAACAACAAATTTTGGCCTATGCCCCACCTAGTCCCGGAGGACTTTATGAGCAAGGTGGGTCCTGGGGGAGGATAGTATTTGACACAGCGTAACTGCACAACTTCGATTTTGATTTGACGTCGACATTTAGGCTTAAACACGGTTAGCACAGCTATTACAGTTCGTCTGTCAGTGTAACCATGGAACGAAAGGTTTAATTACCTCCTTTTGCGATACGCATAGTGACAAGCTTTGCTTCTGACAATATTATCATGGGGCGATGATATCCCCCTTATTTTGCAAAACTTGTGGTGGTGATAGAAATTGTTACCATGGCAATAGGGTTGCCGTGAAATCAATCAACATGTTTGTATTTTTTATGATTCTTTACTATTAACTAAATCACAAATTTGGCTGTGAAATTCCGAATTTCCCAGTGAATTAAGAGCTTGGAGAGCTAGCTAGTTGCAAACTAGAATCATAGGCGTACGAGACGAGGCGGAGGAAGACTCCCCCCCCCCCCCATCAAAAAAAGAAAAAAATTCTGGGGGCGAAAATTAAGATAGGAAACGACAAAAAATCGCCACATAAGAGGTGTTTTCCCGGCAGAGATGAAATAAAGTGAAATTATTGTCCGAATTTTCTACCGAGTTCCGGAATTTTTTATCAAATTCTCCAAAAATGAACAAAATTTTTCGTGCGCTCTGCGCGCGTCAGCGGTTGACGGTCTATTTTATACACCTGAACTGTAACGAAGTTTGGGTAAAAAATGTTCTGTCTCCAAACTGGAAGAGTTCTTTACGCCTATGATTGACATTCCTAATTAGTATGCCTTCTATAGCAGCTACTTTTGAATGCGGCTTTGTTACTGAGGTGCTAACATTGACCACAACAATTTAAGGAAGCACTGCTTGTTGATCTTGAAATGACAACATCTTAATCCAAGATCAATAAGTTAACAACATTACTATATTGAAATTTTATTTTTTGTGACTAAAGATTTATATTGCTTCAAAGTCCTCAGATCTGAAGGTTTGAAATCAACATCATGTCGTTGGTTAAGTGCGGCTCAAGCAATTTTTCATTCCTCAAATCTGGCCCGTTCAATCAAAAAGGTTGCCCACCCCTGATTTAGAGAGAAAGTTTAGTCGATCCAATTAGACCATGGAAGTACTTCCATGATTAGACTGTCCAGTGTCATGATTGGCCTTGGAGAATCATGTGACATTTTTTCTCCTCAACTGTGAAATTTGTTAGGAGTCTGATAATGTCGAGGTGTCCTCCCAAATTAATTGTCTTTCAATAATAAAGCTCAATGGAAGTTTTAACCTTCCCAGCATGTTTAATTAGTTCGATTTGCTGGGAAATGTTGGTCTCCGCTATAGTGCTGTAAATTCTTACGTATTCAGCTTGATGGTCACGTATTTCGGCGTAATCTGAAGCTCCTGTGAACGTTACCTTATAGCCTAACTTACGCCAACGATTTGTCTTGTCGTGTGAATTTCTTGCTTATGAACAAGTGACAATACCGACCACTGTCTTTTCCATACTTCACTCAACCATTTCTTGGGCATAATTTCAACGGCCGTTAATCTGATATAACTCACAAGCGAGCATTTAGTAATTCACGCAATACAATCTCTCAGTGCTGGTGCTGCCACAACTTTCATACTGCCCTCCATAGGCCATTATCTATTGCAGACGAAGTTCAAAGAGAGTATCATACCCCTTTTAAAAGAGTCATTTAAAGGCCCAATTCTCTCAACCCAAACAGTACCAATTCTCCTAACCTTCTTACTAAAGCCCTTCCCACAATTGTCTGTAATTCATCCTTGACACAATCTCCGTTTATTGCTTCAGGGTGAGTATAGAAAAGCTGTATGTCACAATCACGGGCTGTGTAATATAAGCTTTAGTAATCTACATTGTTTGAATTAACAGTCAATCAAAAAACTGGGTCAATGGAGAATTCCTGTACCCCCCCCCCTCCCCCCACAAGAAGTGTAGTTTGGGGTGAGAGGATTGGCCCTTTAAACAGTATGTTCACGAGCATAACAAATGTTCATCGATGCATTATAGGATGATAACCTGATAATAAGCAGCAATATATATAACCATGGTCACAGGAACGACTTATTCCCTCATTTAAATACCTGTTGGGTTTCATTTCACCTCCATTGTGAGGATAAATTTATATTCGATTTAAGGCCGTCAGCAATTTATGCCGGCCAGGCCGCTAGGATTCGAAACGTTTCCTTGTACGTTCCAGGAGCAACTAAGCATATGGAAATGGCAGATCTGAGAATACCGTAAAAAGATATAAAAGTGCCATTTCCAGCAATTAGAGGAGTAGATAGTGTAAGTAAGAATATCCCCCTCAAAGCCCACTTGGAAGCCTGTCAAAAGACCTTTCAACTTGTAGGCGAAAAGCCCGGCAAAGGATCTTTAACGGGTATTTCGAAAAACCTGTATAGCGCCACCAGAAAAAGTCGCAGACACGACGGAGTTACCTGAATTGTATGCACATATATGAAGGTATATCTGTGCAAAGAAACAGGTCAGAGGTATTACCCTTACGTCCCCTATAAGATGGAAAAATCAAAATAGAAAAAGATGAAAAGCACTCACACTCACCAAAGGACGGATTTTTTTAAAATTTAGGCATATCCATCCATATACAGAGTTATTCCAAACAAGAAAAATATAGTTCATACATATCAGATCAAGCCGAAGGAAATCCACGGCAAAGTTATACAAACCACAAAACAGTAAAGTGGAAGATGTAGAAGAGAAGGGTCAAGTGAAACCCATCCCTCGCTCGTCCAGACCTGTAACCAAGTCTTTAAATATTGTGTTTCTGTATAATTCAAACCTGTAATTTATCCTGGATCTGAAAGCCCGGGCCGAGTGATTTAAGAAGGAAATGTCTCCTACCTGCCCCCATGAAAAAGGAATCACATCGAAATCCCTGTCCGCAACTGCAATCTGCAGAACCTGAATGATGAACAGAACTACAAGACAGGTCAGCGTGGTACGTTAACGGGATGGCTTGGATAGCAGAGAGAAAGTGAAGTGAAAAGTACTCAAAGAATGTGGATCTTCTCAAACTTAAATAACTTAAATAAAACGCACCGATGCAAAAGTTAACATTACGTCGAGTTTTTATAACTCAAGTGACAACGGCGGCGGTCCCTTTGTAAAATATCTATCCTGTGAGTAATTCGATTCCTTAGTTTAAGTAGTCAAAACGGACATTGTTCATGGAGTATCGCCCACTCAACTACTTCCATGCTCAAAAAAATATATATATGTGGCCACAAAATCCAAAAACGACATATTTTAACATTCAGCTGGTCTGTACAAACGGATAAGGAACTGACTGACTGAAGGCGGCATGACCTACATCAGAGGGATAAATATGGATCGCGGGCGGGGGCGTATTCATTATTGCTCTGGGTATCCTGTTAGAAAAAAGTGGTGTACCCAATCACGTTGGGGGACTTTCCTCCCTTTTTAGTTGCGGTGCCTGCCTTGCAGGCAGCACCGCAACTAATGCAGTTACTCTCGCGATGACAATTTCTGACTTTTCCGGCACTTTATTTCTATCTTCTTTTAGATGCTTTGTGGTATCGAAATACGGCTTTTTGCAATTTGTAGGGATGATACTTCTCTTTCGTGTTTTTAAGTTTTGGTGGAAATATGACTTTCGTGAGAGTGTAAAATTGGGGTTTTTTCATGTAAAATTTGGAAACGTGTTCTATTTTTAGTAACAATCTTGCGGAAAAACCAGGTCCGTATGTACTCTGGGGAAAAGGTTGTTTGTTAATTTAACACAGCGCCATTATTTTGGTTGGTTTTTTTTTTTTAATTCATTACAGATTGGTGTTTAGTGAATTTTGAGTGTTTATATAAGGATTTCTTTGCAGGGATTTATTCTTTTCAAGTGGCATGGTCGGGATCGCGGTGAGGTAAAAAGTTTGATAGTTTAGAGGAGTTTTTTCACTGTTTTTGTCACTTTAAAGGGCTGTGTGAATTTCTCACACTAACGACAATATTCACAAAGTAAGTTTCTGTTGGAGGGAAACATTGTTATTGGTAGGTAAATATTATTTGAATGAGTTGGCGAGTATTAATATTTGTGTTATATCAAGGTGTCTGGTTATGGTAAATTTGTTATTTTAAAGTTTAAAATTATGTAGAGAATATTACAATGCCTAAGAAGGGCCGTTCAAAGATTTTTAATTTAGAAAGGAAAGGTTGGCAACAAAGAAAAAGAAAGTGTGGGGGTGAATTTCAAGATAAAAGTTATGAAGCGGAGAAAAATGATGATATCGGAGTTGGGAACAAACCAAAAAAAAGTCCTAGTGAATATGAAAAAAGTCAGAGGTGTGATGATGGGGAAAGTAGGGAACATGACGATCGTGAGGTATTATTTATACGTTCCGAAAGATCTACATGTACATTTTATTTTTCGTTGTTGATAGCTGTTGGAGAGAAAAAATGTTTAGGAAGCTTGTGTTGATAGATTCAAACATGGTTTTGTGAAAACTGGGGGGTTTGATTTGCCGTCTATTGAAATAGGAAAATGTGTTTCAGTTGAGAGTAGGCCGATTCGTGTGAGAAAAGTATGTGGGAATGGTAATTGTTTTTTCGGTGTTTGGCATTACTGGTTACAAGGGTAGAAGATAATCATTTTTATTTAAGACAAGTCATTGTAAGTTCATTGTGTAGTTAATCGGGAAAAACGTGCCATTTATTTAGTCAATACAGGTGGAGTACACTATGACGTAGTGTTGGAAATAGAAGATAATGAGTCTGTACATGAGAGCAGCGTTATAGAGAATTAGTTGAAGAGGGGTTGTGTTAATGAACATAGTGAAGAATTTTTCGGTATTAAATGTAACATATTGAAAAGAGGAGACATTTTATTTGAAGAGGAGCGTAATCAAATGTCAGTGCAAGTTATGTGAAGAGAGCAGATGTTTATGTAAATGAGGGGAGTAATCATATATTAGTGAAAGAGTCTATGGGAGTGACTGAAGATAGGTATAAATGTTGGGAAAATGAAGGTTTTATGATAAAACGTAGTGTGGGTATTGCAAGTGATAGTACTAAAATGATGATTAGAGAACAAATACGTAAGCGTCAATTTAGAAAAGAAGAGGAGAGTCCAATTAGAGAATTGCAACATCGCTTTTGGAATAAAATTATGGAGGGGCCTATACATATGTTTGCTTTTATTGTGAGCAGTTATGGTATAAAGAATGTGCCCTGTGGGTGAATTTAGTTAGATTTAGTGGAAATACTAGTATTTGTAAGCAGGAAGAAGGTATAGATAAAGGATGGGTCTGTAAAACCTGTTTAAAATATATAAAAGAAGGCAGAGTTCCGTTATTAAGTCGAGATAATAATATGAAAATGTATGAGATACCAGAAGAATTGAAATTACATCGTCTTGAAGAAAGGTTGGTCGCTTTGCGAACACCTTTTATGCAGTTGCGTGAGCTTCCTCGAGGAGGGCAATTTAGTTAAATGTTGTTAATGTCGCGTCTGATGTGGTGACAACAATTAAAACTTTACTTATAAGACTTGAAGAGAGCCAAGTAATTACTGTCAAATTTAAGAGGAAATTAAGTTATAAAACGGCTGTTTTTTCTGCAAATGTTAGGCCTAGAAGTGTTGTTCTTGCTGCTCGCTGGCTGATAGAAAATGAGGATATCAAGATACACAACAATGACTTAGGAAAGGAAGACACGTTTTGAAAAGGATGAACAACTTCTGGTAAGTGGGTCTGTTGCCCCTCTTTTACTAACACCACCATTACTTTCTTACACGATGTTGAGTTCGCGCTAGGAGGGCCTGTATAGTAGAGTAGTCAGGTTCCTGTTTTTTGACTCATTCAAAATGCCGTTTTGCATCGCGGAAGGATATATTGCAAAAAATGCCTGAAATACCTTCAATTTTCTTTGAATGATTACTTCAACTACTTTCCTACCACACAGACATCACAAATTGAACACATCTCTTCACGAACATGGTCTAATCTCCCCCCCCCCTCCCCCCAAAAAAAGTTTTTCTAGGGTGTTAAATTCGTAGGGTAACCTCCTTCGGCGGGATTGGTGGTGTGCTACCTTTTGTCTTCACTGCAAAGTCATACATATCACTCATCCGTGTCCGTGAAAAACCATGGGGGTCGTCCCATGGTTGCATTGACAGAAGAACTATATTCAAAAAGGTCACAGCAGGGAGCTGCCTTTAGTAGCAGCTCCCTGGTATTAGTCCTGTTCATATACGTCACTAGTATCCCTTCCCCAATTATTTCCAAGTTCAGCATTTAATGAAACTTGAACGATATTGTCTTACACAAATCAGAGTGTCGAACCATCCAGTAATCAATCAAAAAGATACATTGCATCATTTTTACGTCCGATAATGAAACGTGAATACCAAAATGTCGATGTTTATAATTTATAGCTATTCGCTGCGATTCGTCTGTCATCACATTATTAACCAGACACGTTTCTTATTACATTCTATAGCAAGGAATTTTTGTCGCTTCTTTGACGATGTCCTTTTACTACGGAAGAAAATATTGTCATTGTAGTAAGTTTATGTATGGCCATGACTCGCAATTGATGAAACGATTACCTAATGAAAGCAATAAGTAAGACAGTTCTATGAATACGAATAGACTGTCGAGTAAAAGATTCCGTAGAAGACGAATTTCATCATTCCAACAACCCGTCTGCAATACAATTGTAGTTTGGGGTGAAAACTTTGGCCCTTTAATACGGGAAGTTGCAACTTTCTGCTTACTATAAGTTGACCCTTATCAGCTAATGTTATGTGACGTAGACACTAAATTTAGACCGTGCACAGAGGGTCAAATTGTTGGTTTACGGACGAAGATTTGAACATTTCAAGACATTTCGTAACTGTAAATTTCTAGCTAAGTGGCTCGTTCGTTTCATCTCTTTGCCCTTTTCGGAAATGGAAAGTTCGCAAGATATTTATGAGCTAATTATTCTCTAGTTTGTTATAATTATGTCAGGGAGTTGTGGTGTTATCAGGAAAACGTTTAACTTATTCATCATAAAGTCCAATTTTCTCTTTAAAGTGATTTGTTCAACTATTGCAACTATTGTCAAATACGGGCAATGGCTATGAGAATCGGGTAATCTGATTTTCAATACTTTAATGATGTAGGGTGAGAATGTCTTCCCGCAAGTCTGCTTAAAAATTCATTTCAACACACCGTGTAACGTGACAATTCTGTCAATAAGTGTTACTAATAGAAGAAAAATCATCTACTTCATTTCATCCAATGGTAGTGGTACATTTTATCTGATTCTTCTGATCAAAATAGCGACTGCTATAAGATCCCCATAGGCCTTAATTTTTTCAAAAGTAAAATCATATATAGTAGGAAGTTGGGGCACACAATTTTTCAATATATATTGAATTTAGCCAAGAGTCGCAATGGAGTAAAATTCATTAGCATGTTTTCAATTCCGGTTTGTAGTTTCCCCGAAATGATGCGGGATTCATCGATTGGCAGTGATACATTTTATCTGGTAATTTTCTGATCAAATAGCGACTGCTTAGATCCCCTATAAGTCTGGGAAATGTCATTTTCGACTGTCTCAGGGGTCCGATTTTTCAAAATTTTCTGTTCGCTTCGCGCCAACCAGCGGTGAAGTTCCGCGCAGATAGTCTTCCTAGCAGCATTTTAGTTTCAAGTGAACAATTTTTGTGCAAACAGACCCTCGAATTAGTGATTTCTAAGACCCCTATAAGCAAAGGTTTTGACTGTCTGAAGTGGTCAGGTTTTTCAAAATTTCCTGCACGCTTCGTTCCAACTTATGGTGGTGCTCCATTTACACCGCTTCATAGCAGAATTTAAGTTTCAAGTGATCATTTTTTACGAAAGGAAACTCAAAATAGCGAATGCTTAGATTCCCACATCAGCCCGGGAAATGCCATTTTCAACTGTCTGAGCGGTCGGATATTTGAAAATGTTTTGTACGCTCCGCGCCAACTAATGGTGGCGCTCCGCTTAGTCTTTCTGGCTGAATTTTAGTTTGGAACGAACGTACGTTTATCTGCAATTGAAACTTAAAAAAGCGACTGCTTGGATCCCTTTTTCAAGCCTGGGAAATGTCATTTTTGACTGTCTGAGGGGTACGAATTTTCAAATTTTCTGGACGCTCCGCGCCAACCAGTGGTGGCGCTCCGCTTTGACTGTCCTACGGGCAGAATTACATTTCTCGGGCAAAAATCTTGTGCCCCAAAAGTGAAATGCTCCCCTACGCCCCTGGAAATACTTCACTCAGGCGTGCACTGGACTTAAAGCTGCCCCTGGACCCCAGGCTGATTGGGCCAACAGTCTAAACCCTGTACAAACATGGGCCGATTTTCCTAAATTTTTATCCAAATCGTTCGTTCATTTCATCTCTTTGCATCGAATTGACCATTGATTTTAATTAACTATGCACCGACCTAAACAATGGTCAAACCATTGACCTCCAACTTTGGTCAAAATTTACTAATTTATGGTAAGATCTAACCATTAATTGGTCACTTTTTGACCATACCATTGAGTCGGTGCATAGTTGACCACAGTGTTTTTAGAGTGCACTCTGTGGTATTGAGTTGGATTCAACCTCTCTGAAAGAAGGGTGATTATTCTAAACAGAGCGTCACCATAGGTTGGCGCGAATTGTACAGAAAATGAAGTAGCCCATGAAGAGAAACCTCCTTGAATATCCTGTTTAAAAAGGCAAATATACTTCTTTGTTACAGTAGTACAGTCCATGCCCAAAGTCCAAAAGCTATTAGTAGCTAACAGTCGTCAAATCACCTTGAAAGTATAAGACGACTTGGTTTGTCGGCACCGCAACCCGTCTAGACGTTCGTCTTGTTATAATCCTCGCCGCCCATGGAGCTCTTCCAACTCCATCATCAGCCATACGAAATAGACTGAAACAATGCATGAACACGGTTTTACAGTGTAGTCTTTAAGGTGGCTGCACACCGTGGCTTCATAATCGATTGTATATATGCGAGGGCTGTCGTATTGTGTTGGCTGTCACCACGGGGCAGCCCCCTGTAGTGGTCATCATTTATATTTTTTGTTGTTCGCTACGCGACTAAAGCGTAGCCTAACTTTGAGAAAAGTGACAGAAATTGAATGCGATAAGCATTGAGACACATCCAGAGTTATCCAGATCTTGCTGCACTTGCTCTGACAAAGCCGGAAAATATGCAGTTACTGCTTGAAAAAGACTGCAAACGAATCTATTATTACACATTCTCTTAGCACAGATGTATGAAACTGTCCATCCCATTCACGCGTTAACTATTTAAAGGAGCTGTAACATACCGTACCTGCCCCAAATATATCTGCGATAACGAATGACTAAACTCGCTTATTGAAACGCGCTGACGTCACGTTCATAACCTCACCAAACAGCGTCGAGGGAGTTGGAACAGCTCTGGTACTGCCGTGGGGCCCAATTGCCTGCTTTGGGATTCCCGATGGAATGCATTGTCCATAAAATAAAGACTCCCTTTCTTTTCCTTGCAATCCAATTTATTTTACGGTACATTTTGTATCAATGGTCTCGGACAAGAGTCCTCTTATATTTTAAGTTCTCCATAAATAAGATTTAAGTTTGAGAGTTACAGGTAATAGGTATATGAAACTCAAAAGTCCATTGCAATACTGAACATCATGCATGGGTCGCAGTTTTAACAGAGATCTTGATCATTGGTCTATGCAGTAAAAATGTGACTGCATTTTCGACAACAATTGCTTCCTCGCCGTCCCGGTGGCGGAGCTGGTATTTCGGTAAGAGGCAGTGGCGGAGCTAGGGATTTCGGTCAGAGGGGGCGAAAATGGTCTGCAGGGGCGCTTCGAAGAAGTAAATACCCTGAGCCTCAGCACCATCGAAGCCAGGTTTTCAGACTTTCCATTTGATTTTCCGCACCTGGTAGAAGACTACTTTGCCATTTCTCCTCATCAAGTTTTCTACTAAAACATGTTTAAATTTTCTATTCATGGGCCTCTGCAGAAGAAAATTCGGGGGGCAAAATTCTCTAAGGAGGGGAAAAGCTCCGCGCCACCTTGCGTTGGCGCGGAGCGCAAGAAAATTTTGGCCCAAAGTGCCTCTCAGATCGCTCGAAATGACATTTCTAAAGCCTATTTACCGCATATAAATAGGGAAAACCCTGAGTGAACTGTTAAGGAATATTGATGTTAATTTTTCTTCGTCTTTTTCTTTATGTTTCCTTCGTTTTTTCAGTTTTTTTTTTATTTTCCAATTGAGGGCAAGTCCCCCCCTTGCCCCTACCTGCGGACGCCCATGTTTCTTCCTCTCTTTCACATTCCTACTAAATAGCGAGCAATCTTGCAGGGGGGAAGTTATGGAAACTAATCACCGTTAGATGTACATTTTTGGCATCAGGAAATCAAGATAAGTACACGAAGAAACATTAACCAACGTAATTTACATCATGTGACCACTCTGAAATAGCTATTAAGTAAGTACATTGACAGAAGTACCGTATCCAAGACCAAAGGTCTGCTTGGCTCTCTAGATACCGAATTCATACCAAATAAAAGCAGCCTAAACCTTGGCTTATTAGATGCAATTTTCTGGCTTTTTAGGCCACGAAAGTACAGAAATAAGCATTTTCATGGGAATATCGTGCAGTGTCAGAAATAGCCATTTATCATGAGAATGGTCACTTAAAGAAAAGCAAAATGGAAACTGCTCATTAAAACTGTTAAACCATCACCAGTATAATAACAGTTTTATTTTATTTTAAGCTGAACGTTCTCTTCAAATGATTTTGAAAAATGTTGTGGAAGCCATTTTGGTATCTTTATAAACTCTTTTTATTGTCTATGTTGACAATTATCCCCGACAACAAGAGGGTTATTTGCTCTACAATTATTGTTGCGCCCTTTGCAACATCTTTTATTGGCCGGAAGGGTGAATTTAATTACAGTCTGTGTATTTTGTAAGCTTATAATCACGCTTGGTGTGGAAGCAATTAACTTAGCGCAGCGACAGCATTTATTAGTGCGTATAAAGCATGAAGATACGTTTCGGCAAAACCTATCCCTATATCACAGAAGATGACCCTTTTCATCAGAATAAAGTGCAGATAGTACACTACTGGTGGCTGTTTGAGCATTTTGCTATCTGGACCTTAAAACAACGCTATAAAATTATGTCTTTTGCCAATAATGGTGCAAGAGTAAAGTATGTTAAAAACCTCAAAAGGGCGCCGACAGACGATTTTGGTCCGTCAGGGGGGGGGCCGCCCCCCCCTGACCATATGGCAGCTCCGCCACTGGTAAGAGGGGTGGGAATGGCCTGCAAGGATGATGTGAAGCTAGTAAGTGAGCCTCAGCATTGCCATGGTTTTCCAAATTTTTCTTATAATTTCGATCACCTGGTAAAAAATCACTCCCATTCCACAGGGCACAGGAGTATAGTTAAATTAGAGCATATTTAAATTTCTTCCTTTTCTATTTCACAAACTAGAAATTAGGTGGCCTTTTCACTTCGTGTTTTTGATAAGCCTATAAAGATTCAAGATTAAAAGAAAACAGGAACAAAATTTGTGTCAACCTTCTAGAGCCAAAGAAATGTATTACAGAGAAAATAACATTTTGGTACTTACTAATTATTTAATATACATTATTGGCATCCGTAAATCACGATCAGTACACCGCCGAGAACCATCAATTTGTATAATACATCAAAAGGCCAAAGGCTTCTAGGCTTACAATAGTCTCTTAAATACGTGAGCGTGACTGCCATCCTTATTTATCCCTCCCCCGCAACACACTTTCTGAAACTTGCTATCGAAATAATAGGGGCTGCATGTGCTTTACCAGTTTAGGGGACTTCACAATTATACCCTTACGGTGTTCTGTGAAAACAAATATTTCGAAAGATACACTACATTTTTGGAAGTTGCAGTGATCGAAGTGGTTTAAGCCTGCTTTAAATTTTTTGACCTTTCAAAAGAAATCAAATGATCAAGTTAGTAGAGTTAGATGGAGTTTAAGGGCCCATTGCTCAAGGGATCAAAACAGCTGCAATATTTGCGTTAGGTCTGAGAAAAGAAGTTATGACCATGGGCGTCCGGAGAAATTTTTACAAGGGGGGCAAGGTGATTCATGGATGATTGAATTGTGTACACTATCTAAGCGGAGCGCCACTATAGGTTGGCGAGGAGCATACAAGAAAATTTTGGGCCTTACAAACCCTCCAGATGGCCGGAAACGACACTTGGCGAGTGTTCTAGGCTGCATGTACCCAGCCCTGAAACAGGAATTTCATGCCTGTAATTTTTAGATTTTTAGAATTTTAAATGTAAAAAATTTTTGAAGGGAAATCTGTCTCTCGGTCGCGGCCTCGCACGCCCTATGCACGATAAAAATTACAAGGCCTATATCCGTTACCCAATTATGAAGCATACCCCCACCCCCTCCCCCCAAATTCACCTTGTATATCCCAGTTACATCCGCGAGTCGCCACTTGAGATCAGCACGGGACCAAACCAAGACCAACGCATATTCATCAATAGTCGGATGCCATATGCACACAACATACCTGACAACTAGTACAATTTTGGCATAGTTTTAACAATTACAAATTTCCAATAGATATCACCAATGATGGTCCCCAAATTACGATTTCACTATTCAGCACACCATCTTCTCTTTTGCTATTCCTGGTCAAATGTCCGCATATTTCACGAGTAGAAACTGACGCTGTGAGTGAAGATATTTTGATGATTTATTTTTAATTTTTTTATTTCAATTTTTAATTAATTTTTGCACAAGTTTGATTTTCCGGGGGGGAGGGGCAAGTGCCCCCCTTGCCCCCCCCCCTTCCGGACGCCCATGGTTGTGACAGCTTAAATGTCAGTGATTTCAATAAGAACCATGATTTCAAAAGTAAAGAGAGGGAAACCTGAGGGCACAGGAAAATGCTTGGGGCAATAATTAGTGTCACCCAAAGCACTTGCCTGCGTAGCAGACTATGGGTCATATTCCTTGATAAGTATTGATTAGTGTTATCCTTACAATATATATGGTTTGCGAAGGACTGAAGAGACCGAGTCTGCTCCGTGAGGTTTTAAAGAACAAATTCTTTAGGGCAGGGTCAATGGGACCGCTTAGAGCTCTGGGGCTCAGTGGGGTCCAAATGCTCTTCAGGTTTAAGTACATCTGTGGCTGCAAAATAAAGCCTAAGCATATGTATATTTTACTTTAGAAGATTGATCCATGAACCGCCAAGGACCCCTGTTCCATTGGGAAAACTCGTGATGGGCTTGGGGTCTATGGGGCAATATGTTCCGGCTCCGAGGCTTTGAGGTTGCAGCATACGGCACATGTCTGCGTGAAAAACAAACGGCAAGGTGCGTTTATTTTCCATTGGCTTACATGGGGCTTAGCCACAGTGTAGAGCTAGAGAGATTCCAAGGAGCACAGTCCCGAGGAGTTTTAGGTCTTAGTAGAGGTAGGCCTACGGTGAAAAAGTATTAGGAAAAAAGTCTCAGAAAATGTAGGCCTAATATTAAGTTTATACTATTTCGTTCATGCACGTCTGAGTGATGGGGATCTGACTATGAGGGTAAAAGCCCCCCGCCGCCACTGATATACTAGGCTGTAAAGAAATCAACTTTCGCCTAGTACACCGTTCAGGTCAGTCGAAAACCAGCCTCCCGGTAGTCCGATAGACCAAAGGGTACATGCCCTCTATTTGAACGACGAGACCCAAAACGTCCCTTTTAATCTTAGGCCTAACGTGCGTTTAGTCCACACTCTAGGAAGGAGTGTTCGGTTAGGGTACATCAGATATCAGTCAACTAGCTGTTGCAGGTATGGCCATAATTATACTGGTCATACTTGTTACAATTACCTATAATTTCTGTTCCTGAGTGTCGTTATAATTTATCAACGAATGGATAGCCTAAACGTCTTTCAAAGCGAAATAGCTACCGCTGGCTCCTGGTCTGTGTTGGACATTTAAGCCTAAACGTTTATACAGCTAAAAGCTCTAAGCTACACAGAAAACTTGACACAAACAAAATTAAAGACGAAAACGAAAACAAAAGTATGTGAGCCGCACTAGTCTTGACTAGACTGTACATACTACAGTCTACATAACCTTACGGTAGATAATCTGTACAGTACGTAGTACTAGCCGCATACGATACTATGCAAGTGTAGTGCCTGTGGAACGCTCGCGTCGAAAAGAAGCAAAGCAGGATTACGGTAGTATTTCCACATTTTTGAAAAGTATTTCCTCAACTGGTGCATTTAAGTTTCTTAGAATGGAGTGACTTTTAAAAAAAAAAAAAAAAAAATTGGCTGATTCAACGGTTTTTAAAGTATCAACTGTACCTTATTTACAAGAATATGTTCCTTTGTATTACCTAATATTTCCAAAATATTTTTTGAAACTGTTGGATTTTTTTCAAACTTCACACTTAGCAAAATTTGGAGAAACTGAAGTAGAAACACTGAAACACAGTTGAAACTAGTTCTGGTTATGATAAAAGACAGTCCGCACTGTGACCAGGCTACTGGAAGTGCGTTTTAAGTTGGTTTTGGTAGCTCTCTGGGTTGTTATTTTTTGTTTTTGTCTCATATTTAACTGATCGACTTTTCTTGAACTTTAAACAGTTGTTTTTGTGGTAGCATAGCGTGTGCATATTATTGCAAATAAGCAGAACTCTGGCCCTATATACAAAGTGTCGCAATGATATTATCAGAGGGTGTAAAGAGAAAATCCGCATTTTCTTAATGTATTTTATTGTTTCATGACGTCACAGGTTTCCAAATAGGGTTGCGGCTGCATAAGCTTACTATTGTAAGCTAATAATGTGACATCTCACAGATAGCTAGTACTGATGTCCATTGTAAGAAATGTCACAAACGCAAGGTCTTCTTGGCCTGGTGCTCCTCTAGATACCTTCGTTATAAAATATGAGAGCAATTTCATCCATCATGTGTGATATTACAGGCTTTCGATGGAGTCCACCACAGCCTACACCTTTTATGGAAAAGCGCACCGGCTTCATATCGAAAAACGCATATATTTAAATTTAAAATTTGTTTTCATGTTTACAAATGTCCTAACAACTGGGTACAAATTTATCAAACAAACTCTTTGACACGCAAATTACTACTATCTATGGGTCCCGTTCCAAGATCTGCCAAAGACACAAGTCCCTTAGTAGTTCCCTCTAGGACTAAAGGAATATGTCGGTGGCAAATCTTTCTCGGTAGCTAGCCCCATCCTTTGGAACACACCTAAGCGAAATATCAGGGAAGATCACACTGCAGTCGTTTTTTTCAAAACGTACCTTAAGTCTCACCTGTTTTAGCTGTGCTCCTGGTTCCTTTTCTGTGTTTTCTTTTTAGCGCTTTGATCTTTTTGGGGTTAGCGCTCTATAAATATTTGGGAGATATTTTGAGTTATGGGTGATTCTTTTTTATTTGGATATACCAACGGTGATTATGGGCATTAATTGGATGTCATTTTTAAAGCCTGACTGCTCTGGCCATCTTAAATTTTTTTCCCACCAATATTAGCAATCTGGATGAATCAATTACAAAAAATATTCAAAATATTCCCAAACAATGGAATTATATGAGGGAAAAGTGACATTAACAACCTGTTATTTCAAAAACTGGTTTTCTCCCTCATATTTCTGTGCTTAATTCAGTAATATCCTTGAGATATAATAGTGGCAATGAATCTATTTTCACTTTATAAACTATTTTCTGCTTGCAGGTTAACATTATCTCTGCCTTGGGGGACCCGACAAAACTTTGTTCCCCGTGTAAATTTTCATGTCCCCATTTACACAGAGAACATTGGTACCATACTCAATGGAATATTGTCCTTACAGATTGTAAGATTTTCTCAGCTCTGATAGATTATTGAAGTTTGTGCATGGTTTTATGTATCAAGAAGTTTGAAGGGAGAAATTTACCCAAACATGGGAAATACGCCATTTGCACATTTTGAGAGACCGTATTCATATAACCTGGAAAGTTTACGTTGTGAAACTTTGCATGGAAGAAAAAAGTTTACCCTAAACCTGTGTTTTCACCATTTTCAGCTGGAATTAATATCTTTATATGACTTTCAGTATGCAGTGTATGACAACTTGCAAACTTCTTCAAATTTCAGAATACTGCACAATTCCATTTTCATGTCCCCTGTCCTTATTTACATGGTGAACAGATATCAGGACTCGTGATTACACTTATAAAATTTAATATGATGGTCTTAACCCTTTACCGTTGTGCTCCAATCGGGGCACATTTGCGCGCCTCGAGGGTGGGCGGAAAAAGCGGTCGTAGCACGCCCCGCATCAGCTTCCGTAGGCTATTGACCCCGTGACCTTGAACTATTGTCTCTCTCGTTGTTGTGGCCGAATTTTCGGGTAGCTACTCTCAGCTTCGAGCTCCGCGTGAAACAGTAAAGATGAGTGACAGCCGCGCTCTCCGTATGGGTCCAAAAGGACCCAAACAACGGTAAAGGGTCAACTGGGACATTAGTGAAGTTTTCAGCTTCACATTGTCCAAAATTCTAAGGGAAGTGTAACAATGCCGTGTACAATATCCTGATGTGCCTTTAGTACAATTAATGCGTTATTTACGTCCCCTTTACATGGAGTACAAATGATTTTCGCTAAATGTGGCAATCAATATGATGTATGAAACTCAGAAATGAAAATGACTCACACAACACCATTTTCAATAACTAAATTGAGTACCAAAAATGAAAATGCTTTCACACCTTAAATTCTAATATCTGAATTTGGTTCCACAATTGACTTGTCACAAGTTGGTACCCTTATTTAGATAATCACCCATATGCATAATCATCCGCGACAGCAACAGGTGCTATATATTTTTTGCAGCAATTGTTTCTGTTCTCGCAACATCTTCAAACAAGTTGGCTTTCATTCTTTTTTTACATTACAGTTCCAAATATTCTGCCACCGCTGCCGGATGCAACAGAGAAATAGATTTGAGCAGGCCAGGATAATGCAATCTTTCCACCTTCGACATTTCTTTTTACCACGCATCTTTCTTTAGATGGGTTGTAAGTGGAAATTGGACATACCTAATCCAATTGATTAATGTAATTCATCTGTAATTGACATAGTTTTTAAATTTTCGGCAATGATTCGCCGGTATCATAATTTATGCTGTAAATCAAAGTTTGTAATACTCCGTTCTGTTTTACCGACTTAAGGGTGGAAATAAATTGGCATTGAATGGATTGGCATCTGTAAGTCAGTTTTTTTCCCAAAGTCCCAACATTTCGGCTGTATTCGACCCCCTGTTATCGGAATGTTCTGGAACAGTTTTCCTGTCTTAGTCGACACGCTAGAACACGTTCGCAAGCTGTTCTTGCACCCAAATTTCATACCAACTCAGGTTGGTGGTGCAGCTAGTCTACATAATATAAGGGAAATATAGATAGTTCTCACGTTACGTCAGAGACGCTTTCCACGTGGAGCATTTCAGCCATGTCTGAGGGCAACCCCGGTATGTATGTACAGGCTTGACCTCAAACATGGCGGTTGCTAACGCATACTTGTGACGTCAGTTAGAACTACCTATACTGTAATGGACTGAGGCCAGCACGCAATAGCTCAAATTCGGAGGAGCCATAATTTCTGTGACATACTATATAAAAATGACTAAATTTATCAAATAGTATTATTCAAAATATTTATAATATCATGTTACAGAACTTAGCCCATATCAAGAACAGGTATATGAGGGAGATGGAGTGTGGGTGAAAATTTTCTCAGGGGATGAAAGAGTCTAATGACTGACATGCATTAAGGTAAAAGATAATTTTAAATTTTTTGAGAACCAAACTTTTTCTATGGGATTCACATCCCAAATTGCAGTCAGGAGGGCTGGAGTTCGTGTCCTGGCTGGGTCATACTAACGACTTTAACAATAGAAATTACTGTCATTATTCTTGGTGCTTAGCTAAAGCAATGTGCCAGTGAGCCACAACTGAAAAAGGATGTGGCCAGCCTGACTTAATCCAATTGGATCTTGATCTGGAAATATGCTACACAACACTCCAAGTGGAGTCAAGTGTGTAGGGTTTGGTGTGGGCATGGAAAATCAATCCTCCTGTCTGAGAATCCTTAAGGAAGGGTTCTTGAATTGCTCGGGATCCTCAAGATCTGTAACGTGCTGGGGGAGTAGGTTGCAGTCTCTGGGAGTACAAGGGAAGAAGAGCTGTATTTGTAGCAGTCCTTGTTATTGAGATAATGGAACAACTGTTCGAGTGGTGGTATCTAGAAGGCCTCTGGACTGGTTGCGAGAGGTTGACAAGAGGCAAGGCAAGGAGGCCCAGTCTAGCTTTATGAAGAGTAGCAAGCCTGCTAGCAGATCTTCTGGTTTTGAGACTATCCCATCGTAAGTCTTTCAACATTTCAGAAACACCACTTTGGCAGGAATAGTCACTACAAACAAACCTTGCAGCCTTACGCTGAACTTGTTCAATGTTGTTAATTAGGGAAGCGGTATAAGGGTCCCAGACAAATGAAGAGCACTCAAGTAAGGGACATACTAGGGTAAAATAGGCTCTACCCTTAATACTCTTGGGACAAGAACAAAGATTCCTTTTAATGAAACATAAGCACCTTTTAGCAGAAGAGGTGATATGGTTAATGTGCTTATTCAAGTTAAGGGTATTAGAAATATCAACTCCAAGGTAAGAGTGGGATTGGTCAGAAAGTGAGCCGTAAAACCTCATCTAACTTTCAATGGAATTGTGTCCCATACACTTCTCAACTGTACCACATGAATCTGTCAGGCACTGCATCAGAAAAAGAGGACTTGGTACTTTGCTTAAGCAAAATGATTTTTCTTTCTCCTGATATACAAGCTTCATTTGATCCCGATTTCAGTATTTAGTAAAAGAGGGGTACCAAAGACATCTTAGAAGCTATAATTAAGTAGGTAAAACCTCCCGGCTCCAGCCCCCTGAATAAATGGTTTCACTTTTCAGTCTTTCTTTTGCACTGTTGGCTCTCTGACTATACTGCCACGGCATTAGTGACACAGTGCACTACGAAAGCACATAAAAAAAAAAAACACTGGTAGCAACAATGGATCCTACTTTTCCAATTTAATAACACTAATTACTGTAATACAAAATTACAAAATTTTACAAAATAGAAACAATCTGTATAAACAAAGATGGAAGCCAAGAAGGAAGCCTTTTTTGAAAGGATAGCATATAAACAAACAAGGTGCTAAGCTCTGGGTAATTTGACATTTTTTTCATACAATCACTTCCACTAATTTTATTTACAGAAGTGTTGTACCAATAAATAACATTCACATTTTTGTATTTTACAATACATACTTTTCCAACATTCTTTTTCTGATGACCTCTATTTAAATTTATTGTGGAGGCTACTAAATTTTCATGTTCATGATAGCCGGCACATTTGGTAAAAGCAATCGCTGGTGCAGTCAAGTTTTAGGCATCTTTCATTGTTATCCCAAGACCAAACTGCCTCCACCCAGGGGGTGGCTGGGTGTCTGAGTTCTTCCAGTGACCACCTTTGAATACATAGTCTCGAGGAGGGGCTTGGGGGACCAGCCTTGGCCCATCTCTCTTTAAAGTTTTTCTGTCTTGAAGGGAGCTCTTTACTTCTTGTCCAATCTGTACAAAAACAAAAATAAAAAACAATTTCAAAACTTTGCGCAAGGGACGTGCATGCAGTTTAATTAGCACCTTTGTTTACCTTCGACAAGTTGATACAAGCACATTTAATAGATAACTTCATAGACAAAGAGTGTTGGATGTCAAGACTGGAGTCACTTATTATTCAATAGAAGAATGACTTGAAAAACTGGATCAGAAGTTTCCACATAGAAATTAATGATACAATAACTTGAGTCACTGACTCAATAGGAGTTGCATTTACAGTAGTATTTAAATGATTCACTGCAAAATTGATTGAGTTGTTACAACCCTAATGGACCGAGGCATCAATTCAAACATTGAGAAATTGTATCTTAACTACAAACAATCACTTTTCCAGGTAGAGGGAACTTGCAGGGATGGCTTATTGTTTTGCAAATATTTTACTCTCACTGGTTGAAGTCAATCCTGGCCCCCTCTTCAAGGATGGCCCTGAAATTGTAAAGGGGAGGGTCAAAACCTGTAAAAGATTCTCTAAGTACACATCAACACTGTTAAGAATACAAGAAAATTTTGGCCAAATAAGCCTCCTTGGTGCTGGAAATGGCACTTCCAAAGTATTTTGGGAAACTTGTAGACCTACCATATAAAAATAAGGAAAATACCAGTGATTTTACAAAAAAAAAAAAATCCCCAAAATATTCTCAATGGGGGCAGTTTCCCCTTTCATCTTCATCTCCCTTCCACTATGCACTTGTCCCTCCTAATTCTCAGTCTCTGTTGAAGACCCCACTTCCTCTTAAAATAAAGAAAACAAATACCTTCTTCTTTCTTCTGGCAAGTACTTTGTTGAAATCATCTTCATTCATGAAAAGAACAAATGGTGATGTTCCCTGATTATCTGTGACATTGGATGATGCTGTGAAAGCATCTAGACTTTGAAGTAAACCAGTCCCAGGTAACCTGAAAATTAAGACGAATGAAAGCGTAGGTTTAGAATAGGTTAGATGACGTTTTATGGCTCGGTTTCTAACCAACTGGTTTATGCCAAGCATCCACAAACTTGTCTTCCAGTTGTGGTTCACTGGCTTGTTTTGCCTACTTCATTGCTCATGCTGAGCATCAAGAACAATAGCAGGTTCCATTCACAAAGATGTTGGTATGACCAAGCCGAAGTCGAACTCCATACCTTCCAACTGCAAATCTGATGCTCCATCCCTTCGACAATGAATGGAAGAATTGAGCATGTAGGCAGATTTTTAAATGTATTTACAAAGAACCAGTTGGTTGGAAACTGGGCTGTAAAACTCCATCTAACTAACTAACTAACTTACTTCACAGAGACATTTTCGAATAATTCTGATTACTCATAAAATAAAAGTGACTGTGAATTTACAGCACATGCCACAAGGTCAGTTTTGTCACTCTCATGTGAGATTGGAGTCCGTAAATCCTACAAACAGCCTCCTATTACCTAGAAAAATGCTATCTTCAAAAAAACCCTATACCCCTGCTACCCTCCCACAACCCTGTAAAAAAGACCCCTTTCATTCTACAAAAATTTCAACCAATCAACCCTTTTATGATCATCATCAATTTTACTCTACATCATATCTTGAAAACTTGGCTACAACTACTGGCTTGAACTGTCAAGTTTGTCTGCAGCCATTTTTTTTTCCTTCTCAATCCAATCCCCCATCAAATCCACAAATTTCAAAAGTAACAGCTTGTACATTACAGGAAAATGTTAAAAATGAGAACAGCGGAAAAATGTGTTCCAAAATAAAAGAGAGCAATAAAACATTTGAAAAGATAAAATTACCTTGATATAGATGGAAGTTTGACTGGAGAAGCTGTTACTACTGCATGTTCTAAGACATGTTTGGCTTCCTTGGCTGCTTTGCTTCTTAAGACATCTGCCACCGTTTTCCCCGGGAAGAGACGGGCAAGCAACGAATGGATAGCATCGTTGTTTGGGTTTAAGTGTAAGGATATCAAGATGTCCTGTCTTGCACCAGAATGGTTCTGAAACAAGACATTGGTAGACAAAAAGTATTTTAAAAGAATGAAGCTATTTCTGAATGTTAATACTGGATTATGCACAGAACTTGTATGATCTATGCACCACAATGCCTAAAGCCACAGTCACACTGCAATGAATTCAGATTGGATTCCGATCCAATTTTTATGAAAACCTCCATTTCTAGTCAAAAAGAACCAAAAATTTGCCACTCTGCATAATTATATGTTCTTTATTGATGGACTCTGAAAATTTAATCTATAGTTAACAATTGTGACCTCACATTGACAGACAGTATTTATGGGACTATGCATATCTGAAAGAGCTGTCTGTCAGTGTGATGTTACAAAAAAAAAATCAGCTGACATTTCCTTTTCTTAGACATCTGATACAAATTCTATCCTAAAACTGGTTGCCAAATTTTTGGTTCTTTCCAACCGGAGATGGAGAAAAGTTTAACCAACACTTACAAACATTCCATCAGAATATGGTTTAAATTTATTGCAGTGTGACCACCACTTAATTTTGGTTTAGAAGACTTTTACAGATGTATTTTTCTCTAAACTATGAAAAAAAAAAATAATCCAAATGTTTGAAACATCTAATTTGCTTATATGGTGTGAATATGATAATAACATGGTACAGCTGGAAAGGTGTATGATTAAAAATTTATTACAGATAAATTTGATACAAAACTTGGGTTTAAGTAATAAGGGGGCAAAAGCAGTCATGCAAAATGTGAATCAATGAGAAGATCTTTTGTCACATGACTCTTAACTGCCAATCATGAAACACTACTCACCAAACACTACACAAACACAAAACCAAGTTGAGGTGACTAAATTTCCCCTTATTCCCCTAAAAGTAATCATAGAGTCAATGGAACCATTTAAAACCAGCAAGTTGGGTGGAGGCAACTAGTACCTACATAATGGCAGACGCCTGCATTTGATTAAACCAGAATGCAAAACTGCATTGAGGTTGCGATGATACACAAATGTTCCATTTCAAATAATCCCATCATGTACCATTATCTTCCCATTCAAATGTTATTCTAACATGATCAAGAAATAATTAAGATGTGTTAACACAACACAACACAAACTTCTCAGTTTAGGGAGCTAGACACTTTGAGTTTTCAGTTCTTCCCAATGTCAAAAATTGTCACAGTAGACCTGGTAGAAAGAACACCATCAATTTATTTACTTTTCCACCCATATACAAATCATATTGTTAACTTTTTCGGAGATCGGACGAGAACCAGTATTTTCAACATGATATGGCCGTAGACGTGAACTTTTTTACGATGTTCCATTGTCGAAATTTGGGGGATCCTCTAGCAAGCAATACAGACTAAAACTGAATGTGTCCCGAGGTGTGATTGGCTGAAAGTATGTAATCATTGGTGCATGGAACCAATCACAAGGTTTTAAAAGAGATTTTCTGTCGAAGTTCACCTAGTCTTCTTAGCAAATATTGAGTGTGTACTATCCTTTGTTATTAGGTAATGTGAAATATACGAGCACAGTGCAAGTACTTGCACAAAATATGTCCCCCAAGCAGGCTATGTTTCAGCATGCATCTGTTAAAATCTTTTAAACTTTTCACAATGTTGAGTGTTCGACAAAGGTCCTTAACATGTGAAAAGGGGAATTTTTGGAGGATTTTTGTTATTGCCGATTAGAGGATGGAAATAGTAATTACTCTACCTAAATCTCGATACTTGGCATCTTTGTAGGGACCATCTCCAGACTTTAACCCACCAACATACCAAATATGACATCTATTTGAGTTCCCTACCTTGAGATATTGTGTTAACCTGATTTTCAGACTTTGAACCCTGTGACCCCAGATGACCTTTGACCTCTGCCAAAAACAATAGGGACCATCTCCTGACTATAACACATCCACATGCCAAATATACTATCCATCCAAGTTTCCTATCTTGAGATATCATGTTAACCAGATTTCCAGACTGTGACCCCTGGTGACCCCAGATGACCTCTGACCTCCAAAAAAATAGGGACCATCTTCTGACAATAATGCATCCACATACCAAATATGAAATCTATCCAAGTTTTCTTTCTTGAGATATCATGCTAGCAAATTTTCAGACTTTGACCACTGCTGACTCCAGATGACCTTTGACCTTTTCCAAAAACAAAAGGGACCATCTTCTGACCATAAAAGGTCCACATACCCCAATATGAAATCTATCCAAGTTTTCTATCTTGAGATATCATGCTAAAAAGATTTTCATACTTTGACCCCCAGTGACCCTAGATGACCTTTGACCTCCGTCATAAACAATAGGGACCATCTTCTGACCAGAACAGGTCCACATACCAAATATGAAATCTATCCAAGTTTCCTATCTTGAGATATCGTGCCAACAAGATTTTCAGCCTTTGACCCCTGGTGACCCCAGATGACCTTTGACCTCCGCCAAAAACAATAGGGACCATCTTCTAACCAAAACACATCCACATACCACATATGAAATCTATCCAAGTTTCCTATCTTGAGATATCGTGCTAACAAGATTTTCAGAAATTGACCCCCGGTGACCCCCAGTGACCCCAGATGACCTTTGACCTCCGCCATAAACAATTGGGTTCTTCCTCTCAATATGGCGCATCCATGTACCAAGTTTGAAAACTTTCAGACATTCCTACCTTGAGATATCGTGCTAACAAGCAAAGCGTCACAAACACACACACATATATACCCACACATACACACGCCATCATGATTGCATAGGTTGCTCTTATCATCGAAACCAAAAACTGGATGCAACACTAAGATTTTGGAAAAAGTGAAAGCAGGTTTTCCTGCACCTCACAACTTTCTGGGGTGAAGCTCTTTAGTTGTTGGCAGCTCTGTGACAAGCAGAACACAAAATCTGGGCTTGGGAAATCAGTGCCACCACTAACAAAAACAAAGCAAGACTGAAACATGATACCTGTGATTATAGGTGCACAACATGTGTGCCACAGTGATGATCTAGACATAGTGAATGACTGAACAATAAAAACCAAGGTTTTACATTTTTCCTTCTTATTTCAAGTGAGAGGGAAAATGTGGCAATAAGTAATTACCTCCAGCATAAAGCGCACTTTAGCCCTACTTAGGTAATATTGGCTTTGTTGTGGGTTGTGCTGTATGGCAACCGTAAACCTGGCTTCAGCATCTTGATAACTGTGCTCCTCATAGTCAATGGAACCGAACTCACTATGGATGGCAGCGATGCGGCCACGCACCAATGCATCTTGTGGATCCAACTCTAGGGCTTGATGATAGTCAGCAAGGGCAAAGTGTAGATCACTCAGACGGAAGAAGCAATCTGGACACAGAAAAAAAGGAATACAGAAAAATACAAGGAATTTTAATCAGTTAGTCAAAAGATGGTGTTTTATGGTCCATTTGCTAACCAACGGATTTAAGTTGAACCAGCCATGGCCTTTTTCCTAGTTGTAGCTTTGAAAAAGCTGCCGATGGTGTTTAAAATACAAGATTAAAATAATATATTGTATAGCTTCTTCAAACCAAGATTGTGGGACTGCTACATATTGTAAGTACTAAACCAATGATTGAATTAAACTACATGAGAATACTGAAATGCTGATGGACAGGGCTGGAAAGACTGTTTATTTCCCAAAAATGGGTGAAAAATTATTTCCCAGGCAGGGAATAAAGTTCCCCATATTTTCATCTACATAAAAGTGAAATTTTCCTGCAACTGTCAAAATTTTCCTTCAGATGGCAAAATTTCCTGAAAAGAAGCCTTCTATCTTCCCAACTTTTTCCACCTTTGCTGACGGACACCTTTAATATGAAAGTTTTGTTATCAAGCAGGCAATAGGGCTTATGCACCTACATCACTGTGTTGCACATCTCTCCATTTTTCCATCCAGGCGTCCATTTAACAACAATTGTTTAACACTAAGGTGCTGTTGTGTGCACATTTCAGTAAAACTATGACTACCTTTGATCATTTCCATCCAGTGATATATGCTGAAATAATGTGCATAAGCTCTATATGGTACAATCTAGATAAACCTTGGCTATCTCCCACACAGAGTTTTGATTGAGCAGCTTATTTGAATCTTCATGCAATAATGCATTTTGTATAAATATGATAAAACTGACCCATCAAAGTTTTATAAGTTGAGTTTGTAAACCGATCTAAGTATGACATTTCAAACCGATTAAGTAGGACAAAAGAAGTAGTCAAGAAAAGCGTAATAACAAACCCATTAAATCATTTACAATGATAAGACGAGCAATAAACCAAGTAATGACATGTTCAATTGACTTAAACATTGAAGCAAAATATTACAGGCCAAAAATTCAAAACATGCAAAATTACAAAGAATCAGACTAACAATTAAAACTGTCCCTAAACTTTAAGTCATTGGATATTGTAAGGTAGGTATGGGTTAAAAGTGGTTGAAATTAATCACACAAAACAACACAATGAAATATTAAACATTACGTATAAATGAAACATTTTTTTTATTTTATTTATTAAACTTATGAAATAGTTTGAAATCAGCCTGCTACATTCAAAACTCAAAGGACACAAAATCAAGACAATAAAGTTAACAAATCTACTAACCTCCACGGTTTACATACAGTCCCTTTTCGCGCTTCTCTCCTTTTATTGCTTTGTTAAGGAGTAGTATAGCTTCATCAAAATGGTTACCAAGGAAACAGTCAACAGCAAAATCATTGTAAGTCAAAAGAAGTTGTCTCTGAGCATCCATGTACACCTTGTCGCTCTCATCGTGATCGGTTTTGTCCAGTGCTAGAAGGAAATCATCAATAGCTGCATTGAAGTCGTGTAGTCTACGGTGGACAGCACCTCTGAGAAACCAGAGAGAAACAAAAAGTCACATTTTGACAACAATAACAATGATCAATTATCATTGGTTCACATTGGATATAAAGTGATATACATGATAGGAACATTCATGATACAATAACTCATTACAGAATATAGTAAGCAAGCCATTGATTTAGTCACAGAACCATTCAGTCAACACTTGGTGCACACAACCCCCTTTCCCACAAACTCTCATAACCAATATTCTAGAATCTCTTTGTACCAAATAAGATAAGCAACATGTTCAGAATAATGACCTTTGTTTTAAAGGGCAGCAACAAGTTGTTCCAAAGCTTAATTCATGGGCATAATAGTGGAGACAAACTTGAAACTTTTGTCCCAGAGGGCAGAAATGTCTCACTTCTTGAACAAATGCTAAAAATTTGTGACTAAATGTCTCTTTTTCTATTGTTTAACTGGTTTGAGATTGAAGGAGTTTGCTACCTCCATAAACTGTCCTTTTTTCAAGTATCTACAGAAGCTATGTAGGTCAAAGACCTGTAATGACCTCATCTAAACAAAGAGGCACTGTTGCATTACAGAAATAGCCTGGTAAGAAGGAATTCATACATGTATATTCTCTAAAGTTGAGAAGAAAGGCTTCCTAAATAGGTCCTGATTGTAAATCCATGGCAGTATTTCATGATCTAAGTCACCCCAACCAATATCCCTCTCTTGGTTGAACATTTTGTCCCACTAAGAATTCAATAAAAAATACTAGTATCTAGTATAGTGGCTTTTGGAGAGATTCTCCAATCGATGGAAAAGAGAAACCAAAGGGGCCTCCTACCCCCATGCGGGAAAGTTCTGTGTAAATTAAAAGTTGAACAAAATAGTTCATGGTGGATAGTTGGGGGAAAACTGTTCGGATAAGGTAATGAATACATGCTTTTGACATGAAACCTTGGGGCCCCTTCAAAATATGACACCTTAATTGCGGCCCCTTGACAGTGTTCACCCTGTCCACTGGCTTGATATGTAGCTGAACTTGGACATTGCTGAATGGAAAAGCAATGTACTTGACTGGCACCATGCTGATATCATATGACAACAAATCTACTGGTCTTTAATTGAAAATATGAAATACACCTCATTGCAGACACTCCCTGTGATCTAGTGTTGGGAAATAAGGTCCCAGGAATGAGAGACCATTTATTACTGAAAGGAATAATTTTCATCTAGCACTAGAGAACCAGAAAGCAATATGCAACTTACTGAAGGCTGTCAAAGAAGTGCCAAATATTACTGGGGAAACTACCAGCCATCAGATTATTATGTAAGAATGAATGTAGCACAAATGGTACAAAGCAACACAAAATCTGCTGGTGTAAAGATGGTTCATAATAGAACACAGACTCTTTATTGCCCACTTGGCAGAAGTCACCTATGCACATATGCTCAGTCCCAATCATTGTCAAACAGGATTGCACTGACCAGGGTTGATTGTGCAAAATAATTTGGGTCCAATTAGAAATCCAGTTTGGCCATAGTTGGGGTCCAACTCTGTATTTTCAGGGATTGCTTCAAAAGTATACAAACACCCTGTCCATGCAACTGGTCCATTTTTAACACCATCATATGTTTGTATTGCAATGCATGTGGGCAAATGTATGTCATGTGAAGTGCTTTCCTAACACATGTGAACAACTCCCAACACGTATTTGGTATTCAAACATTTAGCTGCATGGAGAAATGTATTATCGTGTGCACCCTAGCCTTTCTAATTCTCTATCATGGTTATTAGAGGTGGCCTTCATACCTTAAAAGATGAAACTCAGCAACTGATGGGTTCATTTCAATGGCAAGAGTTATTTTCTGCATGGCTTCTTTGAATTTTCCCTGAAGTTGCAATCGGACAGCAAAATTTCGATTTTCCTTAGCTTTTCTTTCAAGACCTTTGAGTAACCTTTGAGCTTCTGGCTGATCTGGGTCTAGGGCTAGTGCATCCTTCAGATCATAGTAACTTAAACTTGTCTGCAAGAAGAAACCAAGAAAATAGATCATGAAATAGTTGAAACAACTAGAAAGCCAAAAGGCTTAGTGATTCCTTGCCGTATGATGTATTGTAATAATGAACATGGATGCCCACATGACAAACATAAGATCCCTCACAAATACTGAGGTATACTAGTAAGGTCAAACACTTTTGAGATCATGTGACCCAAAATGACCTTTCACCCTCACTTAAAACATAGGGAGCAACTACCTAAAAAGACCATCAACATGCTAAATATGAGCAATTCACAAACTGAGTATAAGATCCCTCCACAGTTCAATAACCACATAAAAATGTCACGTCTACAAGGTTTTGCCCTTTTGTGACCCCAACCTTTGACCTCCACAAACAAGAGAAATCTCCCACACAGTTATGATGCTGGTAAACTATGTTGTCTATTAACTTGATAAAATCTTTAAATCAAAATTTTGGGTACTGAGGATGGCTCTCTATATAATGATGTCTCTATGATCCAAAAAGTTGACTGCATTGAGGTAAGTGTTAGAACAAGCCCTAATCCTAACAGTCATCCATAAATTGGAACATACAGTAGAGACATCTCAACAGAAAGGTGTAACCTTGGCATTTGTGGTGGTCCTTTTGTATTTGTTTTTTGGTGTAATGCCCTTACCAATGACTATGATGTCCTTGAAAATTAACAAAAAATGGGAACCCTATTAATCCTGAAATTAACAAGATTTGTAATTTGCCTTAAATTGTCTGCTGGTAGGAACACCACATAACAGAGTACAAGTCAAGTGTCCTTTGTTTGATACACAGTAGATACTATTATGCTTGTTTGATTACATGAACTACAGTACTTTCTGAAAAACAAGCCTTACTGAGAGGGCTAAATAAGTGTCAAACACTATCTCTAGACAGGTAGAAAATGGTTAAATCCATTGAGCTAATGAGAAAACCCCTCAGGACACTGTGGCAGTCAAATGTGATAAATTAGGTAAGATAACAGTGACCAGCAATTTTTACAGACTTTGGTGGGTCAGTTGCAATTTGATTCATTCAATTAGACAATCTCAGTTCAAGCATGCTCAAGGGTATTTGATCCAACTGATCAGTTATTTAGTTCTTTTTATAAAACTAATTACCCATGGTGTATTCAATTATCTAGTTCCCACTTACATGTCCTTATGAGGACAGTGGCACAAGGTTTGTCTGTAACTTTTAACAATCTTTGATACTAAATTTAATGCTATCTTCATTTTTACTTTAGGGTTATGGAAGAAACAATGTTTGTATGCTCTAAAAGAAATTTTGGGCATCATACAGAGCACTTGATCTGTTCAAAGTTAACACTTATGAAGTTCCCCACTGAACAATTCCTCTGCTTTGTGGGCATGGAAGCTTTCTCCGATATGTTCAGACTATGTCCCCAAATAGCCCTCATACAGCCTTTGTTTAACTCACATGTTCCAGACACTGCTAGAAACTTCCACTTAAGAGTAGGAAATAAACTTCATGAAAATCTATAAGCCGAAATACTTATGACAAAATCAGCATACCTATGACAAAGATAAATTAACTAACATGTCAGCCTGATGAACAGTTTTTTCCTTTTTAACTTTTTCAGATTTTGTTCTACCCACTGAAATACTCTTATGCATATTAATACTGGCACTACATGTTATAGGACAAAACTTCAAACCAAAATCAACATAAATACTGTACCAAATGCACTTTTACGCACTTTAGACATTCTTAATACAGTGAGATTGCTTCAGTACATATTGGTATTTACCATTTGACCCCTGGTGACCCCAAATGACCTTTGACCTCCACCAAAAACAATAGGGACCTTCTACTCAATGTGGGAAATCTACATGCCAAGTTTGAGATCTCTCAGAGTTACCCTTCTTGAGATATTGTGTTTACAAGCAGGCGTCACACACACACATACACACTCACAACATCACCATTGCATAGATTCCTTGCCTGCCTATGGCAAGGAATCAAAAACTGATCCTAAATAAGTTTTAGCTGTTGAAAGAAAGCAAAAGGTCTACATTGAAAAAAGAGAGTGAGCGTAACAGTTTTAAAAAATTTAGTTACAGTCTGGAATTACTGGCTGAATACTTCTACATATGTGCATCATGTATACAAATTTGAAGTAACATCACAGCAACTTTTTTTTCTTCAACACAGCATGCTTGAGGTTTAATATTCACCAATCCCTAGAAATGCGGGTAATTATGTATACATCGTGTAAACAATAAAACAAAGTAAGTACACAGTAGACATAAAATTACAAACAAATCTATCAGTTAATAAAACTATGGAACTTTGTTTAAGATCTAGTACCTGCTTAAAATAGATTTTATTGCAAGCACTAGTTAAGATAATCATTTTCAAGTAGGTGATGAAGTACTTACCATGATGTTATCCAGGTGCAAGATACATTAGCTACGAACATTTTTGGCAAACGATCTTTATATTGCCACGTGTTGCTAACTGCAAGTACTGCATGCACAACCCTGTTAGCTACAAACTTTACCAGGCTATACTACGTCATTCCTTTTTAGGTTGAGTAACTGTCACAGCTCATTAGCTAAGGATCATTTGGGCTCATTTACTAAAACATGAGGCCATACTATGAGCCTAAATAGTGATAATCAGTTTTCTATGATTTATAAGAATATGCACAATTGATTCCATACCATCATTAGCAATAAACACATTGAGTATGAATAGTTTGTACAATAATAATCACATAACATATACATCAACAAATTCAACAATTAACTTCATACTGCATGAACATCAATAGGCCCGACATCACTTTGCCTGGCATCGACAGGGACCCTCCTCTGACCCTCTTTTTTTCAGAAGGCAAATGCCATCTCCAGCATCTCCTTATGAGACACTGTCAGGCAGAGGTATCACACCTGACACCTAGGCTTGGGGAACTTTCCAGCATCTAACAGAGGCCAAGTACCTGGCTATAACCAGCGTTTACAAGCACATCAAGCGTTAACACAGAATAGAGATATCACAGGTGGCACTTAAAGGAATAGTGTGACCTGAAATGGTTGGTGAAACTATGACAGCAGAGGCTCACAACCAGGCAAAGTCAGTGAATGAGTCTCACATAATGAACTAATTAACACCATGTGTGCACAAAAAGCTTGTGCTTTAGAGGGAATAATATACACGGGGCAAAATAAAATGGTAGTATACTGTATGTGGTATAAAAGTAAAATTAAAGTATATCAGCACTTCTTGAAAAACCAAACAACAAAAAACCATACTGCCATCAATGCCAACATATAATCCTCCCTACTGGGTGCAGTACAACTTTAGCATCATAAAGAAGTTAGATGAGATTTTACTGCTCAGTTCTTAACCAAATAGTTGAGCAGGCCATGACTTTTTCTCCAGTTGTGGTTCACTGTTTCATTTTCCCTACTCTTTACAAAAATGATGGCACGGACTCACAATCAGGCAAATGAATGAATTTGTCCTTGAGGGGGGAGGGACAAGTGGAACACACTGAACATGAAGGGAAAAAAATCTTTTCTGCTGGATTTAAAGAACTAAATACTCACGTTTCTAAAGAGGAGATGTAACCTAGCTCTCATGATGTACAAGTCAGGATTAGAATGCTCTAATTCCAGCCGTTTGTTGACCAGGGCTAAACATTCTCCGTGCCTTTCAAGGGCAGCCAAGCAGGCTATACTGTAAGACGAAAAAAATGTTTATAAAGATGGAAAAAAGTGAAAAACACAAATTCTGATTTTAAATTCTGTGTCTTAAGTATCATCATGCCATCATTCCTGTTTCCACTTGGACCACAAATACATGAATCCCGACAGCAAGTGATGGTCTGATTTCAGTCGGCCATAACTGGGGTCCATCACCTTCAAATCTTTCGATTTCCTTGCTAACCTCTATCATGGATGGTTGTACACTAATTTGTTTCTTAAATTCCCCAAGTTCACTAAATTTGAGGGTTTGAAATTCATGTAAACAATAAATATAGACGGTTTTAGGCTGATGGACCCCACTAATGGCGGCCTACAGTCACTAAAAAATAAGCGCTAATCGGATTCGTCTATATGTGGGGATTTCACTGGACTGAGGAAATAACATATCTAAAACTGAATTGATTTTTAAGAATACTAGGTCTACTATAAATGCACTCTACCCAACAAAGCTTACTGAGAATAAAATTCTAGCCCAGCTGATTAGAGGAGGCTCTTTTCCAAAAAATTATCATTGTAGGGTCATCATCTAAGCTCTCTTTCTACTTCTGTGCAATGTCCAATATTACTTGAATATTAATTACAGTTGTTCAACATCCTATGCTCCAAAATTAGATCATATGTGAATAAGTGGATAAAAAGTTCAATAATGATATAGGTCCACCAATTCAGGTTACAGTTTCTTTTAATTTGACTCCTTAATATCCTAACCATTACTTCATATAAAACCAGAATGCAAAAATGCATTGAGGTTTCGATGATACATAAATCTACCATTTCAAATTTGACATCATGCACCATTAACTTCTAACTCAAATGTTTAACAAGCATGTTCAAAAAACAGTTTTGTTATTCCAGATGCCCTTTAGACTTCCACAAAAGCCATACACAGATAGACAGACAGACATCTTGAGATATTGCATTGACAAGATTTTCAGACTTTGACCCCCGGTGACCCCAAATACCTTTGACCTCCACCAAAAACAATAGGGACCATTCCTGACTATAACGCATCAACATACCAAATATGAAATCTATCCATGTTTCCTATCTTGAGATATAGTGTTTACGAGATTTTCAGACTTTGACCTCCAGTGACCCCAGATGACCTTCGACCTCCGCCAAAAACCACAGGGACCATCTCCTGACCATAATGCATCAACATACTACATATCAAATCTACCCAAGCTTCCTATCTTGAGATATCCTGTTAACAAGATTTTCAGATTTTGACCCCTGGTGACCCCAGATGACCTTTATACCACCGCCAAAGATGATAGGGACCATCTCCTGACCATAACGCATCAACATACCACATATGAAATCTTTCCACGTTTCCTATCTTGAGATATCCTGTTAACGAGATTTTCAGACTTTGACCCCCGGTGACCCCAGGTGACCTTTGACCTCTGCCAAAAACAATAGGGACCATCTCCTGACCATAATGCATCAACAAACCACATGTCAAATCTACCCAAGCTTTGTATCTTGAGAGAGCGTGTTAATGAGATTTTCAGACTTTGACCCCTGGTGACCCAAGATGACCTTTGACCTCAGGCCAAAAACAATAGGGACCATCTCCTGACCATAATGCATCAACATACCACATATCAAATCTACTCAAGCTTTGTATCTTGAGATATCGGGTTAACGAGATTTTCAGACTTTGACCCCTGGTGACCCCAGATGACATTTGACCTCCACCAAAAATGATACGGACCATCTCCTGACTATAACGCATCAACATACCAAATATGAAATCTATCCAAGTTTCCTATCTTGAGATAATGTGTTAACGAGATTTTCAGACTTTGACCCCCGGTGACCCCAGATGACCTTTGTTCTCTGCCAAAAACAATAGGGTTCTTCCTCTCAATATGGCACATCTATGTACCAAGTTTGAAAACTGTCAGACATGCAGCTGTCCCCCACCCCTTATCAGTGTTGTAACAAGTCACGACTCGAGTCACTTCCTCTCAAAATGAAAGTGGCTCGATAGAATTCAGGAGTAATTTCCCCATTGAAATAGCACAGTGACTCAAGTCAATGACTCAACTCAAGTCACTTAAAAGTTTGAAAACTGGTGACCAGAGTCACTTATCTAGTGACTCGATTACAACACTGCCCCTTACCCACGGATACATAGTTGGAGTGTGACTAATGCCCTCTTACCTTCTAGTATGATAACCAATTATCTCTGGTCTCATTTCTGCTGCCCTGGAGAAGGACTCCAGAGCCTCTGTAAACAAACACTGGTCAAACAAACTCTGGCCTTGAAGGTAATAGACAAACGCTAGCTTGGAGTAGTAAATATCACTTGTTGGTCTCAGGACGCAGGCCTTCTTAAAGTTCTGAATTGCAGACTGAAAGTCTGTGACCTGGAGGTATGTTTCTCCCCGCATCAAGTAAAAGCGAACTTCACTTGGACAGAGATTAATAGCTTTATCGAATGCAATTATGGCTGCAAAAAAGTTCCTGGAGTTGGAAAGCTCACAGCCTCTATCATAGCTGGAAGAAAGACATGAAGATTAGTTTAACAAAAACAATCCTTTTGATACAATTGCAGTTTTAAGATATTCAACTTTTTGAAAACCAATTTCCCTTGTTGTGTTCAAAACCAATTTCCCTTGTTATTTGGTTAAATCAGAGCATTGAGGTGGGGAATTTGTTATTATTTCTGGTCTACTCAACATGAAAGTTCATTTAGTAGCAGGCTTCGACAAATCCCCTGCCCGACAGTCCGGGACAAGTAAAAAATGACTCGGACAAGTGAACTGCTCAATAGTGTAGCCCGCCGGGCAAGAAGCACAATATTCTTCTTCACATAGGAATTCAATGGCTAGTACTAGATAATTAGATATGAACTCAGCGGACAAGTAGATTTTGGAAATCCCTAGCCCGATGGACAAGTAATAAAAAATGAATTTATCGAAGCCTGTTTAGTAGGCCCCATAAATGTATCCATGTATGTCCATGAACACATACAGGCACAACCTGAAAATCAGTTAAATGAAAAATCTCAACTGCTAAAATAATGTGGAAGCAAATCTACTGTACATCACCCCCTCTCCTACTGTATCTCCTATTTACCTATTTAATCCCAACTTAACTGCAACAAACCCATACGTCTGGTCAATGTGTAAGAGAAGCTTCTCTTCACCCTGTGTTATTTGAGGTTGAAGGGCAGGAGCAGTCATCCCAAACTGAAGTAGTGTAGTAGTGTGTCCAGTTTCATGATTGGCTGTTGGGAGTCATGTGACAATGTTTTTTCTCTTCAAATGTAAAATTTACTAGAAATAACTCCTTGGTTTACCTTGAATATGCACTAGTAAAGTCATAAAATGTATTAATGAAAGATACTTTGAAGAGAAATAAGATGAAAATTGTGTTATTTAGCTTTCAGTTTACTTAAAAATAAGTTTGGGGGGACTGCTCTTTACCTTTAAGTAGGGATTATGCGCATAAAAAGGAGGTAGGTGCAGTACTAGGACTTGCATATTTCCAATCCAGGGAGTTTAAGGGAATATGCAATAGACCTATTTCCAAATAGCAATTACAAAGCATTGTGGGATAGAGTTTTGGTGTTTGTCTTTTTTGTCAATGGCATTTTACTGTGGTGAAAATTGACGTACACCCAAAACTCTATCCCACAAATCATTGTAATTGCCAATTGGAAATAGGTCTATATGCAGTATAATTTTGTTGTCTAAAAAATTGTGTCCAACATGCATGAGGAAGTTGTGTTCTATTAGATAATTCACCCGAGTCCCCATCAAATCTAGGTTTGGTGGGGTAATCGAATTTTACACGATTTCCTGCTTAACTCACTCAAGCATGTTCCAAGAAACCACAAGCTTGATAAGAGAGAGCTAGCAGAAGATGTACACAAAGGTGAAATAATTCAGGTCAGATATGCCACTGCTTACGAGGTGTGAGAGGCAAGCAGTAGGGCAACTCCTTGTCTGGTTTTTGTGAACTTTTTTTCACTGAAGCAAAAAGGTGTGGACGGAGTTTCTACAGGTAGGGGAATTCAGCATGTACTAAAGAACCTAAAGCTCTTCCTGCTCACTAGCTTAAAGTGGACCTCAAGTCAAAAAAAAAAAAAAAATATATATATATATATATATATATATATATATATATTAAAGAGCATGAAAAATGAATTTCAACAGTCCAACTCCCATCTTCATATGACATTCCTGAGCTGAAGTATAAAATGTTGAAGTATATTCACTCAACTTAAAATGGTATATTGTGCAATAAATTGTGATGTCATTGTTGTACAACTCAAACTACAATCTTTGTATTTCTTTGTTTTTCTGAAAGTTACTGCACCTTGTACGGTACCAAGGTGTGATAGCACTCTTACTTTAATGGGGTGATGTGATAAATTAAGCCCTCTCTGTGCAAAATGCTGTGCAAGCAAACAGGAAGTGTCCAAGGTCATATAAACATTTTTAATTTTAAGGTAAAACAAAGCAGGTTCTGTGAATTGTACTACAAGAGAGTCACAAATTATTGTGCAATGGAGCAATTTGTTTTATGTGAATAAACTTCAACATTTTATACTGAGTCAGCTCAGGAATGTCCTATGAAGATAGGAGTTGGCCTGTTCGAATTCATTTTTCATGCTTTAAATTATATATTTTTGAATTTTTTGACTTGAGGTACACTTTAAACTCTTCTTTTTGACAAGATTTGTAAGTAAGTTCCCAGAGCAGTGCTTTGTGATGAATACCAAACAGAAATTACTGTGTTTTTTGCGGTAAGTATAACAGTATTTTCCAATTGAGAAATCTTTATTTGGGACAATGCATGATACAACAGCATGCCATCTTTTTTTGTCTCTTTTTCAGAGCATACATGGCAATTATGGCACAGCACTCACTGTTCATTTGCCCGTTTGTTAAGGAGATCTGTCCCTGAAAGAATCTTCACTCTCTGGAGACCAAACACCTCCTTCAAGAGACTATCTTCTGATTCCACACTGGCAGATGACACACTTCTTAATTTTTTGGTGGCTTCCTCAATCTTTTCTTCACTGACAGCAGTAGGAAACAGGTCTTCCTAGTAATGTTTGAGAATACCAAAGAAAATTGTCTAATTATTTTGTACTGTGTTTGTATTTTAACTCTTTATATAAACTTAAACAGACAGAGTTAATTTTTTTTGTCTCATTCATAGGCATAAGAGTACTCGGGCACTTAAAAACACATCCAGCAAATCATGACAGTGATTACTAGTGATACTATATATGCTTGGCATACTCTGCATGACGTCAACTTCCCCATTTAAGACATTAAACCCCCCTCCCCTTCCCATGCTCCAATATAAAGAAAACTAGAAAGCAAAACTTGCTGAAAGGTTTCTTGCCTCAGAAAATTTCTTAAGTGTTTCCAATTACATTTACATTAAATTTGTTGATTAATTTATTTCTAGTATTGCTAGTACTTCCCAATGCAGGCCAGTACTTCAGGTACTCTTAAAGGGCAGGAGTAGTCATCCCAAATTGAAGTAGTGTAGTAGACTGTCCAGTTTCATGATGATTGGCTCTTGGGTGTCATGTGACAACATTTTTTTCTCTTCAAATGTGAAATTTACTAGAAATACCTGTTTTGTTTACCTTGAATATGCAATGGTAAAGTCATAAAATGTAATGAAAGATACTTTGAAGAGAAGTAAGACAAACAACTGTGTTATTTAGCTTTTTCTTCAAAATAAGTTTGGGAGACTGCTCTTTACCTTTAAGGGAATTAGGACACTGAATTACAACTAAGCTTTTCAAAGTTTGTGCACCTAAACCTTTAGTATTAAGGTCTGGTAATTTTTACCCTTACTGCTGAAGAATAGGATTCATCTACTGCCTATATATCCAATTATACAAATCACATGACAGGTTTTTTGGGAGGTTTTGAGGGAGGGAAGAAGAAGGGGGTGGACTGGTATTGAAGCAAAGTTAGGCATAAGTGAACTTTTTTTGAAACTTTTGTAATTTCTGTATACACTTAAAAACATTTATTTTGGTTTAGTGCTTTCTGGGGAGTGTGTTCTAGACAAACCCTTAAGGAATTTTAGCACACTTCCCTTTTCACGACTTTTTCTTATTTGATGCAATTGATCTTTCTCACATGTATGACATATTGTTGTGAAATGAAACAATAAATGAAATGAAAATGAACTCATAAGTACTGTACAATGTCCTATCTTGACATGTCATGTGTCACAACATTACATGGGGTTTTTGACTTCCAATTATGCACATCACATGAACTCTGACTTTCATCTCCTCTTAAATGTCCTTTCTTGATACCCCCATGTGCCAAAACATTCCATGCATTTTATACACATGCAAGTGAATCTGCACAGAATTCTTTTGTATTCAAAATCATCTTTTTTCAACAATGTCCTGAAGGACCAAATGCAAAAAATCTGGTCCAGAAATGGTAATAGATGCTTCCTTGAAACTGAAATGAATTTAAGTTTTTGTGGGAAGTTTCTGCCGCTCAAGAAAGTAAAGGAAGTAACAACACACTGAATTGAAAGGGCAGTGTACACAGCTTTCCTAACATACAGTATGGTTAAGTGCACAGGGTGTACAGTACTGACAGCTTTTGACATCTCAAGAGTAATGGGTTGGAATTCTATCCTGAAAGACTTTGAAGTTGTTTGATCAACATCTACTGTATTCAATACTGATTCATTAAAATGTATCTATGTATATAATACTTTTACAAACAGATCTTGTATACATTTTACATTCCTCAAACTCCATCATCAAAGTTATTTTAGGGGTATGTTTTTTTCTAGAGTCTGCACCAAATTCATGGCCTCTTAGCATTAATTGATTGAACTTGAGCATTCACAATGAGAGTTTGTAAAGAACAAATCAAGTTCAATTAAGTGTTTGCAAACTTGAAATTTATGCTGACACCAGAACATGGGTTGCTCAGTTACTGTACAGCAGAGGCCGTGGAGCCAATTTTGAAGTGCCAGGGCTAATCATCGAAGAGGCCGAATATGCCCAATAAAATAAATGCAGTTTCAGTCAGCAGTTTAAGGCGGCCCAGAAGAATGCCCACAGCAAAAAAAGTGTGGGGGCTAAAGCCCCCTTGCCCCCCCCCCCCCATCTCTGCAGTCCCTGTACAGTACAGTTCAGTAAATATTAAATGATACAATTGGATTTTTGTAAGGGGAGAGTCATTTATCTACAGTAACTGGACAGATGGGGTAGTTGGGCAAAGAAAATACATAAGTTACTTGGTAGTGTAATAACTGCCAGACAGATAAGTAACTCTGGCTTTTACAGTATAAGTGCATTATGGAGTAGCAGTAATCATAATACCTGTTGGGTTTCAGTGTCATCCACAGACTGTTGATCAAGAGATATCTTCTCATCATCAACACTTTTGACATCATCAGCAAAAGTGACACTCTTTGCACCATCCCCACGACTGTTTGCAGATTTCATTGTACGAGAAAGTTTACTATCAGATCTCACACCATCACTCTCTACAACTGATGGTGTTGGTCGAATAAACTGTTCATAATCAGGCGTTGGAAAGTCTTTGGCTGAATAAACAAAGGAAGTCATAGAGATAGGTCTGTCCACTGTCTGACCCGTTGGAGGTCTGAGAGTGTCATCAACAAGATGAGGGGGCAAGTCCCTCATCCCAACATTTATTGCTTGTAATTCCATTCCTTGGGATTCTAAATTAGTACTTGTATGCTCTCCTGCAGAATCAAATTTGACTGATCTTTGGTCTGAGTCAGGTGTTTTATCAGTCCTGGAAACATCTTCCCTGTCATGAGATCCTGACTCAGCAGATGGTGTATCTTCTTCCATATCTGCATCTTGATTGTTATTTGATGAAAGATCCTGTAAATTATTTTCTGTGGGTACTGCATCCTGTTTATCACTTTTCCCACCTGTATTATTCAAATTTTTGGATTCAATATGTTCTCCAGCATCCTTTGGACTGTCATTTTCATTTTGTTGCTCCCCTTTTAAGTTCCCATCTCCCAAACCATCTTCCTTTTCTTCTGAGTCTTTGATGTCATTTTCGCTTTCCCCCATCTTGCCGGTTACCTTTATGGTATCATTTATTTTTGCTGATTCTGCCAGATCTACATTCTTTCCCAGCTCAACCTCCTGGACAACTTCCAAATCACTTCTTATCTCAACCTTTGCATCATTTTCAATGAGCGATTCTGCTGCTGATGATCCTTCATGAACTGTTTGATTAATTTGAGTCTCCCCTTGACCTTCAGAAGCTTTTACCACATTCTCATCCTCTGTGTTATCTCTTCTTTTATCAATTTTGTCTTCCTGGTCTTCATGACTGCCTTCAGTGGTGCTGAAATTTTGTACTCCTTCCTCAGATTTCTGCAAGCTAGTTTCTCCATCTTTTTTGTTTTCCACATCTTTCATGACTCCTCCTGACTCCATTCTGTGAAATGGAATTTCTCAACATCCAGAGTTTTCAAACTGAACCCTCATGTTAGCCATCAAAATGGTCCAGTATTACAGTATTTCTAGTCACTCGTTCGTAATAAAATTTCAATGGTAAAATAATATGATCTGAAAGAGAAAACAAAACACAGTAAATACAGTTATTTTGCTGTTTGGAATTGGTAATTCTGCATTAAAATTGATTATAGTACTTTTGGGAATTTTACCTAGCCAAAATACTGTACAATACCTCTTTAAAATAGAACTGATTAAATTTATTGGCTGGCTATCACAATGAACATAAAGTACTTGTTTTACTGCAGGAGAGGATTAAAGAAACCACTGTCTTTGAAATTGGGACAAAATGCAAGATCCAAAACTGAAACACTGCATAAGTGGTCAAGATTTTTGAAATTTCATAATACAAAGTTTCAGGGTTCACATTAGCAGCGGAATTGCTGGAACCCCGCCTAAAGGTTTCAGTTCCCGCCCAAAGAAAACTTGCAGAGGGGGAATTCCCATGCAGAATTCGTGTAGACCCCTCCTGCAAAATACTGTACATGCACTTTCTTCCTTGCATTCAGAATAGTCAAGATCACCAACTGCTTACACTAAGTCAGTGCAGTAATGCACTTATTAATGGATGCACGTTCCATTCTTAAATCCAATGAACACTTCTTACATTGGAGGCGTGAACTTTTTGGACCACAATGTCAGAATTTAAGATGCATGTCAAACTGGCAAAACCTTATAATCAACCCAAAAAACAGTTGAATAACTTGAAGATTGTGTAAAATTTTAGCTGTAGCTTATAAAGGATTAGGCTAGGCCTATATGGTGACAGCTGATACAAACTCTAGTCTTGGGACCTAAGTACAGTATATAGCCTAGGCTTATTTTCAAGAAAAGTTCACTTGATGATGGCTTGAGTCTACCCAATGAATCTTGAAGTTCAGCTGCAAAATAAAATCTATGCAGAAAACATGAGCTTCCCTTAGGAATCAGTGCTGATACTGATAGACAAGGTCTGGTTGTGACGATTACTAGTAAATGGTCAAAAAGTCACTCTGGTTAACTTGGAATTGTACAGGCAGTACATACTGTAGGGAGAGGTGTGGGTATGCATGGGCTACAACCCTGGTTTGTGCTCTGGAAGGCACTTGTCATTTTTTTTCCAAGATTTGACTTTGTTTGAGAGATGCCCCCTCCCCAAGTTTCTCAGATCCCCCTTAAAATTTTGGATCAAGAGGGGAATTCCCCCCTTAAACTTTTGAGATGGTGCTAACCCTGAAAAGTTTTAAATTTTGACTGTTCAGCATTTATACAAATGTTGCCAACTGAAATGGTTTGTTTTTTTTTTTTAATAATACTGATTAGCAAGAATGCATGCACACAGTACAGTATATGTGAGCAGGTTTTTTCATCATAATTGCTTCAAACAACAATCAAATATTGCTCAAGTGTCATAATTTTCTCATATGATTGTCACGGAAGCCAATTTTTCTAAAGGATATTGGTCATTTGTAAATACAGGTCTGCTGGTATGTGATAAAAAACTTAACGAATTCTATGCCTAGTCATTTTATTAGGCACCTGTTTAGGCCTAGGCCTAATTCGAGTTAGATGACATCTAGGCCTGCAAGATTAGATTCTACCACAGTCATGGAAAAAACTCATCAATGTTTACCTTAAAGCTGTGCACTGAAGTGGAGTTTACAACCCACTCAGGCAGGCAAGCTGTTGAAATTCAAAAAATTACAGGAACCCATTTGTGGGTTCTGTCATTTCTCACCATGGTAATTGGGAACCCACTTTTGGGTTCTGTTACAAAATGGATTGGTGGTAACTGATTGGTTGAAACCAATTTTTGGGTTCTGTGATTTAATCATCAGGGGACCACCTAGCCCTAAAAGAGGACTGTGTGTTCCTTACATAGCCTAGGCTCATTCTTCTCCCACCACAGCCCTTGTGCGGATACACTTCACAACTGTAGTCACTAGCCAGGACGCCCGCTGAAAGTCACCTCTTGCGTCTCAAAATATTCTCACCAAACTTTACACAGATGATCTCTGGCACCACATTTACCTTTTCACAAAAGGGCAGCAAACATTGTTTACAAAGTTTCATCAAAGCATGGCCGAATTTTTAGTGCCAATTTTGAACGTAACAGTAAGTCAATGCATCTCGTTTTCAAGCTCGCAACAACTGTTCTCAGTAGAGGTCAAAGGTCACGAGTGGCAAACTTGGCAAAACGGGATGCCGGCTCCGACCACCTGCATAGTGGTCTTCATAATACTGTCTTTGATTTCAGTAACAATCAAAGTGTATATGATTCGGAATACCCCATAGACTCAAGTGACAACGGTTGGGAAGTGTATCTGCACATGGGCTGTGTTGTGAGAGGAACGAACACACAGCCCTGTTCGAGGGCTATACCCTTATAAAAAATTCTCATAAGATTCTCATAAAATTCTCATGAGAAATTTCTCGTGAGTTTCTTATGAGAAATTGGGACCGTTCTCATGAGAAATCCTCAGGAGAATTTCTCATGAGACTCTCGTGAGAATCTTATGAGAAATTTCTCATAAGATTCTCATATGAGAAATTTCTCGTCATTATGCATCCCATGAGACATTTTTACTGCAATAAAACAGTACATGTATATCAGCTATTCTTCTTATATTATAGGGACCACCATGCGAGGGGGAACAATCGTTCCAATGATATGCTACGGCCTGGCAGGCTTTTCCACTCATTAACAGCCCTATGAGAGAAACTGAACTTCCTAATGTCAACTTCAAGTCCAGCAATTTTAAGAATTTTCAAGCTTTTCAAAATGGCCTCTAACTTAGGCCTAACCTGAGGGCCAATGTAGGCCTACCACAAAAATAAAGATAGGGATTGGCTAGCTAATAAAAATAAAATATTAAGACCTCAGGACACTTTTAAGCCCTTCACTTTAATTATTAGACCTGGCACAGCAGTCAGACACATTGCAACTGACAGTGCAGTGACACAGTATGTAGCCTATTGTTACTGTTAGTGTTGGTGTTGTATGTTACTATTGGTCTTATGTAGGCTACGGTAAGTCAATACTGAAAGTTGGGCCTAACGTTGAACACATGAAAATCTGTGCAAAGAGGTATGGAGCCCGAGTTACTGAGTGGGATAAGCATTGTTTCAGAATATCCAGAATTGTGATGCTTTGGAATACTTACGAGTTCTACTACACGCAATTTTTATTTTATTTCTGGCCAAGACATTCATCAAATCAAGTTATAATTGAGCGGAGCGCGGGATTTAAAACAGTGTAATTGTAAAAATCCTTCGTTGGTCAGCTTGTTTACTGTACGACAACGCACCATGACAACGAGGTTGCACGTAAGTTCGAGGCTAACTGTTCTCCTCGTTTGCCTGCATCATAAAATTCATTTGCAGATTTCTGGCTCAAAGGTTACTGTACGCTCCGCGTCAACCAATGGAGGCACTCCGCTTAAAGTATTTTTTTTCTCGCCTCACCAATTGAACCACTTGCCCCCTTCCATAGGCGGCGGAAGAACCATTTTGGAGGTATATTAATGGTCAGAGGAAAGATAATCATAGTATCCCCCCCCCCCCCCCTTTACAGGTCTGTGGTAAAATAGCTAATAGTGATAAGGATAAGGCTGAAGCCTTGAATAGCCAATTCAGAAGTGTTTTTACTAGAGACTCCTTTGACTCTGTCCCTCTACAGAGAAGACCTATCTGTAGTAGAATGGCCGACATTTCCATCTCTACATTGGGGGTTGAAAAGTTGTTGCAAAACCTTAAGATTAGTAAGGCCATCCTGACAATATACACCCATGGGTTCTTAGAGAGCTTGCTACTGATCTTGCTCCAATGATCAGTCATCTTTTCCAGCAATCAATCAACAGTGGTCAAGTCCCCAAGGACTGGAAAAAGGCAAATATCTGTCCTATTTTTAAGAAGAACAATAGCTCTCTCCCATCCAACCATCGCCCCGTCTCTCTTACTTGTATATGTTGTAAGCTACTTGAGCATATTATCAGCTCAAATATGATGGATCACTATCAAGTGAATAACAGCCTTTTCTCTAAACAGCATGCATTTAGAAAAAAATCATAGTTGTGATACACAGTTACTGTCCGTTGTGGACGATTGGACCTCCGTCTTAGATAAAAATAAACAAGTTGATGTCTTCATCCTGGACTTTGAGAAGGCTTTTGATACAGTTCCTCATGAACTACTTAATAAGACGAAGTTATTCTCCTTGGGTTTGTCTAGGCAAGTCATTAATTGGATTGATAACTTTCTTGCTGACCGTTCACAATCAGTTGTTGTTAATGGTACTAGGTCTGCTTCTGCTCCAGTCCTTTCCGGTGTTCCTCAAGGGTCTGTCCTTGGACCAGTACTTTTCTTGTCTTATATTAATGATATTGTTAGTGCTGCTTCTTCTGAAGTTAGGTTGTTTGCTGATGACTGGGTTTGCTATAGGGTCATCAATAATCCCAGGGACTGCAGTGAGTTACAGAAGGACATTATAAACTTGGGCCAGTGGGCCAAAACTTGGGGTATGAGATTCCACCCGGCTAAGTGTAATGCTATGTCTGTTACTAGGAAGCATAACCCAATAATCTATAATTATACTCTTAATGGGGCTAATCTGACGAGGGTTGATTCAATCAAGTATCTGGGGTGACTATCACTAAGAATCTCAGCTGGGGCAAACATATCCAACTTGTTTGTAATAGGGAAATAAGATCTTAGGCCTATTACGCAGGAACTCATTTTGTTCCAAAGATGTTAAAGTGGCGGCCTATATGCTTGTTCCGTCTGGGATCCACATCAGATTTGGCACTCCAAGATAGATTGGAGGGAGTACAAAAAAGATCTGCTAGGTTTATATCCGGCGAGTACTCCCGTGAAGTTGGCTCTATGACCGCACTCCTCAAAGATCTAGGTCTACATACTTTGTCTGACCGCCGGAGACGTTGCAGACTTAGAATTTTTGCCAAAGGTATTTACGGCCAAGCTAACATCCCCCTGTCTAATCTGTGTAAACCTACGCGTTGTTCTCGTAACATGCATGCTTTGCACTTTCGCCCCCCCTCTGCTAGGACTAATTGTTTTAAGTACAGTTTTGTCCCTAATACTATTCGGGGTTGGAATAACCTCCCAGAGAGTCTTATTGCGGGGGCCATAAGTCACCCAAAGCCAGTGGATTTCATTATGAACTCTTTGAGGGCCTGACTGATCACACGGCACGTACGCGGTGTATAAATGTCCTTTTGGATGTCTCACCGTTTTAAAGAAGAAGAAGAAGAAGAGGGCATTGGTCTGGCCCCCAATATTTTTAATGAGATTTTTTGGGGGCCATGCCCGCCAATTACTGATGACGAAATATAATTTTTTTCAAAAGAGCAATAGGTCTATTTGGGAATTAACACGTTTAAAGGTAAGTATCATTTCGTTTTAGCATGGTTTCGACTAATTCTCTCATGATTTAGTAAGCCTAATATGTTCCACTTTTAACTTCAAGTTGGAAATTGACCAAAACACTGTGGCCCTGACGTTGCATATCCTTCCATGTCTAGTAATTAAACAAATTTAAGTTGTTTTGTTACATTTCGGCTACTCTTTGGCTCAATTATTACTTTTCAGAGTGCAAAATTTGGCAAGCTTCCGGGGGCTTCTTCGCTCCTGGACCCACACATTAACGATAACCTGTAGGAGAGAAGTTACTTTCTCCCTTCAAACAGTTAAAACAAAACTTTTTGCAAGCTATCTTTCTTTTTCAAATTATCTTTGTCCTTCTCAAAACAGGGCATCATTTTAAACATACTGAGCGAGGGACATGTACCCAAGTCCCCTTATTGACCCCAATGACACACATTTGCCCCAGGAATAATGTCTCTTTTAGGATTATTATAATATATACAAAGGAACTTTTTTGCTTCCATTAAGTCCCCTTAAAAGACTAAAATGTCAGAGCTTCCAGGGGCCCTGTTGCGGGCCCCCGGACCCCACGCATATTGCCTCAGGTTTTGGAATAGAACTCCCTATTGATAAAATTCCCCAAAATACTTTGGATCTCTTAAAAATGCCCTCTCTCAAATTATCAATCACATGTTCAATTGTGAGTAGCTTCATCATTTTGGCTTTTCCCCTTAAATTACAGTAAAGTATGTTTCTCCTTAATCAAATGCCATACCACTTCCCGATTCCATTCTCGTTGCTTACTTCACCCCACTCCTAAATTAAATTCATAGTTTAGAATCCTTTTGAATGTGAATATGATTTTCGACCATTTTGAAGCCACTCAAATCATTAAAATCGGTGAGCTTCCGGAGGCCTCGCCCCTGGACCTCCTACCGGGGCTTTGCCCCTGGACCCTACGCTGAGGAGGTTTTGCGTTTCGCCCCAAAACGGACGCCATACGGCGTCACCATTATGTCAGCTTCCAAAAACTGATGCTCCCCAATAGAAAAAACATTTTCCGCCGCCTATACTTTCTCAAACGAAAAAGTCTGGTAACGCCACTGAAACGAAAGCTCGAAACGGTAACTGCTTTGAATAAAGAGCAGTCGTCTTTGGTTGGAAACTGGGCCCATCTAACCTAACCTTACCTAATTATAGATGGTATTCTTGGGATGTCAGGAGTTACCGTTCTGTTCGTTTTTGGTTACAAATGGTAAATCTTGAGTACCTAAAATATTTGATAAGGGGTTTCTGGGTTTGCAAGGCTTGATTACTTGCCGTCAGGGAGGAGTAAAGAGGTGTCCAACCCCCTTAGGAAAAATATCGTCTTCTTTGGCATGGGAGATCGATGCAAATTGAAGTATATTAAACAATCTAATAGGGGCGTGCTTCTGTTGTAAGGTCCAGTACCGTATATGACTCTGGTAAGGTCCAGAGCCGTATATTTAGATATATGGCTCTGCTAAGGTCTAGACCAGTGCTTCTCAACCTTTATGTTCCACTTTCCTACTTGGGAAAAATTTTTCCACCATTCACCCTAGTACTATAAAGCATCAAATTACTAAAAACTTAAAACTAGAACATGCTAGTTAGGTTTTGTTTCGAGCTTATATTTAAAGAACACAGGCCACAGATTTACACATAAGCGCAATCGAGTGTTCAAGACCGAACTCAGTTCATGCCAATTTTCCCCGATTCACAAAAACCCCTTTGTGTATAATTCACCCCCAATTCCCCAATTTTCCAAATTTCATCCCCGAGCGTTTCGAATTCACCCCTGGGGTGCACTTGTACCCCGGTTGAGAAGCACTGATCTAGACTCTAGAGTACCTTTATACCTCTACAAACAGTGGCGTAGCTAGGATATTTTCCAGGGGCAAAGCTCGACAATTTCCCCTAAACTTTTCAGTTTCAGTATATTGTCAGTTTCAGTATATTTTCAAGGTCAAGGTGCATGTATTACATACAAAATACGTAAATTTATGATAATAACAAGATTATCATGATGTCATGTAATGTTACATAAGTTAATACATGGCCTACAAGATCCTGAAGCTGCCTACTATATACATAGGATTAAGACAATGTCATCATGGGCCCGTTTCACCCCCATATCCAGCGATTAATTAGATTAATTTTCCGAATATATTTAAAAGATTAATTTTCCTAACCAGTCCTTTAAAAACAAGGTAAACATCATACATCTGTCCAGCTTTGCAGGGTTAATATGTCCGGACAAAGGTAAGCTATTGTCTTTAGCTCCATCCATGGTTAAACACAGAGTAAGAGCAGTCTATAACCTGCCCGGTACTAGCTTGTAGGATGAGAGGTCATTAAAAACTCAAACTTAACCCAGGGCGCTGTCAACCAATAGGTTGGAAACTAAGCTGTTAAACCTCGCCTAACCTAACCTAACAAAGGGCGTTGTCAACTTAAGTGACGGGTTAGAGTGATACTCGGAGCGCGACCGTCGGTTCGCGCGGAGCGTCCCGCCAGGGGAAATTTCGCTAAAAACACCTTGGATTGTAGGAAATGACACTCCCTGTTCCTCATTACTGCATGCTTAGAATGCCACATTTTTCTTGTCTTGAAAACTTTCAAGGAAACAATTCGTTCACAATATATATGAAAAAGGAAAAATTGGAAATTCTGAGGTCTACCGGTATGTATTGCTGACAGCCTTAAATTTAATATAAATAAAATGGTTGTGGAACGAAAACAAACGGAAATAGTGATAATTAAATGAGGGAATATTTAGTTCACGAGGCTATGGTTATGTTACTATTTATTAGCAACTTATTATCCAATATAGTGCATCATGTTGATGAACATAACATCAGCTAAACAATACGTAGGGAACTAGCTCGATGATGGTATCCTATGCTCCGGTCTTATAGCCTGTCAGTGTTGCGCACACCCTGAACTGATCTAAATACCCTGCACGTGTGCGGTACCAAAGAACATTCACGCTGCTGCAGAGAGGGTATTTCTGCGGAAAGCGAGTCAAGCGCGCTTCATGCCGCAGTGACACAGATGAAATCTGGGGGAATGCGTTGCATGGAAATACGAGTTATGCATGAGAAATATTTCACGATAACTTATAGCGAGAAAAATTTAAAGAAATAGGAGAAGGAAGTATTTTTTCGTCAACTTGAAATTTCTCAAAATTCTACAAATTTCCCCAAAATATTTTCCAGGTGGGGCAACTTTCCCCCTGTCCTACATCCCATTGGCTACGCCACTGCCCCCTCCCATTGGCTACGCCACTTCCTATAAAGGTACCCTAGTAAGACCAAGCTGTTTCCGACCAACTTCTCCGAATAGCTTATCATCCGACTCCCATTTCGTATATCATGTACATAACCAATGTAATTTGAGAGTTTACATTTTGCCACATGAGATGACCGAGATCCCGAAACTCTATTTCCAGAAAAGGCCAACTCTATGCCTTTTCCAATCATCAAAAAAATTTTGTGAACAAAATCCTGAAAATTATTCTGAAGCGAGATTTTCTCCTTTAACGGGTGTAAACACTGTATCTTGTGCCATTTTCATTTTCTTTTTTAAATTTAAACCTGTCCAAAGTCTTTCTTCTTTTAATAAACGCGGTTCGCATTTTTTTTTTTTTTGGGGGGGGGGTCTTTTTTGTTGTTCTTGTTAACGTTTAATTTGAAATTTCGTTAAGGTCTAGACATAGCGGGGGAAATGACGTTTTAAAACATGTTCCTCACAATAATTATCTCGAGACCTTTTGATTATCTCTGGATAATTACTTCGAAGTAACAATTATCTCCAGATAATTTTTTTTATCTAGAATTAATTATCGTTAGATATCACTTTGTCTAAAAATACGTATCTTATCTCGGGATGATTATTTTGAGATAATATAGTATCTCGGAATAATTTCTGATATACTGAATACTTTTAAAAATGGAACATACTGCCATTGTACCTCGTGCTCAGCATAAGCACTTGAAAAGCCATTAGGGTTGAAACAGGTCCGTTGATAAAGCTCCATACAAACTCCAAGCATATATACACATTAGGGACTTGTATACTGATCGGGACATGCCCTGATAAAGTAGGATTAAGTGTTGATAAGGGTGACAGCTATGGGAGAGTCTATAGGTAATTTAAGAGGGTTGGACGGTTGGCACTGTCTGATGTTATGAAATAATGTCTTAAAAGATATATTTCAACGGTTTTTCATTAAGGTCTTTTAAGAGAGAGAAAAAAATCCAAACTATGTTATCCAGATCTGCAGTAATAACTCAAGGGACTCACTTCAATTTTTGTTAAAAACATCTCCACTTTTCAACAAAGCCGCAGAATGTTATGTAATGTGGGTACATTGTGTCAGATTCCTTTTATTTTCATTCCTTTTTTTATAATTAAATGATTTATTTGTCTTCCGAATTCGATATTGTTGGGATGTGTGAATACCATTTTCTGTAAATCCAGCATTACTAATAAGCAACATTGTGTGCTATACCCCGTATGTGGGGTATAGACGAATCCGATTAGCGCTTGTTTTTAGTGACTGTAGGTCGCCATGAGTGGGGTCCATTAGTCTAAAACCGCCTTTATTTATTGTTTACATGAATTTCAAACCATCATATTTCGTGAAATTGAAGAATTCAAGATACAAATTAATGTACAGCCATCCACGATATAGGTAAGCAAGGAAATCGAAAGATTTAAAGGGGATGGACCCCACTTATGGCCGACTGAAATCGGACCATCACTTGCTGTCCGTATTCGTGTATAGCAAACAGTGTTGTTTATTATTTCCTGTAGCGAAATCACAATTATAAATAAATTGAAATATTACATTTTTAAATTATTAAATCAGTGATGTACCGCAATGACATCACAGATTTGATAACGCCCTAATCCGAACAAAAAGAATGCACTTCTTTGGAAATTAAAATTTTCCGAACGCTCCATGCTCTTAAGATGAAATTTTCACATGGAGAAAGAGAAAAATTTTCTGCATATTGTGAAATCAATAAATTTTGCCTGTAGAAAATGCCTTTAAGTGCTACTTATTAACGACTAAGATAATGTGAATAATAAACATAGGCCTATGCACTTGCTTCGAATAGACGAATCCGGGCAGCAAGTGATGGTGTGATTTCAGTCGGCCATAACTGGGGTCTATCACCTTTTAATCTTTCAGTTTCATTGCTTACCTTTATCATGGATGGGTGTAAACTAAATTGTATATTGATTCCCTCAATTTCAATGAATATGAGGGTTTAAAATTCATGTAGACAATAAATGAAGACGATTTAAGGTTGATGGACCCACTAATAGTTGCCGGCAGTCACTAAACAAAAGCACTAATCGGATTCGTCTATACTCTATAAGCTAAGTTCGGAGAGCATATTTAAAGACGACATGTCTTCTCTTAAAAATGCAGTAAATTCTATGCAGGATTTTGTATGAAGTCACAGATAGGAGCTAACCCTTGTTTTGAGTTTGATTTCTAATCGATTCGACACATTATGGATGATGTCACATCATTGATAGTGTATCAATAAAGTTCGCATTATCGACGGTGCATTGAATCAGTTCGCAATCGAAGTTAAATAAAAAAGGGCATTTTGTGACGTCATCCAGAATCCAGCATAATTTCTATTGTATTTTCACGAGACTAAAAAATTAAAAGATTTAAAATCTAAAAAATTAAAAGATTAAAATTCCTTTAATCGAGGAATTACAACAGTGGAAGTGTTCAATTGATATTTTGTCCAATCGAAACATGTTATGAAGAAAAGACGTGACTCAATAATGGTGAGCAAAGTTAATACACTGTGGCGTCATTGCTATGTAGTGATGATCCACAGGAGGGGTCATCGGGCCATCCCCAGTGAGATCCTTTGAGCCTAGATTTTCAACAGAGTGTACCTATCCTCGAACGTAATGTTTCACCCAGAGAAAAGCTACAACCATAGAGCTTCAAGGACTGAACTTTAAGCTGGGCTTTGCCTAATGGATTACGGGATCTCATCTGCTATGTCAAAATAACCATACTTTTGTTAACAAACGTAATCCTGAATGTTTACGGCAAGAGCACTCACCTAAACATATTTAGAAACAATAACCAGATCCTACAAATTTCTTCTAATTTCGTTTTCAATTAGGTATGTCTTTCATTATATTTCTCAGACTTCAACATTGCATATTCAAGATAAACCAATGAGTTACTCTCCTAAATTCCATAATTTAGAAAAAAAAATTGTCACATAAATCTCAAAGGCCAAGCATGAAACACCTCAGACAGGCTACACTAATCCAGATTTTGGGGTTTCATCATATCCTTAAAAAGGCGTCATTTGTTGATATATTCCATGCTAGACTTCTCGAGCACTTGCAGTTTATTTCAAGAGCCCTTATTTAGTAAGAAAGTTGAATAACTGAAACTTACATCATTCTGAGCAAGACTGTATGAACAGTCATTTTCAATAATTAGCATTTTTTGCGCCCACAGAATATTTCCTAAAGGTCTTACCTGGATTTAATCATGATATCTCTCGAATGCCAAGTACTTTCCTTTAATCAGAGCCCTTAACATAAGTACTCTACTGACCTCTATTCTACAAACAGTTATCCAATGAGTTAAAACCTTGAACACATATTATTTGTCATCATGGTCTAACGTTGGGCGATAACTTATGCATGGATGGGACTGCTTATACATCACCCAGCATCTGTTTTGGATTTTCCTTGACATATACCGTACAACAGGGGCGTAGCCAGGATTTTCTTGTGGAGGGCAAAGTCGACTCATCGTCCCCAATCTTGACCGACAGTACTATCTAAGCGGAGCGCCACCATCAGTTGGCGCGGAGCGTACAAGAAAATTTTTGGTTTTAGAAACCCCTCAGACGGCAGGAAACGGCACTTCCCGAGTGTTTTATGCTGCACGTTACCAGCCTGGAAATATGGATCTCATTTCCGAAATTTCTCATTTAATGCAAAAAAAAAAAAAAAACAGTCTATGAAACATGTTAATACATGTTTCGGTAAGCGGGGCTCTACCATCGATTGGCACGGAGCGTACCAGTAAATTTTTGGCTTTACAAACCCCTCAGATGGCTGGAAACGGCACTTCCTGGTGTTCTAAGCAAGGATATGTTCAGCCAGACTTCGAAATTCTCCCCGCTTCTTAATTGGAGCACTTGACAAATATTAAGGGCCTGAACATACCTTTAGCCCCCACTTTTTTATTTTTCATCGCCGCCACTGGGGTGCGGCATTTTCTTGAGGGAGCGAAGCGCCCAAGTGAGGAGCCGAGCGAAGGAACGGGGAGCGGGCATGGTTTTCCCCCTCCTTCCCCAAGGAGATTTTGCAAATTTTACATCAAAATTCAGCGATCTGGTGAACACCTAAGCTGGAATTTTTTCACATTTTCAATCTTGTATCAATGTTTTCCTTATTCCCTCGAGAGTAAGCGTGTGGCTGAAAGAGGGTTACTGTACGAGTCAATGGGGCCCCAGGGAATTGTGTTAAGGTCTGGGCGGGAGTAAGTGCGCACTATAAAAAGAATTTGTACTTATTTAAAGCTTATATAGGTCAATTGTCCCGGCATTTGGGCCCTATCGGGCACAACTTATATTGTACTTCCTTCTTCGAGTCGGTACCGCACGACTGACACAAGAGATAATTAACTAAGTGCGAATGGGATGAAATTTCCGACATGTACATTAATCCATTTATTCTACTTATTAATTTACTTGAAAAGATGGGAAGGGTTTAACTTTATTAGCTCTAGGTAACGGAACTGAGGAAGAGTGTGCAAAGCGTACCGAACATTTTGGGTTTTATCGCAGAAATAACTCTTTTGAAAGCCAAAATAACTAAACCGACTATGGGAAGGCGACAGATTATTCCCGACAGAGGGGCGGGCCATGCCAGCGACCAGAACAGCCGACAGCCCCTATGTCGAGGGGGGTGGTGAGAAGGGGATAGGAAGGAGCCTAACTATCCCACGTCATTGCAACCTGGAGCACATTTTTCACCATATCACTTAATATTTTAAAAGCCGAGTTGCGCACTGATAGTGTTCTTTTGGGTCTGAATCGTGAGATTGCAAAGCGCGCGAAGCGCGCGAAAATTTTTGATAGGCTTACAAAAATAACATAGCCTATGTAATCATTAAGAGCAAAAAGAAAAAAAAATAGAAACTGTAGTTGTTGTAGACCGTATCGGGGAAAACATACATTGTGTCGAAACCACCTGGAATAACCGATAAAATAGCCAAACTATGCTCCGTGAGTCGCTCACCAACTGACCTATCGCAGACACACACAAGAGAACAGCAACTAGGCTTTGTGATATGGGATGAAATTTACGACCTCTACAAAACCTGTGTACTCTGCCTACCCGTTACTGGCCGTTACTTGGTAAATTGGCAGGACTTACAATCCCTAGATATGTAGAATGGAAGTATTGAAAAAACTGGAGTGAATCTACAGCGCGCGTAGCGAGCCGAAAATTTGGGGTTCTTATTAGGGAAATTGTCCCTTGAGAGCAAAAACAGGTAAACCATCGAGGAGACTATTCGCCGTCGGGGACTGCATACTTTATCGTAACGACTTAGAGCCCCCCCCCCCTCGAAAAACTGTAAAAATGCCCCCGATTCCCTCCCTCCTCTTGTCGTTAATCTTTTTTTTATTTTATTATTTTTTTTTTTGGCTCTCCTTCATTTTTTCAACATCGCCCATCGCGTCCCCAAAATTTCTGTGGGGGGCACTCTGCCCCCTTGCCCCCCCCCCCCCGCTGGCTACGCTACTGCCGTACAAAATTCCCGTTTCAGTGAAATTCCCGTTTGAAATATTTTCGCAACCCTCTGATGAAAATTCACGCCGGATAAAACAAGCCATGTTCTATTTCGCGTTTTCTTAGGTAATTATGTCCGATTATATTATATGGTTATATGAAATCAAACACTGACTCAGTGGTTTTCCCCATAACGTTCAGGTAATTGGTTTGATCAAATACCGATACAGCGCTGAATCAAAAAGGAATTGCGGCCGTTTTACAACAGTCCTCACCATGGACGTCCGCAAGGGGGGGGGGGCACTTCCTCCCCCCCCCCCTGGAAAATCAAACTTGTGAAAAAAATAATTAAAAATTGAAATAAAAAAAATTTAAAATAAATCATTAAAATACCTTCAATCACAGCGTCAGTTTTTACTCGTGAAATATGCGGACATTTGACCAGGAATAGCGAAAGAGAAGATGGTGCAGTATGCTGAATAGTGAAATCGTAATTTGGGGACCATCATTCGTGATATCTATTGGAAATTTGTAATTGTAAAAACTATGTACTAGCCTAGTTGTCAGGTATGTAGTGTGCATATGGCATCCGACCATTGATGAATGCGTTGGTCTTGGTTTGGTCCCGTGCTGATCTCAAGTGGTGACGCGCGGGTGTAACTTGGATATACAAGGTGAATACAGGGGTGGGGGGGGGGGGTGTATGCATGGTTCATAATTAGGTAACGGACATAGGCCTATATAGGCTGTTTGACAGTTGTAAGTTTTATCGTGCAAAGGCGTGCGAGGCCGTTACCGAGAGGCAGATTTCCCTTCAACAATTTTTTGCATTGAAAATTCTAAAAATTTAAAAATTACAGACATGAAATTCCTGTTTCAGGGCTGGGTACATGCAGCTTATAACACTCGCCAAGTGTCGTTTCCGGCCATCTGGAGGATTTGTAAGGCCCAAAATTTTCTTGTACGCTCCGCGCCAACTGATGATGGCGCTCCGCTTAGAAAGTGTACACAATTCAATCATCCATGATTTTCCCTTCAACAATTTTTTACATTGAAAATTCTAAATATCTAAAAATTACAGACATCAAATTCCTGTTTCAGGGCTGGGTACATGCAGCTTAGAACACTCGCCAAGTGTCATTTCCGGCCATCTGGAGAGTTTGTAATTCCCAAAATTTTCTTGTACGCTCCGCGCCAACCGATGGTGGCGCTCCGCTTAGATAGTGTACACAATTCAATCATCCATTAATGATCTTGCCCCCCCCCCCTTATAAAAATTTCTGCGGACGCCCATGGTCCTCACATATGTTGGGTTCGAATGATTTTTATCATAAACTAGAATCTTCCTCGTTGAAAAAATGCATCATTAGAACCAAGGACCAGAGTGTCAAACGATGATCGGTCCCAGTACGGTAAATCTAGATTGAGTATTAAAATCATAGTGAAACACTATTTTTTAATTACTTTCATGCAACTTCAAATAAATACCGTTAATTCATGACATATGTGGAATGAGATTGATGCTGTCGTCGAAATTTAGAAGTACTTTCTGTTTTTATCGTTCGATTAACCGATGCGGTTTGTAAGCTCAAAAATGAGGCGATTCGAGGAAAAGCCCGTCCAAAAAGAACAGAAAATGTGGAAATTGTGCACATGGTAACAGTGTTGACCGGCCAAGACAATTATATGCTTTGAAAATGTTCTCTTCATTTTAGTCTGCAAATGTTTGTCTCTAAAACTGCCATGCCTGAAGTAACATTAGGTCTGTGTCCGACGTTTGACCTCACCTCTTACAAATTATAAATATGCTACCATCGTAGGATACAGCGGCAACAATTTCTTTTCAGAAATCATTAGCTTTTTGCCCAAATTTCATTTAACTCAGTTCGCCCGAAATCAGTTGGGATCGTGTATAACATTGGGACCGCATAGTCTACACCCTCCTAGCTCCATGCCCCATCTCCTATGTCGATTCAGAAATCAATTTCTCTTTTAATATTTGGTCTCAACTTACAGACTTGCGTCAAAGTGCAACTTTCCGATGAATTTCTGTGTATTTTCACTTTTAATACTTCATTTTTTGTATTTGAGTAAAACAGAGAGCAACAGTTTACGGAAGATCACGTTATGACCTCATATCGACTGATCATATCGCATGATGAGAAGCCCGACATGGAGTAGGAGTCCCGAATTTTACTTAGTCTTGAAACTTTTCCTTGAAACCTTCCATGGTTCACTTGCTATCACGCTTTCGATGCAATTATTGTTTACTTGAATGTTCTACACTTCCACGTATCTTGCTTTCTTCATGGTACAATAAGGCCTACAGCTTTTTGTGACCGCTAATACCTTCAATGATTTCATCGCATGATTCTCTACCTGTCTAGTGAACAAGCACAATATTTCTGTATGCTCATAAAGGAACTAAGTTGCATAGTTCTCTCTTTTGAAAGGGCGTGTGTAATGCTCTATCACTTCTGTGGACTTATTCACTCTGATGAGCAATTTTGATCACAGTACGTTGGGATTTACATGATTAAGCTACCAAAACAGGCACGGATAAAAACTTATGTAAGCTGAATCTTTTGAGACTGCAACTCCCGGAGGTCTAGAGAAAATCGGCCCATAATTGCATATCCTGATATCAAGAGTGCTCGGTATCTTCATAAGAAAAAGGTAAGATCGGATTTCATTTTTCCGTGCACGAATTTATTATCCACCGAAGGCAGCCAGCTAGTTAGATGGAGTTTTACGGTTCAGTTTCTAACAAGTTGGTTCAAGTCGGGCGACGGCGGTCTTTTTCCCATCAGCCTTCGGCTCACTAGCTTATTTTCCCTACTCCATTTCTTACGCTGAGTACCAAGCATAATGACAGGATAGGTTCCATTTGAAAATTAGGAATGCAGTGTATATAATTGGTTGTTGGCGTTATACTATGTATAACCTCCTGGTAAGTTAGCGACACCCGCGGTTCTTTTCCAGTCCTGTGCCAGTGGAATGGTTACAGCCCTATATTCCGACACCCCTAAGTTCCGACAACGTGATCGTATAAAGAATATATAGATTGACTGGCCATAGGGGTGCTGAAACCTAGGACAGTCACCAGTGGATTACAGTGATGTGTATCTCTTTTGACGGTAACCTTTTGCATGCACGGGGTAGTTTGTACCGGAGACTTCACACCCATTGGGGCACGGGACTTTGACCCCGCCCCAAATTTTTCCAAGCGTAGGCTACGTATTATTAAATTTGGTTAGGAAATGCATTTTAAAACCCTTAACTTATGTCGATGTTAATGGAAAATAATTGTTTTGAAAAATAAAGCTCAATTTAAGTGCGCTAGGCATATGTGTTAACCCTATTAGTTAGTTCGATTTCTGGAAAAGGATCTTCTCAAGGCAGGGGAAGGGGATCAGGGTAGGGGGACATGCCCCCACTCTTTTGAGTAGAGGGGACACTAACGTCAATTTTCCTCACTTTTTGTGATGTAAACCTTAAAAATTAGGTACTACCAAAAAGACTATACATGTAGGTTATGGAAGTCTACAGATTACGATCGACTACGGTAGCTTTTTGTGTCAATAATTCCACTTGTTTACTTTGCAAATCCCCAACATTTTCGCCCTTCCCGCGCATTTGCAGTCTCATTAATGTTCTTTATTTCACTTGAATGTCCAACGTACATTATTCATCGGTCTCTATGATTATGTCGATTGTTCGTGTGCATAGGGCAGCAGGTGTGGTTATGAAGGAGCACAATATTTAGGAATATGAAGAAGATGAATCGTGCCCTACTATTTTTTAATGAAATCTGTGGTCTTTAGTGAATGACCAACCTGATGGCAGGCTGAAATTTGCAAACACATTGTAAGGAAAGTAAAATGTCTCGGTGCACAGTGTGCATGCAACTATTTTTTAGAAAATTTTTGATTTCTAATGCAAAATGTCGATACGCTCACATCATTCATTTGTACAGCCATTCGACCATTTCGTATTTAGACCATTATCAAAGAAGTAAAATCACACTGACGTTTGCTAGATAAGAGACTTCAATCAGGAATAAAAGGTACACCCCATCCTCTGTCTGCAGATTGTGTATGATGAGGTGTCGTTCGAAACAACATATTTGAATGTTTTCTTTTTATATCAGCAATCCTGCACCGGTAGACTTATTCCCCAACCCCTCGATCTGTGATTTTCCCGTAGTAGATTGAAGTGCGCTTTTGATCAAGCCATGGATTTTATTTTACCTTCTTTCCATTACAAATGGTTCCTTACTATAAGAACGTTTGCACAAATCTTTCGCAAACTTGATTTTCGTTGTGATTCTAATTAATTATAGAGTACATCCGGTATTTAAAACGTATTTTGACCGTATAGTCCGTTGAAGTAATTACTTACAATTTCAAGGTCATGTCTTGAAAACTTTGGAGTTTTGCTAGTAACTCAAAATATTGAAACATTTAGCACCATTTTGCATCTGGCCCCCTTTTCTCAGACACCCAGTAGCGTAGCTACAGAGTACAGGCGGCTCCGAAAAAATGAAGAATTCGGAAATTTGCTACTTGTGAAACCAGTCTACTGTGATTTTGACAACTCGTTAAATTCCGAAATGTCCACATTGAAAGCTCCACATTCGTGTTTATTTGTCTCAAAGAAGCAAAATTTTCCGCGCGCTTAGCTCGCCACAAATAACGATTCCTAAGCAGAAGTGCTTGCTCCGATACATTGAGTAAAATTTTCCGAGCTCTGGACTTTGCATGTGAAAAAACGGAAATTTACGATACTTGACACCAGAACATCAAGTGACTCCAGTAACTACAGTGCTATTTTTATAAATTTTCTTTCATAAAATTCAAAACCTCCATTATAAGCTCTTGACTCAAAAAATTTCGTCAGAGAGCCTCATTTCGAAGGGGTTGGAAAACATTATGTAGCAACAACGATCTTTGGTCGCCGTTCAATTTCAGATTTGCCAATAGGAAATGCAAATTTTTCAGTAATCCCCCAACTTTTCAAACTTTCTTACAGGAAACACAGAATCCCAAACTTTTCTGCAATACAAGCTCCATTTTTATTCTAATATTTGAAAAATGGCAAAAATTTCAGCGCGCTTCGCGCGCCGCAAATTACGGCCCTAGTATACATTGGTGTTCACACTAAAAAAATCGTAAAATCTGGATGCCTGCCCACCCCCTCCTCTTCCCGAAAAATGTCTAGTTACGCTGCTGTACACCGCTTACCGGGACGGGAGAAAAATTTAGGCCAGATGCATGTCCCCCCACTTTGAAAAACCATATCTACGCCCCTCTCTCATGGCTGTCAATTCTCAAGCATTCAGCTTGAAAGTCAAGCATTTCAGTGTAAAGATCCTAGACGAATGTCTCCATCTACTGGAAACGGCCACTTCAAACGCAAACTAATTGTGGTGCAGGTTTGATTTGCTTACGAACACGTGACACTTCCTACCGCGGTCTCTATTCCTTATATATTACATTCAGTCATTTATCATACATATAGCCACTAAAAAAAGTATGTTCTCGAGCGTAAGTTATGACCATCGATGCGCACTAACAGATGGTAACTTGTAAATAAATAGCAACACAACCATAGTCCCATGTGGAAAAAATACTCCCTCATTTACATTTATATTGGGTTTCGTTCCACCTCCAGTATCAGGCTGTATTTATATTCAATTAACATTCCAGTTAAGGTGCACAACGACACATGCCGGACTCTGTAGGCCTCTGAATGTTTACTTGAAAGTTCCAGGAGCATGAACCATCTGCCTGATAATGGCAATTCTGGGCGTGCAATAGTAATGCTCTAGAAGTGCATTTACAGCAAACTAGTAACATATTTAACAAATACCCCCCATCCCCCCCCCCGGCCACTGTGCTCACTTCTTGCGAACCAATGGTCCTGTCAGTAATCTTCCAGCGGAGCCTCACTCTCGAAAAAAGACCCGTTCTTGTTGTTAATTTGTAACACACTAATCTCACAAACAAGCTTATTTTCCAATAATTAGCGTACTTTACCTTATCATTTCATCCAATCGCAGCGCTACGGTTTATAATCTGATAGACCTTATTTCCTTATCATTTTGAATTTTTTTGGTTTTTATCGCAGTGAATTTTTTATTGCATACGGAAGCTCAACATAACGAACGCTTCAATTAAGTTACTCACAAGCGTGGTAATGGTATTTCCGTTTGTCGGGGTTCACGATTTCTCAAAATTGTGTGTGCATTCCACTCCAACTAATCGTGGCGCTACGCTTAGATTATCTTCCGGGCAACTACCACTTCCCATGGGCTTACAGAAATTTACTATTGCATGACGTCCCCTGGTGTGTGCCAATGCCATTTATATTTTCGCAGTGGCGTGGTGCCCATTGGGGACCAGAAGGACGCTAAAAAAAGTTACCCTCCGTTCAGTTTTCAAGGGACTGATATCATATTTTAAATGTGTCATTGAGTGTTTTCGACCCAAGTACCGTAATAAATTGGTTTTATTCTTTCCATAATGGTTCCAAAAATTATAAAATATTTTTCAAGTGTCATTCTCAAAATACTTACTTAGTGCCGAAGAGTGGCGTAGCCACTTGGGTGGTTTGGGGGGTTTCACCCCCCCCCCCCCATGACTCAACCTTGCAATGAAAAAACACCTAAAATAGCGGTTTTTTTCTCTCTATCCTTAGACTTTTCGCTCATGTCGGCTCCAACCCCCCCCCCCCCCCCATAACACAACCCTGGCTACGCTATTGGTGCCGTACAAGCAAGACCCGTTTTGGTTTGCGACCCGTTCTTGGCACGGAAAGTCCTATGACCGACGAAAAGTTTGCTTTCAGGTCAAGGAAGACTGTCAGCAGCTTCATTTGAGTAAAATACCACACGTTCCAATTAGTCTGACAAAGTATACACTGATAGTAACCGTTATATCAGCTGATGACAAGTAAACATTGTTATACACTTTTCAGACGACGCAGTTTAACCAACTTTAAAAGGCACGTGTCAATGACGTTGTTGGGATTTGAGTGTCGAAAAGGAATTGCAGGGCACATTTTGCTGAGACGTCAGCAGTAAACAAAACTGAGAAGTTTGAAAAATAATTATAACATAACTGTTGTCACTTCCAAAAAATTCTGTGACGTAGATTGCTTGTTCTTTGTCACAGCCAATCACCATTTCTCTGTTCCTGAGAACCGTTTTTTCGGTAACCAAGCAACCAGTCGCGTAGCCACGGGTGGTTTTGGGGGTTAGAACCGCCACTGAACAAATCTTGCAATGCAAAAAACACCTAAAATAGCGGTTTTTCCTCTCTATCCTTAGAATTTTTCCTCATGTCGTTCCCCCATGGCACTAAAACCCTCTCCACGACACAATCATGGCTACGCGCCTGCAAGCAACACTCATGTGGAATAGTGTAAGTTTTTGAGTACCGCTTTTGAGAACCCCGAGTACCGTACTTTGGCTTTCGAGTGCACCTTTTTCACCATTTACTATGATTCGGAACATGGGAGACGTCGGTTGAAGGTTTCCCGTACACTTATAGCATTTCAGTGCCTCATTAATACCTTTCTACATCACGATGGTGTTAATTTCCGCCATTAATACGCAGCACAATTAGAACGGTTTCTTCAAGGGCGGCGCAAGGTATTTTGGTGGGAGAGGGGGTATGAGTTTAATGTTCCTCTTCTTCTCTTGGATTTTCGTTCTTTTTTCTATTTTCACATTCTCTAGATAATATGGGAGAATGCCCCGTGCCGTGGTCTCCCCTACCGCCTCCCTTGGCTTCATATGGTTTCATCAAACATGGGCGACCACTTAATCTTTCAAAAAGTGACCAAAGGGTTGAGTAGCCCCCAAATTCCTCGTCACCATGTGGACAGAATACTAATGGCTCTTAAGTTCTGCGGGAAAACTTGTCTAACAAATCCCCGCAAATGCCAAAGCAGGGAACTGTTATTTGGATAACATCTCCCTGGTCAAACACTTATCTTCCACCTTATTGAAAATATTCATACCGTTATATGCTAATCGTGTGCTCATCTTTCCCATTGACGCAGTATAGCTTCCTTATATGCACTGGTGAACATGAATTGATGATATCAAATACAATCGTCCGATGATCACACAGAAAATTCCTTGTTCAGTACCTTACATTGTGACGTGATGAATTTTTGTACGGGCATGCACCGAATGCGTAACGAATCATACGACGTGGGTGTAAATATTATTACAAATACCGGATATACGATGACTTATAAGCTGATAAGTTTGCTGGAACCCGCATAAATTACGATTACTATAAACGGAAATCACAATAGGCCTAGCCGTACATGTCACAAGAGGCAAATTTTCTGACACTCATTTTACCAAGTACCAAAATGGAAATTACAGTTGCTAAGTGATTAAGGGGAGAAAATAGGATTTAGGGTGGGGGAGGGGGGTTGCCCTGTGAAATCAGCTGGCACGTGACTCAAAAGAAGGATATAAGGTCATCTCAAGTTTAGATATGTTAGGACCGGAGGTACTTACTGTTACCATTTTTTGCAAATTTTCATTTAAATTCGATTTGTTATTCTCGAGATATGAACAGGTAAAATTTCTACTTACTCAAAAAGTGCCAAAAAAGTGTCTTTTGTTGATTCCTTGCCATAGGCAGGCAAGGAATCTATGCGATGGTGATGTCGTGTGTGTGTGTGTGTGTGTGTGTGTGTGTGTATGTGTATGTGTGTGTTTGTGACACTTGCTTGTAAACACGATATCTTAAGTTAGGAATGTCCGACACTTTTCATATTTAGTATATAGATTTATCATGTTGAGAGGAAGAACCCTATTGTTTTTAGTAGAGGTCATCTGAGGTCACCAGCGGTAAAATTGCGACAACTTTGAAATAGCTTGTAAACACGATATCTTCAGACAGGAGTGACAGACACTTTTCATACTTGGTATATAGATTTGTCATGTTGAGAAGAAGAACCCTATTGTTTTTGGTAGAGGTCAAAGGTCATTTGAGGTCACTAGCGGTAAAATTGCGAAAAACGCCGAAAATGGCTTGTAAACACGATATCTTCAGATAGGATTGCCCGACAATTTTCATACTTGGTGTATAGATTTGTCATGTTGAGAGGAAGAACCCTATTGTTTTTGGTTGAGGTCAAAGGTCATTTGAGGTCACCAGCTGTAAAATTGCGAAAATGATGAAAGTGGCTTTTAAACATGATATCTTCAGATAGGAGTGACCGATACTCTTTATATTTGGTATTTAGATTTGTCATGTTGAGGGAAAGAAGCCTGTTGCTTTTGGTAGAGGTCAAAGGTCATTTGAGGTCACCAGCGGTAAAATTGCGAAAATTCTGTGCCGAAAATGTAAAGAAAAATCTATCAAGCACTGTCAATTTGAAAGCAGGTAAGGCATTTGATGGCAAGGAATCACTAAGCCTTTTGGCTTTCTGGTTTGTTTTAACTCAACAACGAATGTTGTCCTCAATACCCCCATATTATCAGAATGCAATTGATAAGTGGCATGTGAACTTTCCGAACTTTTCATTTTGTACAGAGAACGTCTATATAACTTATAGAGCAGTCTGAAAAAAAAAACACCAAATGGAACAAAGCGTTCCTTGTCAATGTGGTCGAGTGATAGCCTCTACAACCCTAAGGCTCCTTTTAACACAAACCTAATTCATTTAAAAAATATCTCAACTAAATACATGTGCCAGATTTGAATGGAAGTTTCACCACACTGAAGAGATTTTTTTTTTTTCATATATGAAAACTAAATTTTTACTTCACTTCCTCTTGAAAAACGGTGAAATAACCCTGATGTGACTGCTAGTGATCTTACTGCCATTAAATAGGGCCAGGCCGACAGTTATTCATATTTTATTAAGTTATTGGCAACCATGTCACTTGAAGCGGATCCGGCAGAATTTCCCTGATGGCTGACTAGGTTGCATCATTTGTGATGGGTACATACGATTCTGTCTAGTTTTCAAGGGGAGCGCCACAGTTAGTGTGATTGGCATGGCGCGTAGAGAAAATTTTACAAAAAAAAAACGAGTAGGTGCAATCTGAACAGTCGTCACTTTTAGGTTTTGTTTCCAATAAAATGTTCAAGCTGGGTTGTGATGGGAAAATTTAGTACAGACCTATAGTATTCTGGAACCGAACTTTAACAGTTAACGAACAAAATTTTTCAGGCTTTAATGCATGGGAGCTAGGTTCACTTATTTACATGCTCAAGTTCAAACACAAACTGGTGATTAGGTATATAGCTGGATTAAGTACGCTGGCGACTAGAATCGCCTGTTACAATAAGCTGAGGATGTTCTGACCTCATTCGAGTTCACCCAAAAGTTACGGATGCTGACGGGTTCTTGAATTGATGAACATAAACACGGAACCGTCTCAAATCAATTATACCATGCAGACAGAGGGCGGCCCACTCCTCAATGCTGTGCCTGATTAGGCTGGTCGGAAAATCCCTTCGCCGGCCATCGACCCCGTAAACCCTCTCCTACGTACCCCTTCACCCCAAGCACATGTTTAGAAGTCTTTAAAGTCGAATCCTAAAAAAGTGACGTAGGCAGTTCTGGCATATGGGAAGGCATTTTAAACTTTCGGGGGTCGCGGTTGAAGGTGTTTCATTGAAAATGTTCAGTGGGAAAAATTTATGCAGCGGAAAATTGTTCTGTACTATAGAAGTCCCCTTTTTGCCATGAAATCGTCGATAAGTTTTCCAATTGGGAAATGCCGCTCCATTGCAGTCCCACGCAACGGTCTTATCCACATTCCGGCGAAGTTTGTAATAAGATAACATTCGCTTCGTAATTTTACATGTATTTGAAGATTCCTACCCTTTTTATGGGGCACCTATTCGTCCGTCTCATCGCTGCGAAAATGGAACGGCAAACAAAGGAATTGGGGGCCTCAGATTTGCTACGCAGGTTTTGTGATTCCTCAAAATCAAAATCAATATCAAAATCTTCCGTTTATGGGGCGGCGTATTTTTGAGGAAGAGTGTTCTCAGTTTGGGTGGGGATACCGGTAAGTCATATGATGATATGATTATTGAAATGGCATTTATTGGGCACCGTATAGTCTGTGTTTACTTTTACGTTGTTTTGTCACATGATATAGTGTGATTGCGTACGAGCATGCAAACGTGCATGCGTGACTGTATTGGTTGCAGGTTTACTACGACCACGTACCACGTGAAACATAATGGCAAGATTGAATTTGGACCGGTTACTTTCTTCAAGCTTATGTAATATATTATTCAGCAACCAGGGACCGTTGTGATAGATATTGCCCAGTCTAGTCTCAGCAGTATCACGACATACACCGAGTCGTGTGCGTATGTTACTGTTTCGGACAGTTCATTATTACACAACACAGATTGACTGTAAAACATTGAACACAATATCCAGCAACATCTTTCTGAAATTTCATCGCAAGTTTGGTGATTTGCCCATATCCTTTCCCCGACTCGTTTCTTACATATCAAATGTGAGTGCTCGCTTGGATCAAGGAATTGCAACAGTAAGTAACGTACGGCTTGTTCTACACTACACCATTCCTTGTCATTATACTAGCCTAATGTTCGTTTTGATAATTTTCTACTAATTTACTATTGTGTAGGGGTACAGACAATGTGGCCTTTTGCACTGCATGTCGTTTTACGGTACGGAAATTACGATTATCCGTTGGGTAACAATTCTGGATTATGGAAACGGTTCAATAGTCAACGGGTCAAGGTATCGTTGGCCGGTTACGGTAAGTAATCTACAGTATACAGATGAAAGAGATCGTCTGGCCATACATGATTTTCAGTGTTGTGTGATACTGATAGCCTACTCAGACCTTCTAAAGTTCTAGGGATTGGATATGCGTGACAAGGTGGCTAAGGCCAAGTAAGAATAAGTTATGCCTATGGCCTAATGTCTAGCCTAAGTCAGACCAGCCAGACAACTAGATCGACTGCAGACAACTTCAGTCCAATTACTAATAAGCCTAGATGCAGTTTAGAGTCCAATAGGCCAGTTGTCATGTAACTTATAAGGCTGATGAACAGTACAAGCATTAGGATTTGAAAATTAGTAGGCCTAGGGTGGAGTTGTTGGTGGCAAATAAGGCATTTTTATCTCGCACCAAATAGTTCCAACTCTGCCAACCTTGTTACTTCCCCCTCCCACAATTGTCTAAAATTCATCTTATCAACCTTAATTTCTTCTTTAGGGGGGCGGTGGATGATTTGGGTTTTGAAAACCCCCACCCCAAAAAAATTTGAAATTCAAATTAAAAAAAAATGTGCTCCTGAAGAGTGTACAGTGAACTAAAAGCCAGGCCTGTGTGGAATCCATGTCAGGCATCTGCCTAAGGGCCACTGGTGGGGTCCAGGAGCAAAACGAATCCTGGAAGCTCCTGGGTAATGCCACGAGGCCCAGGAACTAATAACTGTTTTTAGGCCAGGGTATTTGAGGTAATGTTCTTGGGTATTGACTCATTTATACATTAAGGAAGGACTCTTGTGAACACAAAAATCTTTAGTAAGATGCATTGGAGGATTGATATTGAACAGGAGCAACAATGTACTAGGTAGGTGGGGGTTATCCCGTGGCACCTGAAAATTGATTTGGGCAGACACATCCCTCTCTGGGAGAAACCAGCCACAGTCAAACAAATCATGTGACCTGTGCAGTGTGCATTTTAGTGACTGTGGCTCAGACTGCAGAGCTTAAATGACAGAAACTAAAAGGGCAAGAACAGTCATCCCAAATTGAAGTAGTGACATAGTAGACTGTCCAGTTTCACGATTGACTGTTAGGAGTCACGTTATTATGTTTTTCCTCTTCAAATGTAAAATTTACTGGAGATAACTGCTTGGTTTACCTTCAATATGCAAAAGTGAAGTCATAAAATGTAATGAAAGATACTTTGAAGTGAAATAAGGTGAAAATTGTATTATTTAGCTTTTTCTTGAAAGTAAGTTCAGGGGGACTGCTCTTTACCTTTAAAGTATGTGACTTTTATGGCTTGGAATATATTTTGAAAGATGTTCAAAGTAATTGAAAGTGTACAGGGTATAATTAACCCTTTACCGTTGTTTGGGTCCTTTTGGACCCGTGCAGAGAGCTCGTCTGTCACCCATCTTTACCGTTTCACGCGGAGCTCGAAACTGCGAGTAGCTACCCGAAAATTCGGCCACAACAACGAGAGAGACAATAGTTTAAGGTCACGGGGTCAATGACCTACGGAAGCAGATGCGGGCCGGGCTACGTCCGCTTTTCCGCCCACTCCCGAGGCGCACAAATATGCCCCGATCGGAGCACAACGGTAAAGGGTTAATACACTTAGTTTAGATAAAAACCTAATCATGTTAAAGTAGAGAATAAATGTACTTGCCAGCAAAAAGGCCAGCATTTGTAGACTGAACACTGGGGTTGGTTGCATTGACCATCGCCCAAGTCAAATATTTAGGGAACATATCCCCCACCCAACCTCCCACGCCCCAGGATTGAAGTCCATGACCCAGACACAATCTCAGTTTATTGTTTCAGGGTGAGTATACAAGTTTCCAATGTGTAATCAAAACAGTCTCAGTACAGTAAATGAGCTTTGAGTACTCTGCACTTTTTGAACTAGTTGTCAATCCAAAACCTCTGCCACTTGAGAATTCCTTTGGACTACTACAAAAGTTACAGTTAGGGGCGAAATGATGAGACCTTATGGGGAAGGCAGCAATAGGCCTATTCCTATAAACCTATGGAAAAATTTGGCAGCATTCTGGGCACAACACAAGTCTAGACTAGCCTAGAGTTGCCACACACAGGAAGGGCCTGGGTAAAGACCTGGTGGGTCTCCAGAGTGGCTGACTTGGAAGTTCAGAGAAAGAATCAAGAATCATTGACTGAGGTTCCATGCAGTTTGTATCTAACTAAAAAATATAGTCTCAGTATGATGCATTTAAAGCTTGCTTTAGCAAATGAGCTCCACAGGTTTGCTGTTTTAGCAAATGAGGTCCACAGGTTTGCTGTACTGCTCACATGGCAAAGCCTATGTTGATTGTAGTCCATGCAGGGGAAAAAGTCCACTGAGGGTTATATCTCTCTGAGTGAAAAATAAAATCTTAGGAGAGCTTTGGAAGAGGGTGTGACCAGTCAGAGGGGAAAATGCACCCATGCTACCCCTTTGTGCCAATAGATATCTACAACTGAGAGCTGTTACACAAGTTTTCCAATAATTGCACAATGATTGATAGCCTAATGTTGCTTTGTATTCAAGGTACCATGCAATATTGCTGCTTCATTTTATTAAATGGTCACAGCTATAATTGCCCAATCATCCAATCAAAACTTGACTTCAAATGCTGTCCATTTTCCTCAATTTATGCACTTTGTGTGAATGCATCATCTACAGATATTTCACACTAGGGTATCCATAGTACCGTGGGCTTTGTTGGCTTTGTCATATCTCATGTCTGGATCATATTTTGTATTGTTCAGATGAAAGAATCTGTGTGGCGGTGAGACAGTACAGTATTGAACTGTCCGTGTGTGTGTGTGCTGCATCAATTGCTGCTAAAAACTTAGAGGCAGTCATTTGTCACCCTAAACTACAGTTTCAGTATGCATATATCAAAACTCTCAATTGGTACAGCTCTTTGATTGGCATCACATTCAAACAATGCACCATAGCTAAATTACACAGCATGGGCACTGAGAGTGTCTTGATTACACATTATGGACTTGTATGGCTACTGGGACAAGCCATGAAGCAATAAACTAGGATTGTGTCTGGATAAAGATGAGTTTTAGATAAATGTGGGAGGGGCTAGAAGTAAGTAGGTTGGGCGAATTGGAACTGTTTGGGATGATGAAAATATGCCTTTAAAGGCTCAATGTTCTCACCCCAAACAGTACCAACTCTCCTAACCTTCTTACTGAAGCCCCTCCAACAATTGTCTGAAATTCATCCAAATCCAGGTACAATCTCAGTATATAAGGTGAGTATAGAAAAACTCAATTTAGGCCTATATAATCAAAACACTTTTCGTACCGTTCATGCTGGTACTCTGCATTGTTTGAACTAGCTGCCAATCAAAGAGCTGAGCCAACTGAGAATTTCAGTACCCCATACCAAAATTGTAGTTTGAGGTGAGAGGTTTGGCCCTAATTAAGACCATCAATCAGTGCTAATTGAGGCATATATCTCATTCTCAACATGGTGTGTAGATGTTTTGGGGGAAGGGCAAAGTTCATTTGGAGTCACCAGAGGTGAAATGGTGAACACCTTGGAAATTGGAAACACTTCCAAGATGAGCACTGATGACAGAGCTGTCTCATAACAAATCCCATACTTGGCATGTGGATGACCCATATTGAGAAGATATATTTGTACAGTAGACCTTAAACTCATGATGTTACAGAGCAAAAAGTACACCCCCTTCGCATCATTGAAAGTAACACTAACAAATGCAGGCAACTGATTTACAGTATCAACCAATCAGATAAGCACAGCTAGTACTATACAGTACATCAAAGGAACTTCACTGGCTTCCTTTAAGTGAGAGAATCAAATTTTAAAATTCTGCTGCTCACTTTTTCGTGCTCAAGAGATAAAGCAACCTGTTTGTATCTTTCAGCTTCTGTCTCCTTATACTCCTACTTCAATTCAGTTTTATTTCTCCATACCACCTCATAGAGACATAAGAGACACAAAGCAAACAATGTTTAACAGGATAACAGATGAAAAGGTGGTCTGCATTCCTCTGGGAAGGTTTTCCTGCCTCTTCCTAATCCACAGTTGAAATCATATGTTTACTGATGCTTTGCATATATATACTGCTCCCTACTTATGGAACCAGTTACCTGACCATATTCGGTTATGCACTAATTTTTCAGCATTTAAGTGTAACCTCAAGACTCATTTCTTTGCTTGCTCCTTTGAATGTAATTAAATTGTTGTTTGATATTTTTTTTGTCAAGCGTCTAGAACAGCTACACTTTTGTTCCTGATTTAGTGCTATATAAGTTCAATGTATTACTGTTATTACTACATGCACAGAGTGAATTACACTGTGTGCAACTAGGTGCAAATTTATTTTCCTTGAAACATGACCATGCTGTGATGTGTTCTGCATAAGTAGAATTTTTTTTTTTTTTGGCAGGGATGAAAAAAAACATTTGATTGCTAGCCTGTGTGAGAAGCTTACAACTTTGTAACCATAATGATGTCTTTCAAGCAGGGAAATATTGGTGAAGCTCATGTTCCTAGTACAGTATGTGGATTGTGGATAACCCATATTTAGTAGATGATCACTTTATCCATGTGGGGGTCAAGGTCATTTGTGGTCATTAGAGGCTAAAAGTCAAAGGAAAATACCACATTCATTCAGGGAAGCTTGGATGACTCTCATACTGGACTTGTAGTTTAGTTCATATTTGGTTGTTGATAATGTCAGCAGGAGTGTTCCTGGGGAGAAGCAGGGGGGCACTTACCACCCCATTGAAAATATGGGTGGGCAAGCACACTGTTTCCCCCTCCCCAATAGATTAAAAAAAACGGCAGGCAGAGTAAACAAAATATCACATTGTGTTACACAGATGAATTTATGGCTGTGAGAGAACATTGATTTGATTGTATGTGGTTGTCAATTTGACATGTTTGTTGTGTGTGTATTCAGTGTGTGGGTGCTTACATTGGAACGAGTGGATTGGTCACTTGTGATTCTACTGCAGGACATGATCCAGAGTTCTACCAGCTGTTGGAAAATGAATTTTTGCCCCCTAAATCCACAAACTAGATTGATGCTCCTGTGAAATGTAGTCCTTTTTGTGGAGATCAAAGGTTATTTGAGGGTCACCACAGGTTAAAAGTAAAAAAAAATGGTTAGAGCATAGAAACTTTGACCTATACCATAGCCTTAGACTTAATATGTGGATAACCCTCAGCATTTTTGGTGGAGGTCAAAGATTGTGCATTCTGTTTCTTCAGAGTTCACACTCAAAACTGTAAAACTGACAGGGTTGTTTGATTTTAATCACGCTGATTAAAGTCATGATTAAAATCATGATTTTAATTGAAAAATTAATGATTTAATGAAAAAATCTGATTTAAATCTATTTATTTGAAAAAAATCACTGATTAAAATGATGATTTTTTAAAAAAAATTGAAAAAAAATCAACAACCTTGAAAACTGAGTAAGAAATGACTGTAGGTACAAACTTGAAATGAGCAGTATGATGCATACCAAGTGTAATATTCTTGCTGGTTTTTTTGTAGCAGTCAAACTGTTGTTTTTTGCAGTATTTATGCCATTCCTACAATGACCTTCCTAGACTACATGCATTATAAGCTTACCATCCAGTTGGGATGAGTGTCAAATATCTTGTTCCTTGCCATTCCTTTTTCCCATTGTTAGCTCAAACCTTTGGCCTAATTAAGTGGTGGACTTGAGACCTTCTGAATGAGAGACTTGTTGGAAACACCTTGCTGGTTAAACAAACTATACTCCTGGTTGGCTGTGTATATAAATGAGGGATGTGGGGTGTGCAGTGCAACCCCCACTCTCTTCCGCTAAGTCTCTTCAGACCAGATAGTCAGTCCTCACATGGCCTGCATACAATCAGTTGGCATATTGATGCCAACATTTATTCAACTTTTGTAGCCCAGTGTTGGCCTGGCTTGTGCAGTATGTACACCTAACAATCCTAATTTTGCCTATGATAGACTCATCACGGTTTGTATGTCACTGGTTGGCACTGGTTTGCCTAGGCAACGTGTAGAAATATCCGAGGAAATGTGTGCATGCAGCAATGTCTTGATTGCATGTAAAATGATAATGGCAAATTAGAATGTAATTGACTGTAACCAAAATGTAATTGCACCTCATCAACTTCATTGTCAAACATGAGCGGGTTCTATAGAGAATACTAAAACCAGCATTGTCACTCAAATAGCCCAACCAGATGGTTTTTGTAAATTTGCACAGTACTGTATGTGGTACGCCTAAAGGTATCTTGAGGACACATGAATGAACTTCCTGTAATAGTCCAAAACAGACTCAAATTCATGTTTGAAATGTTTAAGAGGAACTTAGTCTAATTCTTTCAGGCATTACCCATGTTTGGTTCTTGTGATATTGTTAATTGAAGTTGACACATTTTCTTTAAAATGTGAACTGCCAGCAGGTGTGATGCCATAGACCTATTTCCAAATAGCAATTACAAAGGATTGTGGGATATAGTTTTGGTGTTTGTCATTTTTGTCAATGGTATTTTACTGTGGTGAAAATTGACGTACTGTACACCCAAAACGTATCCCACAATTCATTGTAATTGCTATTTGGAAATAGGTCTATGGATTCACACTGTTGGCCAATGTTTTGTTTTTTCTTTATTTTTCATTACATTAATTTGACCTTGAATTGTTTATGTATTCTGTCTTGTAAAGTTTAAAAAATTACATTGCTCAGGATGCACCTGCAGTATCTATATCAGTGTTTTTGCCAAAGGGGGGGTGGTGAGGTGGAAGGGGGATTATTTCCCCTTTCCAGAAGAAGATTGGTAAAATTCCCCTTTTTTCCATTTCAATAAAAAGTAGAAAATCACCAATATCTTGGTTTCTTTCTTGAAAAGTGCATATGATCTACTTCACTCCTACTTACCTCACCTGTTCCACAAATGGACTATTCCATTTACCGCGGAATACTAACTGGCAATGTCTTCTGTAGGTGGCGCTATAGCCCAATAGGAACCATCCCTGAACACACCCTTGTTTCATTGCCAGCGGAATGCTCAAGTCATGTTTAATTAGCTCTCTCGTTTTTTCGTCTTTTTGGATCCGAAACTACTTTTCGGAATATTTTTTTTTTTTTGCTTTACTTTGGCACACACCCATTACAGATTACCTGATTCAGTTTTATATAGTTTCCGCTGATCGTCTGTTTTAATAAAACTCCAATGCTAGCATCCACCCTTCCCAGTACAATTAATTGGTAGTTGGTACCATCAGATCCACATTGTAGTATGAAGTTTTTTTTACGTGACGTCAGCGTGTCACTTAATGTGCTGACCACCGTACACATTGGGGTGTGTCATCTTTACCCAGAATAATTAAAATTGTTGTATATACTTTGGACTTCTGACTGTCAAGATAGACAGGCAACCCTGCAACGTCTGTGAAAAACCTCTCACATTTTCATCCTTCTTCACCAATTTTACATAGTGTGCCATGGGATGTCACGCAATCACAGCATTGAAGCGCAGTCTAAGCCAAGTGCGAGTTTTTGAATTTGAAAGATCGATTAAATGTCAAATGTTTCGTCGCCACCAAAATTTGTTTGATTGTTGAACGAATATTTATATACATGTATTAGTTTTTTTTTTTTTTTTTGGGGGGGGGGGGGAATAGATTATTTGTTCGCACTACGAACAAAAGGTACCCGTGCCGGACTCAGCACACTCTCACTCATTTATAAGTTTATTAATTGTACCGTATGCAGTGAAGACCATGACCATCTATGAAGCAGGAGCTTGATGAGCATAACCTCCAACCATGAAGGTATTATTAGACAACATCTCCCTGACTCCAACAACCAAATGCTCGTGCGACGTATGCCCACGTGATACCAGTGAAATATCTATTTATAAACGAACCCCGTTGCTCCTCATAGATGGCAATTAAATTGCCTTTTTTGTGCATAGACATACCACTATAACGCATCTCTGCTCACAGAATCGTCGAATCGAAAGATATAGTAAGACCTTCATAAATTATTAGGCGTTTATTGCAATCGAGGGAAACTCCCAATTAATAAATCGGCCGCGGTTTTTAACCAGTGAGTTGCAGCTACCTGGTTTAACCGTATATTAATCACAAAATGCTGCTTTCATTTTTGAAAATTCGGGGAACGCAGTTTCAGAGATGCCCACATAATCGGGGATTCCCAAATTTCGAGCAAACATTATGGTACTGTTTAAGTTCGTGCACGGTGGTCCATGAGTATTGTGGTTGTGCACTGCATATACAAAATATCTATCAGTGTCGTAAATGATGGCTTATAGGCTACATCAGGGAGTTGCTAGCAATTACTGCCTGGCTACCTTTATCATTTTCCGAATCCGACTTAAATAGTAAAAGTTGAGTGGCTATCCCTCGCACTCTAAAGGTCAATAGCAGTCCCGCAAAAATATTTTGAAGCAACCGCTAAACACCGCAGTTTTATTCTTCTCTTCAACGTATCTTTCGTTGTATTTTCTAAATTCAGTATTGCATATTCAAAGTGAACCAAGTCGTTATGTGTTAAATTTCACATTTGAATTAAAAGTTGTTGTAATGTGACCCAACGACACGGTGACACTGACAGTACACTTTATTGCGGTATACTCTACACAATACTCCGCAGAATCAGGCAGCCCTCGTGAATAAAAAATTAGCTATAGCAAAAAAAAGGAAAAGGAAGAAAAATGCTGAAGTAATACGTATTTACATCGGCAGAAATACAATCGCAATATTTGCGATGATGGTTAACAGTGAAAACTTTCGTAGAATTACCAGTGTAGATGCGCCAGGCCTTTTCGCATTACTGCCGTGCCCTGCAGGCACAAGGTACGGTGAGCGCTAAGCTCACAACGTACTCGACATGGAGTAGCGGCCATACTTTGCTTTCGAGTATTCCAACCTTTTGTTGTATCGTGAGGATTTTTAGGTACGTAGACAAAATGATATACAGAGGAATTCTAAACATTTTTGTATGCAGTGGTCGACTCAAATACCTACTTACTGAAACATCACGGCGCAGAACTGCGCGGGCATGATCAGCCAATTATAACGGTCACTACAGTATGAACTCGCATTGAAGTCCACATGAGTTTGTATGGTGATCACAACGTTTGTGTCGTGGTATTTGAACGATTCGGTAACTTTTAGAAACGGTTTGTTTCCTTTGAAAAATAACAAATAATTGGTTGATTAAGGTGATATTTAAATGTCACATTTGCAAGATATCTAAGGAAGGGGGGGGGGGGGAATGAAAGGCTCTTATGATAGGCAACTTTCGTAACCAACTTCCCTCGCGTACGGCTAGACAGAGGGCCTCGCTTGCAAAGTTTTGTACTCACATAGCGATCGTTACGAAAGCTTAAATCAAGATTTTCTGCAAAACCAATAAAATAAAATGTAACTTTAATTTTCAGTCCCAGTGAGCCTTGTGTCTCAAACTTTTATCGCCTTGGCAATATTTTTTGCTGAAGTGAAGCCAATTACCTCTTCATTATGGCAGTGCCCAATTTCGAAGGCCCGAAGGGTTGCCGCGAACATGTTTACCTTGCTAATGACCTATGACCTGACATACGCAGTTACAACTCCGAACTGGCTTATTAATACTGATTTTCAAGGACACAATTTAAACTTCCAAAATAAGCCCTCAGAACAGAATAATGTGTTACAAATGGCCTTGAAATGAAGGTTGTAAAAACCAAGAATAACATAAGCCATATATGTCATGTTCCTCTGATGACATCACAAGATTTGCTTATTGAACTCGTATTTATTAATGCTTAAGCGCAAATCAGATATTGCCTAGTAAAATGATCAATTTTTACAGATTTTGATGGGAATTGTGGCTATTTTCTTGATTATTACGTGAAATACCAAATGTTGTCATTTTCAACTCTCTTACTTAAAGAACCAATTCTCTCACCCCAAACAGTACCAATTCTCATAACCTTCTTACTTAAGCCCCTCCCACAATTGTCTGAAATTCATCCTCATCCAGATACAATCTTTGTTTATTGCTTCTAGGTGAGTAAAGAAAAACTCAATTTATACAATCAAAACACTCTCAGTGCCGTTCATGCTGTGTAATGTAAGCTTTGGTACTCTGCATTGTTTGAATTAGCTGTCAATCAAAGAGCTGATCCAATTGAGAATTTCGGTACCCGGGTACCAAAATTGTAGTTTGGGGTGAGAGGTTTGGCCCTTTAAACCCCTCCCACAATTGTCTGAAATTCATCCACATCCAGACACAATCTCAGTTTATTGCTTCAGGGTGAGTATAGAAAAGCTCTTTGTGTTTAATCAAAACACTCTCAGTACAGTTCATGCTGTGTAGTACAAGCTTTGGTAATCTGCATTGTTTGAATTAACAGTCAATCAAAAAGCAGGGCCAATGGAGAGTTTCTGTACCCCCCTAAAAGAAGTGTAGTTTGGGGTGAGAGGATTGGCCCTTTAATTATAGAAACGATTCGAAACTTTTTCTTATAGAAAATCGGATTCAACTGTGTTTTCATTTTTCAGGGGCCAATGCATGCATTGTAGCATTGAGACTCACGTACGATGAAAATCTTATCTCCACCTACAAGCCTGTATTTAGACATGACACCGTTTATCCTCCACCGCTCGTTGGAATAGTTTCCATAAAAGCTAGCGAACTTTGGGTATTTTCTCCACATTGGGATTTTAATGTGATCTAGACACCCACCCTACCCCCCTTCAGTTAGTGGCATAATTGTGAAGATTGTACCCGTACTACAACTCAGAGACACTTGGGTGAACTTTTAACCATGGTTGAGTCCGTACCGTATGCCACACCTTAGCGAAAATTCTCCCAACATGGATGCCTTTCCACCAACTTTAGGTAGTTTCTTGTCCAACAGTTTAGGTGGTGGCATTATGATGGACCCAGACTTGTGTAAAGTTAACCTAGGGTCTTACTAAAATGCGACTCTTCAATGAAAATCAGTCGTGAACGGATAAAGGAAGGAAGGAAGTCATGTATGCTTTTTCACTATCCAACTTTTATAGCTCAATAGGTTCTTTTAAAAAGGTACATAGTTGCATTTCCTTCTTATCCGGCTCACTGCATTAAATTTCGCTAATAGTGCAACTTATTTACGAGAATGTGTTCAAAACCGTTGGATAAGAGATTTGGAATTCGAAACGATATCTGATATTGTGTTTTCCAACCAAACTATAAAAACAAAATTCAAAGTGCGGGAAGGGTTTCATGCCCACCTTTTATCATTTGACAAATCTATTGCGAAAATTTTACTGACCGATCCTTCCCCCTATAACACCTTGCCGTCCTATCCTTGCAGTATTGAAACCTGTTTAATGACCCTTTATTACGTAATATTTAACAGCCGTCGCCCCAGCTGTGGACACTCACATTCATTCAGAGAGCAAAATCAATCCCCTGTACCCTTTTGAAACAGCTTCATCTCATAATTTTATTTACTGGTTTCTCCCCCTATACCCCCTTGCCGGTCGTATTTTTGCAGTATTAAAACCTCTTAGTGAGCGTTTGTTTCCTAATATTTAACAGCCTTCGTCCCAGCCGTGGACACTCACATTCATTAAGAGGGCAAAATCATGCCCCTGTAACATTTTTGAAACAACTCTATTTCATAATTTCGCTCTTATTTCTTCTCCAAGTATATTTCCAAATATTTCTGGGTTCGGATTTTGATTTTTTTAATATTCATAGTGAACGAAACAGACATTCGTTGTAAATTTCAGAATTGAGGAGAGAAAAAGACTGCAAAGTAATTCTCTGGAGCTCACTCGTGAAACACGCAGGATAGTCTTATAGTAACTTACAGTAATTCAAGTAGGGTGACAACGTCTTTCCTGAATTTAATCAGGCGTGTTTGTTTTAAAGGCATATTTTCTTCATCCCAAACAGTTCCAATTCTCCCAACCTACTTACTTCAGCCCCTCCCACATTTATCTAAAACTCATCTTTATCCAGACACAATCCTAGTTTATTGCTTCATGCCTTGTCCCAGTGGCCATACAAGTCCATAATGTGTAATCAAGACACTCTCAGTGCCCATGCTGTGTAATTTAGCTATGATGCATTGTTTGAATGTGATGCCAACCAAAGAGCTGTACCAGTTGAGAGTTTTGATACACGCATACTGAAACTGTAGTTTAGGGTGACGAATGACTGCCTTTAACCTGCATATATCTATGCGGAAAAGCATGCACAGATAATTTGATATTCCAAGGATTCTGCTAGGTTTAGTGAGTGGTTTAAGTTTGCATGCATGGTGTGCTTTTTGGTTTCCTGAAAGGGAATGCCTATGTAGTCGTGAAGACGTGACGTGCAAAACTAGTGAAAGGATCGTGCATTCCTTATCATTGGCATCGGGTGCACAGGTACTACGTAACTTCATTGGAGTACCACATACTGTTCACTGTCTTAAGCCAGTACCCTATTCCATCGAAATTGGTTTTGATGACGCAGGTAAACGAGAAGCGGGATTTTTTGACGAGAGAAATATTTTTATATACCTCCTTTGAAGAGTATCTAACCTTTATAGGGCACTGGTTACGCAATAAGTATCTTTATCGAGATTCTAATTACGGAAGAGCTTACGGAAGAAAGGCGTACGCATTAGCAGTTTAGGGAAGACATTTGCTCTGGAGTTATTATTATTTTTTCCGGAAACGTTTCACAGTTCAGTTTCGATGACGGTAATTACTGAATAGAAATGAAACCTACTGTTGTTGCGCGGAATGCTCCGAATAAACAATGGATTAGGGATAACTATCCCATGCTCAAGACTAATGGATGCGTCTAGATTTAACCACAAGGTTAAAACCTGCGGCTTTAAACCATATGTTACCTAGTTTAAGCCTAACCTATATGCTAAATAATGGACACGGCCTAACGGCAAATGGATTATATATGGCCAAAAACCCTGAAACAGTCACTAGCAATACCTTAACAAGCGAAACAAAACCACCAAATCGACTCCCGAACAGCCAGATACACCCGAAACGAAAGCACACAACACCAGACCAAAACTACGGGAAATTGCCCAGAGGCCAGAAGGACCATATAACCGTGAAGCAACACCAGTTGTGACTAGAGCTCCCCCTCCCAACGGTACGGTAGTCAGTGGGTTATTTTATTGGGTGAAAATTTATGTACGCTTTATTTTTCAACTGAAGTAAGGGACTCAGGGAATTGTTCTTGTCTAGAACGTAATTTCGGGTGATTTACCTTAAGCATGCGCGCGTGTACACCTAGCCTGCATAGCGTTTCTGTGGTTGCAGCCCCCTGTAGGCTGCCGCCCCTCAGTTGATTTTTTCGTAGCGATGAGCTGGACGAAAAAATCCGTCCGCCACGCGGACTAGTGTACACCATAAACTAATACGGTAGTACAGTATACGCAAAGCGACTAGCTAACGTTAGGAATTGTAGTCCAGCGTTCGGAAAAAAGGATTAAAACAGATCAGTATAAACAATACATGGTAAGTTTTTATATTTTTAAAAGAAAGTAATAGATTGAAAAAAATTACGGAAAAAATCTGTCGGAGAGGGGTGAGTGATAGGCCTTATCATAAACACTGGCCCAGGCCATCCAAACTACTGACAATACCATTTAAAGAAGCTTATTTTTTTAAGGCAGGAAGAGGTGATTTTCTGCAATTTAGGGGGTTTGTTTTATCGAAAACTTCCGGTGCTGTCCGCGTCAACTTGTGGTAGCGCTCCGCTTAAAATGTCTTCCCACAGCCCCAAGTCCAAAATCGTTGCTGCGCCACCGTGGCCTGTATGTCTTCGGTAAATTATTTTAAGTTATAGTATTATGTACACTATCAACACCAACACACGCAAAATTGAAATCAAACAAAGTACCGAGGAGATCGAACTTCAAGAGGTTGAAAACACGTTCGTTCTCCCCACGTTAAGTTTTTGGAAAGCAAACTGTGCAATGATTCGAAAACACGGTTTTTCACTGATGAACTCGGTTTTCGAATTATTATGCATTTAGCTTGCCGAAGACGGGGTATCTTATTTTTGTTCGGATAAATTCTACAGACAACTTCAAAGGTTGCTACAAAACAGTGCACAAATGTTAACAGGTAGCGGACCACTAATTCCCAGTGACAAACTTACTAAATTGTGCTACTTCCGTGCCCCCTAGCTCCCAGTAGAAGTTTTCAACTAGGGCATGCTACCTCTCTGATCGAAGCTCACAATGTGGGCTTTCATGGCATTTTCAAATTTTCATACCATGGCCATTAAAATTTTGAGCTAGAAAGCCTCGAATGATATGTATGTTTTTCCCGCCATATGGCTACTCAAAAACGGCATTTCACAGAGCGGAGTAATACAACAAAAATGACACTAAAATTGGTCAATTGCCTTGAATTTTGCGCTGTTTGTATTTCAACTCATTGTCCTCAAAACCCAAATGCAAAAATGATCATATTTTGTAAATTACACAGTCAGAAACATCCCATAAATTTTAAAAGGGGCTTTTTCAGTAAACATTTTCACATGCACGAGTATTGGAGTTAGTGATCCGCTATCCACACGGCATTTTATTCTGCAGTTAAAACGTTGAATTAACGAAGAAGTGTCAAACACTTAAAAGTACTTTACTGCACCCCAAAATAACTGACCGTGATGTAAAATATCAACCCAATCCTTTCACAGCCATGACCGTGAAACTATTTCAAAATCCCTTTCAGCGATGAATCCACCGTAGCTTTTAGAGGGCATTTTTGCTTCAGATGACCTACAGTGCATTGAAAATTATTTATATCAGGCACGGATTCAGTCATTTCGAAGGGGGGAATGGTAGCCTTTTGAATGTTCTCCTAGAATGACAATACTTATTTTCGCGTATTCGTTGTGTGGCAAATGGGGGAGGTGAGGCCGGAGAACTCCAACTCTACGTCATCTCCTACTTAATTTTGTAAAGACAACAGGCTCATCTTCTTCTTTTTCATCTCAGGGAAAAAAGCAATCGCACCAAATTTACTTTGATACAGCAGCCAGATCCCACAGATTCTTCTAAATAACACTTATTTTCGTTTTTATCCGTTTATTATTTTCTTCACAGTTTACTTTATGAAAACTTTTGGCTTAAAACATATGTAAAGCTTTTTTTTCCTTTTGGAAACGTGCATACCGTAAATACGTAAAACCGACTGTAAATATAACTGGATAATGTTTTTCTTTTTCCATCAAGTTTATTTCAAGTTTGATGTGTCATACAACATAACATGGACATTTCAAAATTTACAAGACGACACTTTGTGCAACAAAAATAGTTACGTCAGAATACAACAACAATATAAAATAAGCCCATCGTTTGCAGACAGCAGTTTATAGGAGGATCAGCTTCCTTTGAGTTCATAATCAAGTACATAACGTTTTCCTTTGACGTTTTGCCCTTGAAGACCATTTTCTCCTCACACTGCAAAGTTACAGTTGTAAATGAAATTATTTTCGATTGTAAGGAAAAACAGTTTTGTTTCGATTGCCTAATGCTCATTGTTGCTTTTGTCTCAAAGGATCTTTCAGGACTTTGACATTGCATATTCAAGGTTAACCATTGAGTTACTATTCGGAATCGAATAATTTAAAGAGAGAATATCATTTACTACATAACATGACCCTTAAAAGATGGAATGTCGTCATGAAAAAAATCTGAAAACGCAAGCCTTCGGTAACCTTTTCACGGATTACGTCACGACTATCAAATATGAAGTCGCGTAGCCATGACGTAATCCGTGAAAAGGTTACCGAAGGCTTGCGTTTTCAATTTTTTTTTTTTTTTCATGACGACACTTTATCTTTAAGAGCCAAGTTATAAAATACAGCAGACTACTACACTGAATTAAGGGGACTGCATTCCCCCTTCAAATGTTTAGATGCCTCAATGTTCCAGCATACTGATTTATCAAATCGTGTGGGTGGTAGCCGACATATCCCTCGTGCATAATTTGTGGTTACATTTACTATTTTATTTGCTTATCAGCTCAATTACTTCTTGTTCAGCTACTGTCCTGAAGAGAACTATGTCCGTCTGCTTTTCACAAAATTACCAATCAGGCATCTTTTCCAATGGTTTGTTAAAACCCTTGTACATTTCATGAAAACAGTGTAGGGATGTTAGTGAGGCATGTATTCTTTCATCGGATTACTTACAGATGGCTACATTTTAATCTTTTTATGATGAGAAATTGGACCGTTCATTTATTTTGCATTACTATAAATATAGATGAAACTTAGATGTGCGCATGATATACTACATATATCTGTTAAGACTAATTAGTCAAACAGTGCCTGAATCGACTAATCACGTTAGTCAACAAATTGAATAGTATTTCGCCCAGCTGAATTAGTTTAAGCCTCCTGAGTTTTGAAGGTTTATATTCATTAGTCCATGAATATTTAGTTAGATATCATCATGAACTAGTCAAAAATGAGTGACTTAAAAGGTTAGTCAATTCAGACTCCACTTGACTAGTTTGTGTTTACAGTGATGGATTGTTTAAATCTCCTAACCCCAGATTTCATAAAGGATGGTAACTAAAAGGTTGTGTGGATTTAAATTTGAGCAACTTGGTGTCTTGTGCGTAATTCACAGTCACAAGTTAAAAAGCTGACTAATGCCAGGCTTTACTAGCCTGTCGCCTGGTTGGATATTACGGTATGGACCTGGACCTACTATTAATTTCAGTGCCAAGTTCTTCCTTTACCGTTTTGAATTTAAGTCATTGGTATGAACATCAAGCTCTGCACAAAATACTTTGTGTTCATATTTACACTCTAGTATAATCTATAGAGTCTGCGTAAACAAGGTAATCTGATATTTTTATGATCGGGTTAATAGCGTCCTTTGATGAGCTTGCTGTTATTGGCGATAGCGGATGTGCGGTTTACATTTACGTTACGTGCACCTGTCCATGTGCTCAAATGTTTTCTTCATATTTTGCGTAGGCAGAGTGCGTAAACTTTGCTCCAAATCGGTGAAACGTTTTGTGCACAAAACCGCAATGTAAGCATTAGAAATGTCAGTCATTGGTAAAAAAAAACTGGAATACGTAACTTTAATTACCAACTAAATATCGCTTTCAAAAGAAAACAAGCGACATCGTATACTGCGGTATCTATTAAGGATCCTTTACCCTCATACTTTGTCTTTTCTATATGGAACGCTTTACGTCTCTGTTTTATCCTTGAACTATTGAATCAGTGGAGAACTCGGCGAATTTCTTTCATTGTAACCATCAGTCTGTTGTGTACATCAAGAATATTGAAGGCTTATTAGCTTTCCGCTTTATAACCTGGTGTGCCTGGTCAGACCCATAACTGTTGGAAAGGGCGTGGCCTGCGGTGATTTCCATCCCGAGAGTATTAGCGGTAGAGTGAAACAATATCATCACAACAGTACAGCGATCAATCGAAAAAGGGGGCGTTCTTTCCCCTACCCGTCTCTGATATTGATGTGTAGACAATTGATGCAGAAAAGGTTGCTTTCTCAAAGAAAGCAATTTTCGTTCCACCAAACAGTTCCAATTCTCTCAATTGTGCGAACTGTACCACCTCCCATAACTGTAAAATGACCCTCCTTATTTAGTCTCAAACTTATTTTATTTCAGGTCATGTCTTGGATACAAGGTTGCAATGTATAATCCAAGTTTTCTCTGCATATTTGTGGAATGTAAGCGATTATCTGCATCTTGAATTTTCAAACATTGATGCCATGACAGAGCACTGACCAACTTCATAATCCACTTCATAAAATGGTCCAATCCCCGGAAATTATGATTACCGCAAGAAGGAGGGAAGCGAGGAGGGGTGAAGTGTGGGGGCAGTGCCTACACACCATTGGAGAATGTGGTTGACGGAAGCATGTGTCCCCTTTATTTTAGGACGAATCCCTCTTAGGTGTTCCCTCTGTTATGATGTAAATCAAACATTTTGCAGTAGCTATGTAAACACTGCTAATTAATTGCACCAGATTTTCCATTCCCGTACATCCGGCCTTAGGTCCGCGGTCATTAGCAGTTTTCACCCCTCCCCCAACAGCTTCCTGTGTCTTTTGCCGCTAGACATAGCCAGAAGGTTAAGTTGTGACGTAAAAAATGCAAAAAAAACCTCACACCCTACGCGTATGAATGATATACTTGCAAATGCTGCTTTATCTCATACTTAGAGTGTTTTCACTGGACGTCATTATTGTGCCGCACCCACTGACGGACAATAAACAACAGTCACCACGGTGACTGTTTCCCAGCTACCTATACGTAGTCCTTAGCTGGCAAAAAGGGCGGGGATTGTGACGTCAGTGAAAGTGCTCTGTATCAGTTGTAAGAAAGCTGTGTAGCCTATATAAGATCTCAACATCTCCTTTCAGGCAGTGGCAAAAGATATTGCAAATTTTACAGTAAAGGTCATTCATCCTCCCAGTTTGGTGTGCATGATGGAAACCAAAAGATGTTAAAATCGCCCTAAAAACAAAACCGTTGCAAGTTTTTAGTTTTACAGCAACATGCAATTTGATCTTGAAACACACGTTCTAATCTTTCTTTATCTATGTAGATTCTCGTCATGGCCCCTCGTGCTACCCACACACCGACAGAAACCATCGCCGAGCCATCACCTTTGTACGAAAAAGCTGAATTCAAGCACAAAGTCCGATGGAGTAGATTGTTTTTCTATTCATTACTACACGTTTTCGCCCTCTATGGCCTTATTTTCGTCTGGTGGAGATGTTCCTGGTATACAATACTCTTTGGTAAGCACAGATTGTAGCCTTCCTTGAACTATGTACACAGGTCTCTCATGCACGTGACCGCACGTTTACACATTTTATACTGGATGGTACTGATCATGCGCAGTAGATATGTTACCCAACTAGCGCGCACACAGCACCTAGTAAAAGTTATTGTGCAATGGACGCCTGGATGGCAAAACAGAAACGCTCAACGGAATGACGTCGGTGCCTAGCCGCTGTATTAAATCACTTTCACCTCGTGTTATCCTGCAGATATGAATCATCTTTCAAAGATAAGCGTATAGGATGCTCGTCTTGGTACCTTAAAGGTTCATACCGCCCACGGGGAACGTTGAAAATGTGCCACCTTCCTAATGGCACGTAGAGTTGCAATTGCTCCATGCATCGCTTGTATAAACTCCGATCAGGGAGGTGGTACTAGATGGAGATTGATCGAATCTTTAATTTATGCTAATCCAATTGGATTGATTCTAAAGTAGACACTAAATTCTGGGCATGGAGTTCCTTTGTTCAACACCTAGACAGCCTCATTCATACCCACGGTGACTCAAACAAAAGGGATTATTTGGAACTAAGCTGTTATGTACGTGTAAGTAGTTGCCGCCAACGAAGTGCCAGACACTGCCTCGGCATTTCAAACGACTGGCTATTGCTAATGATGACAATGATCCTGGCTATATACCAATTCTGATGGTTTATGCAAATGAGCAAAAGAGGAGTAAGACTAAACATTGCTATCGGATTTTCATTAATACTCGCATTCGCTTGCATGGTCTAAAAGGAATACCTGAATAGAGTAATATACAGAGAACCAGACATGTAGGTTGTAATCCCTGTCCAAATCGTCATATCAATTTACATCTTTAAGGGACTGGCAATATTAAGTCAAAGTACAAATCTCCCGATCTGCTGCTCGACATCTAGCCGACGACTTACCAGGCTTGAACTTAACTCCTAACACCTGCTAATACCTCAGTGTTAAGCCTATTGAGTGATAAGAAACGACACACAAAAGAGATTAGTGTCGGCAACTATTACGTCTCAAAGAGAAAGGTTCTCGATGGATCTTCATCTAATCACATCTCCCTGCTCCGATCATTCACTATCCCGTGTCAATGCATAGTCCATTTTTGCCTTACTTTTGTATAATAATATATTACAGTATTTATAATATTTTTTCCGTGTGCGCTGTTTATTGAAGAAGCGATGCTAAGTTGAAACTATTATGGTTTTCATAAGTGAGAGTAAATGGTGTTACTAGCCGTAATAAAATCTTTTTGATTATAACAGGTGCAAGTTTGAGGTTGTGTGTCATTCTTCAGCAAATTAAAAATTAATCAACACTTTACCCCTAAACTGACCGATGTTTCTCTTCACACAGCTTTCATACTCGGTTGGTTATCAAATCTGTCCATTACAGCTGGTGCACACCGTCTCTGGAGCCACAAAGCTTACTCCGCCAGATTTCCCCTCCGATTATTTCTAGCACTCACTGGTGCCCTGGCAGTTCAGGTAATATGCTGTTAACAGACAAGTTCGAAGCTTCAAAGAGCAGTATTTCGCAATCGTTCAAAGGTCAAAGGGTAACATTATTACATGTGTGTACCCAAATGACGGGATGTAAACGTGCATAAAATAGTATGCTATGCGCAGGCAGCGCATCGCTCAGTCTTGTGTTACCTGTTGACCTGAACAGAAAGGTCACTAAGTATGTGCAGATATAAAGTTCGAACGTGTCTATTGGTGCTAAATTTGAAATACAAAAAAATCTTTTTATGAGGATACAATTTGAATTCGTTGACTTAATGACATCATCAGATCATCGAGGGCTTTTCCCTATCAATATGTTAATTTTCGTACTATGATTAAATCATCTCTACAAAATTCACCAAACGTACAGCGAACCAGATCCTCTTTACAATAGTTTCTGCTGTTTGATATCTCAAATTTTGGAAGAGAGGACCTTCTCTGGTAGGTGTTAGGGGTAAAGAAAAGTTCCATTTAAGGTACATTTGTAACCTACCGTAGAAATGATTTGAGGCTGAGTGAGAGACAAAGGAATTATCCCCTTTCCAGATAGCAAGTACAGAGGACTGTGGGATAGAAATTTGGTGTGCATCTTTTTTTTTTCTCTGCAGTAACTTGACTTTGACAAATATTACGCGTACCAGAAACTTTATCTCACAGTTCTTTGTAATTTTTATCTAGAAAAGGTGGGGACGTCCTCCATCAGTCATATACGCTGATTCCCCCAGTTCAATGATGTGACAGAGTATTAACTATGTTAATGGCATACTTTGCATATATTATTGCTTTTCATGAATTGGTTCAGCGATATTGCGCGGTTGCCGTACCAAAGTTGGTATGAGAAAGACTCATTTTAATCAGAAACCCTCCCAATTAAATGGGCCTTCATTGGAGCTTGCAGTTGAGATGCTCACTATTTTTGAAACTCAATCATCCGTCGCTAAAACCCCTGTAAATGCGCTCAACATGATCCCGACAATTAGCCCCATTCCTAACCATCAAAAATCAATATAATTTTAAAATAGCCAGCTCAAGTCGGAAAAGATTGTGTTCACACATTCGTTGTCAAACAATCGAGGCAAGTAACTGCAAACCCACGTATCAGTCGACATCATCTTCCCAAATGACTGTCCCTAACCAACTCAGTTTCTCTCGCGGATTGCTCGTTAGAGTGGGCCCCTAACCCATATTTAAAAAAGCAGACCCGGTAAAATCTCATTTGGATTTAAGTTCTAATTTTACAAACAACTCTCTCTCTTTTTTTAGGAGAGTGTGTATGACTGGTGCAAAGGTCATCGAGCACATCATAAATATACGGATACCGATGCCGACCCTCACAATGCAAAGCGCGGTTTTTTCTTCTCGCACATCGGTTGGCTGATGGTGAATGAACACCCAGAAGTAAAGGAAAAGAAGGAACAACTCGACATGTCTGATCTGCGTGCGGATCCAATAGTTTATTTTCAACATAAGTAAGTTCCACTTAATTGCATCAATGTAAAAATCTTTCATTTGACAAAAATGTCAGAAGTTATTAGGTATTCTATTTCGAAGGGAAGTTTTCATTGCGCACAAAAGTTTTTTTTTTCTCGTCCGATCGTAATACTCGGCGCCGTAACTCATGTACAGAAATTAAGACCAAGTTTTCGCCCACAGCATGACTGTATGAATGTCGTAATTAACTGAAAATAAAATGTTCGGAGACCAAATATTTTGTAAAAAAAGATGCTGGAAGAAAATCTTTCAAAACAAGGCGCATTATGTAAATTTCCTTTGTTTATATACCATGATAGTACGTTTTACTTAGTTTCCTGTAACTTTCTCTCATTACCAGCCCAATACTTGCTTTGATCGTACTTCTTGGTTTCTAAATCTCTTTAGATACTACAATATCCTGGTGCTCGTCATCGGAGTTATACTGCCAGCTGCCATACCCTTTCTCTGGTGGAAAGAATCCCTGTGGTATTCATTCATCGTGGCGGGTGTCATCCGTCTGGTGCTAACTTACAATATCACCTTCTCGGTGAACAGTGTCGCCCACATGTGGGGAAACCATCCCTATGACGACAGGATCGACCCTGCTCAAAACATAGCCGTCTCATTCTTTGCATTGGGGGAGGGCTGGCATAACTACCATCACGTGTTTCCCTTTGATTATCGAACAAGCGAATTTCCTTGGAAGATAAACCCCACCACTCAGTTCATTGATTTAATGAATTTTCTAGGATTAGCGTATAATTTGAAATCTGTTCCGTCACATGTTATAAAAGCAAGAGCCGAAAGATCTGGTGACGGGAGTGTACACAAAAAATATCCAGGACAGTTGAGTCATGAAGACTGATGATAGAGGACGCTATAATAAGGATCTGTTTTTATGCATTATCGAGCGATATTTACACTCTTTATTCAAGGCACTTAACATTTTCTTTGCCGAATGGCTTCTTAATTATTTGTGTTAGGCAATACGATGTTACAAGTTGTGAGTTCATAACCTTTACTAACTGTTTACGAAAGAGGCATCATTTCTATGGTAACTTGGCAAACGTGTAATTGCGCCGCGTGGGTACTTGTGCGTGGTGGTATGTGGGAAAGATTTTCATGATATTTGTTCACAGTATAGACCTGTCTACTAGCCACGTGTTTCCTCCAGAATGATGTCGACGTGACGTCACCACATACACAAAATATGGTGAAAAGGCACAAACTTGCTTTTGGGTGGGTACTTAAACCATACTTCAAAATAAGTTTAAACTTTGGACTTTTTATCGAGTTAACTGACACTATATAACACATTCGTGTTGGTGTATCGTTTAATCTCATCTAACTAACTAGCTTGAGGGTGGGTTGGAATTTGGTTGTTACATTAGACATTAAAGTTGTAATACTTCTATGGCACTATTTATGCCCAGTGCTAAAGGGTAGGGATCGTTCATTTTTTGAAGACAAAGGTGGATACTCGTCAAAAAGAGGGATGGAGAAATTATCCATTTAAGTGATATACTTTGGTGCTGTCACAATGCAGCCTTAAATTTGATTGCTTTATGCCTTGCAAACTTCAGATTAACATATATATCTTGATGGAAATCACTGTCCACGGTTCAAGTCCTGAACCTTGTTCTGTTTGTACCTAAACCGTCCTCATGTTGTCTTCACAGTTAAAGAATGTTATTAATTTTAACACTTTTGCAATGTTTTGTTCCACTTTTGCAGAAAGAGCGTGCCTTTATCAGTTTATAATTTCATTAAAAGAAATTTAAAGTTGTCACATAAATTGTGTGCTTGTGCTTTCTTTGATGGTTTTACACTGAAAATGTTTTACTTAAACTCGAGCCTGCATATGCGGAAGATATATTTGTATTTTCGGTGGAAGAAAGAGGCCGTTAAAGGTTAATGCAGAAGTGAAAGAAAACTACTAGAAAACTTTAAATGTGAAAAAAGCGTATCTCAAGACAGAAATGATGCGTAGTTGTCACACTTAGTTTCACATTGAGACAACGAGCCCACAAGGTTTTCGTGTTGGTGTACCGTGAAATCTCATCTAGCTAACAAACTAAACTCTCCGAGCATACCATTTCTTTCAAAATCAGTGAATCAGCCAATGAGGTTGGTTGTACTAGGGAGGGGGGTACCACTCTAACGTTAGCTCCATGGTTATACTCTTGTTCTGAATAAGTCCTTCGGCCTGTGGAGACTGCGCTGACTTTGCTTGGTTTTTTTTAATTTTCTTAAAAATAAGTCTTCATTAAATTCTTTTGAAGTCGTTAAAGCCAATCACTAACTCTGTTTTGCATCCGCATATCACGACCCTCGGGATCCATGGACATGAGACAGTGAGAGACTCAAATTAATGGTATCCAAACCCATTTTCCCAATGACCTGTATATATAAGAAACATTACCAAAACATTTGCAACAAATTCAAGTTACACTTGGTTTGAATTCAAAACATGCTTTGTTTTCGGTTTGTTGCTGCGTGGACAGGGTGTGCAACTATGTTAAATGTTTTGCAAAGTTTTCAAGGAATTTACATGTCATTTCTTTTAAAAACAATTTCAGGAAAGTCTTTTTCAATTTGTTGCAAGCAGGGCCGTCGCTAGGGTCTCATGTTTAGGGGGTGGTAAGGTGGGATAAGTCTCAAGAGGGCAAGCCTGAAGACTATTTAGTGGAACGCCGACATCCGTTGGCGCGAAGCGAACACAAAATTTTGAAAAAGTGCCACCCCTAAGCTATTTGGAAATGGCATTTCCCAGGCTTTTGTAAGCAAGACCTACACAAACATTTATAACAGGGTAGAGCAAACGTAAAACAGTACAGTTCTGAAGCCTCGAGGGGTAAGTCCGTGAGGACGAAGCTTGAAGAAGAGCGCCACCTTCAGTTGGCGCGGAGCGCACAGAAAAGTTTGAAAAACCGCAAACTCTCAGATAACCGGAAATGGTATTTCCAAGGCTTGTATAAGCAAGTCTTACACTGGCATTTTTAGCAGTGGTGTAACAAACTAACTTGGAGCATTACAGACCTGAAGCTTAGTGGGGGACCTTTAAAGACAAGGACAACGACTATCTAAAGTGGATGCCGCCTTTCGTTGGCGCGGAGGGTACATAAAATTTTGAGAATTAACAAACCCTCAGAACTTTGGAAATGACACTTTTTCAGGCTTAGCCCCCCCCCCCCCCCGGCAAAAAAAAAAAAAATCATGTCCAAATTGTGAAGTGAGACTGAGGTATGTAAAATTGACTTTCATTGGCCGCCAGAATGTGTGACCAAGTTTCATTTTGTTTTGGAGTATTTCATGAAAATTTAACAGTGACTATGATACTTTTTTATTTTTCGAGCATGAAATGTTTTTAAACCTCATTCAGAAACGAGGGGAGGGTTCTCTCTCTAGATTCCTTTTTCATTGGAAAAATTTTGGCTCTTGGAAAATAGATTATATGCAAAATTTCCACCAAAATGACCACCAACTAAGGTTTGCCCAGCAAAAGCAAAAAGTTGCCAGTTTCAGAATCTTCATGGGTACAGTTTCATTTCAAAATAAAACCCATCTTAAAATCACAAGATGACGAGGCGATCCGTCTTCCGAGTTCGTAAAATCCTATTTACTTTTGCTCTATGCGTTTTCGTGAGTTGTTCAAGACAGAAGGTGTACTGGTATATAAAACAACATTGAACAAGGTCGCGAAAGGAGGTGGCAGACCCGACTGAAACCAGCTGTTAGAAGTTGAACTTTAAGACCCTTAAGTATCTGAATCGCGTCGAGGGCGCAAAAATTTCGTTAATTTGATAACCATTTGTGAGGACCTTGGGCAGAACTGATTTTAAGTCAAAAAACACTTCTAACCCCATTTCACCCTATCTCTACAGAAACGTAGCTTAAATGCCTTTAGTAGAAAACTGAAAGTCGAGCAGTCGGGGGAGGGGTGGGGGCTATGCACACGAACATTTAACCATTTTTGGACTGATGCACAATTTGGCTATGTAAGAAATGTTACTGATAATGACATCATCGATGAAACTGAAGAGCGCGAGCTCGCAAAAATTTTAGCAATTTTAATTTGCGGGGCTCTGTGGCAGGGGTAGCGCAAGCGGGGGGGGGGGCATTCCCCCCTCCCCCCGTCGGGGAAGGTCGGCGGTGTCGTCGAGGAGGCCTAAAACAATAATAAAAAAAATAATAAAAAAAAGAAAAAACGTACCAGGACAGAAGTTACTGGATAGGTGAACATATATTTTTGTTTTGAAATGATATTTTAATACAAATCGGAATCGATTTTCAATCACTTCTTCTTTCCTCCGTTATACCACATTCCATGTACCCGTGTCCTATCTCCTTCCCCGTCGGGGAAGAACGGCAATTTCTTTCGGGGAGGCCTATAGAAATGAACGTGAAGGAATTAAAGTTACTGGATGGATGATTATGATTGAACTGTTTTTCTTTTTTCTTTTTCTTTTTCCACTATTCTATTCTTTTGTAACGGTATTTTAATGCCTATCTTAATCTGTTTTATTCAATTCTTACTAGCTCTGCCATCCCTCATCCCATCTTCAGTCCGCAAGGTCATGCCCCGTCGGGGAAGGCTGCCGCAGCCTTTCCCCTGTTGTTCACAAAACCCGATTTCGTAGGGGAACCTTCTTCTTCATGCCCACGGTAAACTGATAAAAGATGCGGGTCCGACAAACTTCAGTCACCCGGAAGTTCTTGATTTTTTTCACTAGAAGACCATATTCTTCTAGGAAACTCACGATTCCGAATTTTCTTGACAAAAACACACGAGAGGTTGACCATGTGCATGCAGTGCCCTATGGTCTGCCATCTGGCCTGCCCCGACAGCCGAATTCTAGCAACGGTAGTGAAAATCGACCAGCCCGTTTTCAGTTACACTTTCTGATAAACAATAGTGTGAGAATGTCTCCCCATAAGTCTGACTGAGAAATTTATTTGAAGGTACCTTGTAACGTGACATATTTTCAAATACGTTGGAACTTAAAACCATTTATAGTCTGAAATTCGGGGAGTCACGTAAAAAAATTCATTTATTAAGTGAACCGTGCAATTATAATAATTCCGTTGCATAGTCCCCTCCCCCGAAAAGAGACAAAGACAAAACCATTACATACTTGTAGCAGTACCTTTTATGTGGTACTTTTCTGGTCATTTAGCAATTTGGGTTTTTTCTTTTGAAGTGAAACTTTCATTTCAAAGGAAAGCTCAAAATAACGACTGCTTCATTTCTAGTTACAAGTCTGGGAAATGCCATTCCGAATATCTGAGGGGTTGAGTATTTTAACAATTTTCTGTACGCTCCGCGCTAACTGATGGTGGCACTCCGCATAGATAGTATTTTGGTCGAACAGATTACTTAACAGAACAAAGTATGCTTGTAAATTATTCTCCGTTTTGGGGCAGTATTATGAAGTGAAAATTTTATTGCGAAAGGAAGCTCGAAAGCTGACTTCTTAAATTCAAGTTTCGAACATGGAAATGCCATTTCCTGCTGTCAGGGGTTCTCAATTTTCCAAAAATTTCTGTGCCCTCGACTTAGATGGTCTTTCGGGGAGGATTACACTTTTCGGACAAGAAATAATTCTGCTCCCTCCCAAACAGAAACGTTCCCGTACACCTATGACAATAAAATAAAATATGAAACTTCGAATATATGCGAAGCCAATCTCTCTCCTCGGGGTAATGTTCCAATGTGGTCTGAGGGCCTGGATCTGCATGATGATATTCAGTAACCCCAACAAAACTACAGATCACCCCCTACTTGACTTTTTTCATGAGAAGGTAAGATTCTTCCATAAAACGCCCAAACTGTCATAAGCTTTACATTTTTTTCCCCAACATAAGCTTCATGTTGTTAAAAGTGGCAAAATTTGCCATTTCCGATGGATGCTCCATACAATAAATAACCAAAGCTAACTCTGTTAATCACCCAGCATACTACCTAATTTTGCTCTTGAAAGGCATATAACTTAAAAAAGCCAAATATTCTTTAACTTTACCTATTCTATATCTTACCTTCGCAAACCTTACCAAAACACCAAATTTTATTTCATTAAATTCCGAAATTTCTCCAATTTAGTAAGCCCTTACTTTTCAAACCTTCCATCAAAAAGGGAATAGCTATCCGGGCAAACTTGTAGTCTCGTCTCGATTTAACGCATAACCTCAAAAGAATTTCAGCTGTCGCCTACATAACGTTTCTTTATTTTTGCCATATGAAGGACAGATTCTCCAAAAGAGACCCCAAATTTTTCATGGTACTAAAAAAACCCAAATTTCTTTGAAAAAAAAATCCAGATTTTTAAGTACTTGTTAAAAAGAAAGTCCAAAATTTCGGCGCGCTACGCGCGCTTCAAATTCTACCAAGTAACGTCCCACCGGTTCATAATATCACCTTTGTCGGGGCATGAAATTCTGGTCCCCCTGTCGGGGAGCTTGGCAAATCCTGGCGCCAACCCTGCTCTGTGGTGCTAATTTAGGTGAGAAAATTCTACGGCACTGGATAAACTTGGAAAATTCGACATAGGCCCAGTCGGGAAAAAACAAGCTAGAAAGAGTAGAAGAAAATTCCAACTGGAATTTCAGATTTTCCAACTATTGTCGCCCAGTGGCGTATCTAGAGTTTGTGGCGCCTGGGGCAAGAAACTAAACTGGCGCCCTACCCGTATTTTCCACGAAGTAATCTTATTAATACTTACACAACTCTAAAAGTTAAAATGGCTATCTCAATGCCATGCTCATGGCAGGGGTAGCGCCAGGATTTGCCCGATAAAGGGCCAAGCTCCCCTACAGCGAGGGGAGCATTTCGACCAAGACAAAGACGAGGATTTCCCGTTGGGACGTGACTTGCAGAATGATTTGCAGAAAGATTTTTGGTTTTTCAACACTGAAACAATTACAATTTCGGAGCTTGTTTTGAAGAAAATTTGAAATTTTTTGGAAAATGTGGCTCTCAGTTTTGTAAAGACCATTTAAAATAATAGAGAATCTGTCTTACATGTAAGCGCAATCGAAAAAAGTTGTATGGATTACTGAAATTTGTTTGGGCTTTTGGGCATTTTAATTTAGGCCTACGTACTAAGGCTCTCAGAAGAAATTGGAAATTTGCCCGAAAACTTTCTACCTTCTTGCACAAAAGATTTGAAAATCAAGAGCTTATAATGGAGAAATTTTGAAATTTTACAGTTTAATGAGAGAAAATTTGGGCTTTTGGTAAGGTGTAATTGGACTTGTAATTTGGGGTTTTAATAAACTGATCTACCTTTCAGGGACAAAACTAAGTAGAATGTAGGGGGGTTTAAGTTGGCTTGGGTTTATTTTTGTACGGATAATCCACCGTCACTGGAAAATTTAATGGAAATTCTTGGGCAGTTTTAACAAATATTTGTACCCCTGAAGCTTATATTGGAGAAAAACGGTAATTTTATGACAGATGTGGGGGAGGGGGGTGCACAATCTCACCCTCTTATGACAAAAATCAAATAGGCCGCCGGACGATGACTTGTAGTTTGTTAGAGTCACTGAATATCACCATGCATATTAAGACCCTCGGACGATATAAGGAAGTTTCCAGAAAACGTTTGGCTTCCGTCCTTTAAATATGTAACATATGTTTGAACATCTGGAACTTAATATTAAAGGAATTTTATATGGCAAAAAAATGTTTTTACTTGTGGGGGGAGGAAGGGACTTAAAAAACTGAAATCGTTGTTTAAGATCAATCTGCCCAAGTTTATGTGGGCAAGATCAAGGCTTAACTTGGTTGAGGTTTTATATTTTGTCGTGAGGTGAAAATTGTTTAACTTTCTTTTCAGAATGTTTAAAACCTGGAGTTTATATTAAAACTTTCTTGGATTTGCATGAGGAAAGTTGGGAATTTTGAGTCGGTTCCTTTGAAGAATATCTTTTTGCAAGCAAAATCAAGAAGATCGTCAGCGTGGGGGAGGCTGAAGTTTATCGGGCTTGCTTCTTTTATCGTATGGATTAAGGCTCCCCGACGAAATTGGATCTTCTCCTCCACAGTAGGGGGCATGCCCGCCTCACCGGCACGCCCATTGGCTCTGGCAAATGGTAGGCCAACATTCTGTCATCGAGCTCGTTTGGCGCCCCTTAGAGGTGGCGTCATGGGAAACATACTCTGCCCTCTTAGCTAGGCAGCTGAACCCCCCTTCCCCCCCGATTAGGGAATCGTCATGTTAATTGTTTTTATAATCGTCAAAACTTGCATCTCTGAATGCCAAAATTCTGTTTGTGTCCTTCCCCCCCCCCCTCCCTGAATGCGAGGATGAAAACCCCAGTGCACCAACTGCAGGCGATGGGGGTCACTATTAATTGGATCAGAAGATATAAGTGGAATTGTAAATCCCTATCTAAACCCTTACCCTTGTTGTCCACAGCCTTGAGTACTCAAAAAATATATGACTTGCTTTAAAATTTCCAGCACTTCAAAAGCTCAAATGCTGATCATATTCCATCTTACGGGTCTGACTTATTGAAAAAAACCTCCACCCTGTCCGAGACTGCTGTCCGAGACAACTTCCACTCATTCCGGAGCCAGTGGAGAAAGCTTGAGAGGTTGCTCATGATTGACCTTGCTCTCATGTAACTCCATGCAGTCTCAGGGGAGTGTAACTCTATTGAGAAAACCAAACTATGGGAGAGACCGAGTTGCGGCCTCGCCACGGTCAGCTTTAGCCTTTACAGCGCCATAGCCTGCTCCGTTGAGATCATGTTTCTCCCCAATTTGACACTAAAATACGCCATTCCGAGTACAACGGCATTACGATGGTACTTTCCAAGTCATACCCTCCCAAAAATTAAGAGCAGTCAGGAGCTAGTTCAACCGAAAAATTCAATGTTATACCTTTCCTGAGACAACATAACACAACAGGTTAAAGGGCAAAAGAGGGCTATAAAGGCCCCATAAGATGCCCTGTAATCCAAAACCCCCTTGAAAACAAAAAGCAAACCACCAGCACCTAACGAGCCCAGAAAGATTAGATTCTACCAGTCATGGAAAAACTTACAGCGGTGCACTGATTTGGAGTTAACAAACCACTCATGCAGGCTATATTACTTAAAACTCCTCCTGATCAACCCAAGCACCCCTTTGCCCTTACAGCAGTAGCTGCACACTGCCTAGATGGCTTTAAATCTCCGGTAATTTAACTACACCTATGTCTTTCTCAGAAGTCACTTTGTTCAAATTTGTACTACCATTCATAGTATAATCATAGCGGGAATTCTCAGAACCAAAGTGGAGGGTTTTGCACTTTTCAGAATTAAAGGACATTTGCCAAATCTGAGACCATGAAAAAAAACCTATCCAGATAGTTCTGAAGCAATAAGGAATTATCCTTTTTCCCCCAACCTTCCAGTATAAAGCTTAGTATCATCAGCAAACTATATACTGGAAGTGATAGAGCTATCAATATCATTTATGAAAATTAAGAAAAGAAGTGGGCCAAGCTGAACGTTTGTGGTACACCACTTGAGACTTCTTTCCCAGGAGAAAAATTGCTATTGACAACAACTCTCAGAGACCATTGAGCCACGAATTGATCCACTGAGCGTACTTGCCTTTGATGCCTAACCTATGCAATTTTACCATGAGTCTACCTAGGGGTACTTTGTCAAAGGCTTTTTGGAAGTCAATGTGAATGTGAATTGACCTGAATCGAGAGACAAAGAAACATCCTTAAGAAAGCTAAGCAAATTTGTAACACACGACCTACTGAGTAGGAAAACATGGTGAGTCAGATTGATCGAGTAACCCATTATGTAAAAGATGCTTGAGCAAAAAATCCCTTGATTAATTAAGGATTCAATAATTTTGCACACAGCACTATTTGCTTGTATTCACAAGGTGAGCTCCGATCCCCCTTTTTAAAAATTGGAGTAACATGAGCAATCCGCCAGTCATCATGAACAAAATTTGAGTCAAGACACTTCTGGAAAATAATTGATAGCGGAACTGATATAAAACCTCTGAGCATTCATGAAGAATGACGGGATGGATCGCATGCGTCTGGCACAGGAGCCTTACTTGTCTTTAAACTCTTTCATTTTTTAAGGAACATTTCTTCAGAGAAAACAATGCCACTTATTGAAGAAGAGTTATCCGAACCCCTTACAAATTCCCGTGACAGATGACTCCTTGGTAAAAACAGATACAAAATAATCATTTGACAAATTAGCCATATCCCGACGATCACTAACTAATAAACCATTCACCTCACGAAGTGGCCCAACCCCCTCCTTAACATGCTGCTTAGATCTGACATAGGCATGGAAAGATTTTGGAGTAATCTTAACCTCACTGGTCAACTTTTTCCAAACCTTGCTGTAGTGTCCTAAACCAAATTTTTAACTAAGTACCTCCCTAGAAATTTAAATAGGCCCACTTTTCACCACTGCCTTCTTGAGTGGTATACATAAGTTTGTACCGTGAGAAACAACTGCTGAAAAATTTCCAAGCCTCAGCAGAACCAAATATGCAACCCAATCTAAGCTGAGCACCTCTTTTGCACGACTAAAGTTAGCTTTACTGAAGTCAAGAACAGTTTTGTCACTACTTGGAGGTTTACTGACACAACATACGTCAAAACTAATAAGATCATGGTCACTATACATCCAAACTTACCACCACCACTCACTTTTCTGACCATATTTTCATCAGTACTTAGCACCAAATCTAAACAATTATCCTCACAAGTGGGAAACAGAACCTGCTGAGTGAGGAAACAATCAGACACCACACCAAAAAACTCCCTCCCATGTGGCCCGCTAGTGCATAAATGCCAATCAATAGGCGAGGCCACCAGGAAAGTTGAAATCCCCAAACACAACCGCCCCCTTAGAAGATAGTTTCTTCAAACTTTGAATCAAATTCTGATTATTATCAGCAGCAGAGTTTGGTGAACGATAAATGATGCCAACAACCAAATGAGTACCCCCATTGATTGGACTAAGTTCACAAAGCAAGCAGTTAGCAAAACCAGCAAAAAACTTGTCAGTGACTTGAACACAATTCATACTGTCCTTAACACGGGCATACAGCAAGACCCCTCCACTCCTTCCACCAACAGTACCAACCCAGGCTATCATGCCTATAAGTTTTGTATAGCGTGGAACCTGAATTTCAGAATTACTAAGCATTTTATACTTGTCTTGATATTGCATGTGTGCTGTTCTTTGTTTTTCTTTCTTTTCAGGGGGTTGGATAGCGGGTGGGATTGGGGTGCTAAACATACTTTTTCCTTTTTTGTTTATCAGGTCACTATAAACATCTTTTGTTTTTTCTAGGGTCCTGTTTATATTACAGCATGTGTCGTTTCTTTGTAAATCATGTATGTTTGTACGTATAGACAAAATAAATGAAATTAAATGAAGTAATATCACTATGAAGCCAAGTTTCAGTTACTCCAACTATGTCAGAATTGCCTCTGAAAACTTATGCAAGAAACTCAAACTTATTGAAAATGCTACGAACATTGAACATGACCCTGAAACCACCAACCTTCCTAGATAAATACTTCCTCTCACTAATTTCAGAATCACTCTGGATGCATGCCTTGTATTGGCTGACCTCGCCCATGCACCCATGGGCGTCCGCAGAAAAAAAGTCAGGGAGGCAAAATTTCTAGGAGGGGGCAAAACCTCCAAGTCACCATGAATTGACACAAAGCATGTGAAAATTTCAGCCCAAAATGCCTCCCAGATGGCCAGAAATGGCATTTCTAAGGCCTATTTTTCGCATAGAAACTTGGAAAACACGTTTTGTTCGGGTTTTTGCTTTGGTTTTTATACGTTTTTTCGAATTTTTGATTTTCCAGTGGGGGGGGGGGGCAAGTGTCCCCTCCCTTGCCCATACCTGCGGACGCCCATGCCTGCACCTAGTGTGACACTTGAGAGTAAACAATTTGAGAAACCGGTCTACCCAGGCTCATTAGCTCCTACTTCTCACCCAGAGATAACGGAACCAATTACCCGCGCTTCTCGGGCTTCACACCCACCCCTGACCGGCACTGAGACTTTGCCCTAAACCCCACCTTCAGGAGCGAGCGTCTCGCATGTGGCTTGTTTTACTCTACACGTAAAAAAAAAAACCCTCCACAGTAACATTTTCGTCGGTTCCTTATAATCTCTCCCCCAGTAATGACATTTTAGACCAGGAGCTAGCAAGGTTTAATCAGCTGATCGAACACAAAAGGTTTGGGGATCTTAACATGACCATTGGGGCCCAAGACCAAAGAAAATGTATTGCTGCCGGGTCGCATCCTGTACCAGAAGCCCACAGGACCCAAAATGTGGGCCCAAAAATTTGGTTTAATCAGGTGAAAGAACACATGGATAAAATATGTGGCATATTGTTCTCTACATTAAAGTAGGTACATAAATACCACTGACAGCAATTGTGCCCTGTACAGTGCCCCAGACAGCAGCCCCAAGGGCCGCCCCCCTCACAGCTTTAATCAGCTGAGTGAACACACGAATAATTCCTGTTGCATGTGATCTGTCAAGTCTTGTAGTGCATGAGAATACCAATGACAGCAACTGTACCTTATACATAGCCCCAGACAGTAGCCTTAAATGGACCCCACCACGGTCCCCAACAATCAACAGTGTTATTCAGCTGACCGAACACACAGATTTTTCTTCTTGCATTTAATCTGTCTGTCCACTTGCAACATGAAAATGCCAGTGACAGTAACTTTACCTTGTACAGAGGCCCATGCTCGTGCAGACGGTTCTCCGACAAAGACAGAGAAGGCAAGTCTGCCAAAACTACTAGAAAAGAAATACACAAGTTCGGTCCATGTGGAAGAAACAGCTATCACCGATGCTACACTTTTTGATGGAGGCCTAGTTATGCACGAAATCTTGCCTGCCCACAATAATTCCACTTACGGAAAAATTGTGCAAGATATCATTTTGAAGGTATGCCGGGCAAAGGGAAAATCTGTCCATTTGCTAATGGACAGATATAAGACACCATCTATTAAAGATGTAGAGCGTGTTAACAGAGGGGCAGAACAGATGGGAGATATCTTTGTCATTACTGGTCCAGAGCAGAAGTAACAGAAGAAAGGGGCAGACCTACTCAGAAATGGGGCATTTAAGGAGGCATTTGCAAAGTATCTGATCCAAGAGGCACAGAAAGAGCACTTTTCCTCTATCATTGGGCTAAAAAAACTGTGTTGAAAAAGACTGTGCGCATGTTCAAGCTTTAAAGTCACTTTCATTGCCTGTTATTGACTTTGTGTCGCCTGCTACTTTTGTTTGCAAAATGTATGGGTTAACAAATGTTTCTGATATAAATGAGGCAAGGTACAAAAAAATCATGAAAATGGTGGACGGCAACACAGAGAAATCTAAAAAGATTAACCGTGCATCTTTGCCACCGTGCCAAAAGACCCGGGGTGACCACAGCAGCATGTAGCACGTGCTAATTACATTAGCCGGATGTGGAGTTGGGCACACATGTCTGTGCCAACGAAGGATATGTATACACTTGATTATGGCTGGAAGGAAAACAGTGATGGACAGTACATCCCTAATTGGTATGAGGGTGCACCACTCGGGCACACTATTTCAAGACGAAGAGCCAGACCTTGAAATGGACGAACAGGATTCTGATGCAGAAACTGAGATATGTGATGCTGGCATAGATGAGGACATGATCAATGAGGATCTGTGGAGTGGTGACAGCGACAGCGATTATGGGGAAGAAATTGTGCACAGAGCATGATGACAAATTTTCGTCAAGGCTTATGTTACGGTACATAAAAATTTGTTCTTCTCATTGGTTTATCTCATGAGTATTGCCTCATGCTGGTTGTCAAAGTAGAATATGTGTTATCGTAGATACACACAAAGATAAAGTATTTGACGTAACATTGAAATGACTAAGCCTTTCTCGTCAAAATATACCAATCACATATTGGCACTATACTGTAAGGCAAAGATCAATATTGTTAAAGTTAATTTTACATCACTGCACATTTATCTTGCTCTTGCAAATTTACTATACACCTATTTGGTCAGCTAAATGTGAGTGTATGGGTGTATGTGGTGTGTGTGAGTGTTTGGTATTACATGTGGGTGATGGAATGGAAGGGAGTTCTTTGAGGCTGTTGCATGTGTGGTGTTCTGCGTAGAGCCGTTACTGTTGCTGATGTTATTATGCTCAGACAGATGGAATGCAAAAAGAAACGATTTGTTGATTGGGTCAAGCAACTGAGGCGTTTGCCACAATTGTTTTCTGTATGTATAGACAGGTTTTAAATGCAACAAGAAAAATTTGTGTGTTCGGTCAGCCGATAATATGTGTGTGTATTGCAAATGGGGGATGTAGGGGTCTTTGGTTCTACTGTCTGGGCCTCTGTACAAGGTAAAGTTGCTGTCATAGGCATTTTTGTGTCGCAAGGGCTCAAACAGATTAAACGCAAGAAGAAAAATATGTGTGTTCGGTCAGCTGATTATGCGTCTGCCTATGTATTGCAAATGGGGGAGGGGGGTCTTTGGTGCTGCTGTCTGGGCCTCTGTACAAGGTAAAGTTACTGTCACTGGCATTTTCATGTTGCAAGTGGACAGACAGATTAAATGCAAGAAGAAAAATCTGTGTGTTCGGTCAGCTGAATAACACTGTTGATTGTCGGGGACCGTGGTGGGGTCCATTTAAGGCTACTGTCTGGGGCTATGTACAAGGTATAGGTGCTGTCATTGGTATTCTCATGCACTACAAGACTTGACAGATCACATGCAACAGGAATTATTCGTGTGTTCACTCAGCTGATTAAAGCTGTGAGGGGGGCTGCCCTTGGGGCTGCTGTCTGGGGCATTGTACAGGGCACAATTGCTGTCAGTGGTATTTATGTACCTACTTTAATGCAGAGAACAATATGCCACATATTTTATCCATGTGTTCTTTCACCTGATTAAACCAAATTTTTGGGCCCACATTTTGGGTCCTGTGGGCGTCTGGTACATGATGCGACCCGGCAGCAATACATTTTCTTTGGTCTTGGGCCCCAATGGTCATGTTAAGATCCCCAAACCTTTTGTGTTCGATCAGCTGATTAAACCTTGCTAGCTCCTGGTCTATTTGCATATGGGTAAAAATGCACTTTCCATCGGCCTATCAAATGAAATTTTGGAATGTGTCTCAACGTTTCTGCGTGTTAGCTTCAAACTCGGGTAGCAGAGAAAGACAAAGTTAGGCCTACCAAGCCTCTGTACTTTCTAAGTTAGATACATCTTTCTATAGATTGTAATTTAACTTGGAGGGAGATCATGGTAAGAATTTGAAAGTATTTTAGCATGTCCTCTGATATATTCATTGTTTTCACCGGTTTAGAATGCTCACTTTGTCGTATTTAATGGTTGGTGTTCTTACATCATGTTATGGTGAGTTATCGTTGTAAGGGGTTGCACGAAATATGAATTGGATACGTGGATACCATAAAGGGTCAATTCTCCAATCCCAAACAGTACCAATTCTCCTTCTTCTTCTTCAAAAAGGTGACACATCCAAAGGACATTCTTTGGCTCTAATTTAGAATCCGTGCCCGGAACTGCGTCATAGCTGTACGGTTAGGGGTTACGTATGCATAGTAATAGGTTAGGGTTACGTACGCATAGTATTAGTAATAAGGTTAGGGTTACGTACGCATAGGCATAGGGTTAGGGTGGGTCATATGCAGGTGTACGCATGCATAGGAACTGTATACGTAGGGGTATATAAACATTTACGTATACGTATCTCATACTGTACATATATATACGCTCTCAAGTACATACAGTTAGCTTTAGGTATACGTAAATATGTATACCTATAGCTATATGTAATAGATAGTATTATTAGACAGTACTTATATTATTTTTAACCCATTCACCGGCAACGGCGATCGTAGCGCAGTAGGCAAGCGCGCTGGTCTTCATGCTAGAATCGCTATACCGCTAGGGTCGAGGGTTCGGGTCCCGGTACTAATACTGCTTTTCTTTCTTCCACAGCACTAACCATTCACTTCTTTCCACAGCACACACTTTCAGCGCTGTTCCTCGAGTGAGGAAAAAAAGAAAACGGCTTTTTACTTAAAAAAAAAAAACTTTAAAGTTTCAGCGCCCTCTTTTGGAAGTTGTGAAGTGAGTAAAATTATGTCTATACTTCCGGGCACGGATTCTAAATTAGCACCCATTCTTTCACCACGCATGCGTTGAGAGGCTAAAAAGGCTAAATACAGTATGCCCAGTATTATAAGTAGCAGGGTCCTTATGGACAGAGGCAACCTTTATTACATTGAGGGGGAGACGATTCCAATCCTTTATGGTTCGAGGCAGGAAGCTAAATTTATAACAGTTAGTACTGTACTGGTATGTGGGAGACAGAAATGAGGGTCATGCATTAAACTGGTTCTACGAGTAGGCTGCTGGAGACAATCAACAGGTATGAGAGCCTGGCCAAACACTCCTTTGGAAAAAAAGGATCAATCTACTTTTTCTCTGCCTATCGGTTAAGGGCAAAAGGTTTAGTTCCTTAAGGAGACTGGTCATTGATCCTGGTTCTCTAGAATAGTCAGAGGCAATGAATCTAGCTGACAAATTTTGTATGCTCTCAAGCTTGTCGCACAGGTAAACCTGGTGGGGGTCCCAAACAGTACCGGCGTACTCCAGCACAGGCCGAAGAATTCCTTTATAAGCCATTAACTTGACATCACCAGGGCAGGAAGATAGGTTTCTATACAAAATACCAAGAATCTTATTTCCCTTGTTACAGATATTTTGGATATGCTTATCCCAGTTCAGATCTTTAGTGATGGTAATTCCTAGATACTTAATACTATCTACCCTTGGGAGCTCAATCCTATTTAAAACATACTTAAAAAGTATGGGACTTTTTTTCCGAGCAAAAGTAATAACGCTACACTTAGTGGGCTGAAATCTCATGCCCCACGTAGAAGCCCACAGCCCCAACTGCACGATATCATCCTGAAGTTTATGACAATCTTCATCGGACTCAATAATACAGTAACAGACACAATCATCTGCAAAAAGGTGAACCTTGGAAGAAGCACCATCGACAATATCATTGATATGTACAGTACTAAGAAGAGAATCGGTCCCAGGACAGTTCCCTGGGGAACTCCAGACAGAACTTGCATCGTGGGAGACCCGGTCCTATTGACAACAACAGATTGTTTACGATCACCAAGAAAGTCATCAACCCAAGATAAATCCAAGATAAACACATCAATTTGTTTATGGGCATCCAGGGAGGAAGCCCAGTCCTCAATTATCGACACAAGTTGTGTTTCGCAACTATTAGACTTACGAAAGGCGTGTTGGGTGGGAGAGAGTAAGTTATATGTTTCAAAATGGTTCAGAAGGTTTGAGGCAATAATATGTTCCAACAATTTAGAGCAGACACATGTAAGAGAAACAGGCCTGTAATTACAAGGTAGGGAACTGTCACCTTTTTTGAAAAATAGGGCAAACATTTGCAGTCTTCCAATCCTCTGGAATGCATCCTTTTGTAAGGGATTGCTGAAAGAGATGGCTTAGAACAGGTGCAAAATCAGTGGCAATCTCTCTCAGGACCCAAGGATGGATGCCATCTGGTCCCATGGCCTTGTTGATTTTAAGACCATGCAAAAGCTTTTCAACACCAAAGGTGGATATAGTTATATCATTCATTCTCTTACACGTGGGCCTGATGAGGGGCACAGTATGAAACACTGTTTTAGTGAAGACACTACAGTTCTGGTTATTGAGAGCATGAACTTTATCCAAGACAGTAACAGCTAGCTTATCTTCAATCTTAAGAGGGGGGAGATTATGCCTATCTTTTTTTTCTGACCATTAATGTACCTTCAGAAGGGTTTGACATCAGCTTTGATATCGCGGATCATTCCATTGATGTACTTTTTATGGGAGGTGTGAACCTCTCTTTTGATTTTAGTTCATAGATGAGCCCATCTCTCATAAATACCAGCCTTCTGGGTTTTTTTAAAAAGTGCATGCAATCTGTTCCTATGCCTAACTAATCTGCAAATATTGTTGGTTTAGAGATTTTCTGGATTTAGCCAATCTAGTGGGAATATTAGCCTTCACAGTTCTCTCAAGAAAGGACTTAATGAGTTGCCAATTTTCTTCCACAGTACGATTATCTTGCCCCCTGTTGAAATAGGTAGATGAGAAACCCGGGGTGTCCTCCCTCATAGCAAAAAAATCCCCCTTAGAGTACTGTAGAATGAACCTAGGAGATTGCTTAAAATCAGGAAACAAACACTTCAGTTTACAAGAGATGCCCTCATGATCACTTGGAGAATCTACTGTATGGCACTAACATCAGTGTATTGACTAGGAATATTTGAGATAACCAAAACCAAGTCAAGTGTGCTATCCCCTCTAGTGGGAAAATTTACAAGTTGTAAACCTAACCTGCATATTAAGCCCCTCCCAAAATTGTCTGAAATTCATCCTCATCCAGACACAATCTCATTCTCAGTGTATTGCTTTGGGGTGAGTGTAGAAAAGTCCAATGTGTATAGCCTAATCAAAACACTCCCAGTACAGCTCATTAGTGTTTGCACAGGGTACCCAGGTACCCGCACCCCATCATATTACCCGGTTCAAAATCTATTACCCGAATCTTAAAAAAAAAATGCATGCAAAGGGTTCACCCCATTTACGCCATTGCCCACAGGAATGAATGAAAATATTTTGCCAGTTTGGTAAACGTTCTCCAAGACTGAGAATGAAGAGAGTCCCTAGAAATTATGTGTAACTTTGAAAGTTGTTTGTCTTTTGTCTCCGAAGTAACGAAGTTGAAATTTTTATCAGTGTGTGGCCCAATCGCACTATTGTCATGTAGTGAGTTATTTCTCACACATCATGTGTACATCACTTATAATCTTGCAAGCAAGCAAGCTATCTGACGGCCGATTCAAGATCACATCGTATTGTTACACGCAGACATAGCAGACATATCACCCTGCCCAGCTTGCAAAGACAGTGGCCGTACTGTTGGCATGCTAGCTAAACTGAGCCTTGCATGTAAACGACCTTATAATTAATATGGTATGCCACCTCAAGTATAATTCTCTAATATTTCATAGTGGTTAAACGTGTCGGTTTTATGCAAATCAGGAACTTTACCGCTATCTGTTAAGTAAAACGACACCAATGTGATAAAACTGTAAGCATTCATGAAAAAAGTTTTTGAAAAAGGCCATTACATATTACGTTATTTTGCCCCAAAATGGCGCTTGCTGATTACGAAGTTTATGTGTGAAAGCTACAGTATGTTACCATGCCTGGATGTCAACATGAGGCTAGCTACGTAAGAACGTACATACTCCATTAGTGATAATTCCAATGCACATTGTACAGTAGTGTGAGGCTAGTTCACAAACATGATATCGTTTGTTTACAATTGGTAATTTTGGATGAACAAAAGAATACCATAATACAGGGCTCTGATAAGTTGATATTTTTAAATTAGTGTTTCAAAAAGAGAAGCTTCAAGCTCTTAGTATGCTTGCTTTTCGAGTAGGAAAGCATCCCAAAATTCAATATCAAATTGATGTAGGCCTTGAGAAGTACTAATTTTCTTATTTGACTGTTTTATGTTAAGTTTCTTTTACTTGTTATTTTGATTTAAAACAAAAGGAGACGATAAAACCTTCTGACAAATCAAATGTTTTTGAACTTGGGAATGTGATCGCTATACCTCTCCAATACAGCTGTAAATATTACCATGCATGTCTTATGGGTTATGCCTTACAAAATGCTCATATCTTTTAGTCACCGTAACACCGGGTAACCGGGGTTCTCGACTGGTATGGTGATCAGTACCTGGATCTTATTGAATCTATGCGATGGTGATGTCGTGTGTGTATGTGTGTGGGTGTGTGTGTGTATGTGTGTGTGTGTGTGTTTGTGACACTTGCTTGTAAACACGATATCTTAAGATAGGAATGTCTGACACTTTTCATATTTGGTATATAGATTTATCATGTTGAGAGGAAGAACCCTATTGTTTTTGGTAGAGGTCAAAGGTCATTTGAGGTCACCAGCGGTAAAATTGCGACAATTTCAAAAATAGCTTGTAAACACGATATCTTCAGATAGGAGTGACCGACACTTTTCATACTTAGTATATAGATTTGTCATGTTGAGAAGAAGAACCCTATTGTTTTTGGTAGAGGTCAAAGGTCATTTGAGGTCACCAGCGGTAAAATTGCGAAAATGCCGAAAATGGCTTGTAAACACGATATCTTCAGATAGGATTGCCCGACAATTTTCATACTTGGTATATAGATTTGTCATGTTGAGAGGAAGAACCCTATTGTTTTTGGTAGAGGTCAAAGGTCATTTGAGGTCACCAGCGGTAAAATTGCGAAAACACTGAAAATGGCTTGTTAACATGATATCTTCAGTTAGGAGAGAACAACACTCTTCATATTTGGTATATAGATTTTTTATGTCGAGAGAGAGAAGCCTGTTGTTTTTGGTAGAGGTCGAAGGTCATTTGAGGTCAATAGCAGTAAAATTGCGAAAACTTTGTTTCATACTTGGTATATAGATTTGTCATGTTGAGAAGAAGAACCCTATTGTTTTTGGTAGAGGTCAAAGGTCATTTGAGGTCACCAGGGGTAAAATTGCGAAAACACCGAAAATGGCTTGTTAACATGATATCTTCAGTTAGGAGAGAACAACACTCTTCATATTTGGTATATAGATTTTTCATGTTGAGAGAGAGAAGCCTATTGTTTTTGGTAGAGTTCAAAGGTCATTTGAGGTCAATAGCAGTAAAATTGCGAAAACTTTGAAAATGGTTTGTAAACACGATGTCTTCAGATAGGATTGCCCGACAATTTCCATACTTGGTATATAGATTTGTCATGTTGAGAGGAAGAACCCTATTGTTTTTGGTAGAGGTCAAAGGTCATTTGAGGTCATCAGCGGTAAAATTGTGAAAACACTGAAAATGGCTTGTAAACACGATATCTTCAAAAAGGAGTGACAGATACTCTTCATATTTGGGGTATATCGATTTGTCATGTCGAGAGAAAGAAGCCTATAGCTTTTGGTAGAATTCAAAGTTCATTTGAGGTCACCAGCGGTAAAATTGGGAAAATCCTGAAAATGGCTTTTAAACATGATTTCTTCAGATAGGAGTGACCGACACTTCTCATGCTTGGTATATAGGTTTGTCATGTTGAGAGGAAGAAGTCAATTGTTTTTGGCTGAGTTCAAAGGTCATTTGAGGTCATCAGCAGTAAAAATGTGAAAACACCGAAAATGGCTTGTAAACATGATATCTTCAGATAGGATTGCCTGACAATTTTCATACTTGATGTGTAGATTTTTCATGTTGAGAGAAAGAAGCCTATTGCTTTTGGTTGAGGTCAAAGGTCATTTGAGGTCACCAGCAGTAAAATTGCCAAAACTTCGAAAATGGCTTGTAAACACAATATCTCCAGATAAGAGTAACAGATACTTTTCATATTTGGTATATAGATTTGTCATGTTGAGAGAAAGAAGCCTATTGTTTTTGGTAGAGGTCAAAGGTCATTTGAGGTCACCAGGGGTAAAATTGCGAAAATTCTGTGCCTAAAATGTAAAGAAAAATCTGTCAAGCACTGTCAATTTGAAAGCAGGTACGGTATTTAATGGCAAGGAATCACTAAGCCTTTTGGCTTTCCGGTTTTTTAGTACCTGTGCAAACACTACACCTCATTAGATACAAGACCACTGATATCATTCACATGTTGTAAAGAGTGAATGGGTACATACATGTAGCAAGGGAAAAGGAAGCAGAGAGTCTCGTGCTAAAGAACCTTCCTGTCAAAAATTTTATAAGACAGGAGCCCCCTTGAACAGTTCAATGACAAATAAACCCCTTTTTGAGGGACCCACGGTAAAAAAATTTTATTGCACGTGACAGTCCCTTGGATAAAGACATCAAATGCTTATCCTGCAGCATCTTAGAGGGGCTCACTGAGTTTGAGTTAATATTGATAACTTAATGAAAGTGTTAAAGGGTACTGTCACATGACAGTGCTTATAAATTAGCATGATTATTCAAGTTTCGTAGAAAAAGTGGAAAAGTCAAATTGTGAGATGTCCTGACTTGTAATGTGAATAATTTAAAAAATATCTGGTCACAAATTTTTAAAAACCAAATTGAACCATTAATTAAGTTCTCACTCGTAAAACAGTTACGTACGGTGTAGGATATGGGGATTATCTAAGTTTGACCATTTGTCATTGGTGTGTGAAGAAAACCTAATAGTTTTGGAAAAATTCGTTGAATTTCGTAAATTAACTCAATGAGCACCTTTAGATCTCATTCTGTGTCTAACCCTTCAATTAACCCAAGATATTGAGTCAAAGTTCTCTTTTGATTTTTGGAGGTCTTAGGTCTAGCAGACCTATGCAGACATGTAGTTGAGTCGCGACTGGAGTCCCAACCATTAGGCTAGCTCTTCCAATGCTCCAAAAACCCAGATTTTGAGGCCTTTTTCAGGATATTTCCGCTTCATTAATTGCGCATTAAAATAAAGTTTCCCTGGCCCAGTGGACCATGAAATTGTAGATAGGGTGCCAGAAGACTCTTCTCCATAAAGACATAGTGTTACTACATAAGGAAGCCTTGTGCTGTTATCTCAGTGTAGTCAGTCAATGAGCAGAGTGGTCAGTGGGAGCTGAGAGCATTATTTACACTGCACCTAAGCAACCATGAAGGTGCTATATGGAGAGCATAGGGCTGGATTTCATAATGCCTCTGACTCTAGGTGACTTGAAAATTTTGGGAAATTTTCTCCTATTGAAATAACAGAGGGACTTGAGCCAAAGACTCGACTAGAGTTGCTAAAATAGCAGCAGTTGACTTGACTTCCATAGGAAAGAGTGACTTGACTACATCTCTGGACCTTTGGTCTAGTTTTTGTCCACCACCTGCGTCCTTGTCCATGCCCTGTGCTAACCAGCATCTACAGTACAGCAGTGGCAGAGCAAAGGAAGTTGGTCTTACTGTAGGGGTGAGAATGGCTTTCAGGGGCATGTCAAAGCAGGTGTTTGAAACCTCAACCTACACTGGCAGGAAATTTTGGTCTGTTGAGTGGGGTGTCACTTGGCCACTCACCTACAGTTATGCTAGCCATGAATGGTGGTTGTCTAATGGCAAAGCACGGTAGGTTAATTTTGTCCTCAATTAAACTCAATCCTTGTCCTAACACTGGCCTTCTTATCAGAACCAGTGGCATTTTAAATTTCTGGATTGCAAGAGATACCAGCTCCCAAAACAGATTTTTTTTTATCCACATACGTGTGGGTAGCTACATTGAATATGAGAGAATATTAAGAATCCCACAAATGCCTCACATTGCCATAAAGTACTTTTGTAGACACATAATTGAATAATATGTTCACCATGCATGGTTTGTCACAAAGAGACATTATTTTGCAACTCAATTTCCCAGACAAGAGGAAATTGAATTCCAAGTCTCTGTGACAAATTTGTCACTATACTTTTGCCAGTGCTATTTTGTTGGCAGTAATTACCGACTTCAAGGACAAAAAATTAGCATTTCAATATCAGTTCATCTTTGTTTTGTCATGCATGACATGCAAACAAGGAAGATGCTTGTCATTCTAAAAATCACCTTATTTGTTGTAGTGCTTAGAGAAGTCCTTAGTAATGATGAAATAATTGAATGAAATTCCTTGGTAGGGAACAGTTAAATGCAGTCAGCTCTCACCCCAAACTGACCAACTGCACCGTCAAGTGGTTAGAGCATCCAAATTGCACTCGGGAGGTTGCGAGTTTGTCTTGTGGTCAGGTCATACTAATAACATTAAAATGGAACCTACTACCATTGTGCATGGTGTTCATCATAAGCAATGGAGTAAGAAAACAAGCCAGTGAGCCACAACTGGAAAAAAGGCTGTTGTTGGCCCAAATTAAAAAAAAAAGTTAAACCAATTGGTTGAAAACTGGGCAGTTAAACTCCATACTATCTAAACTCACCTCATCCCAAACTGCAATTTTTGTAGTAGTCCACAGAAATTCTCCAATTGGCACAGCTCTTGGATTGACAATAGGTTCAAAATTGTGGAGTACTGAAGCTCATATTACACGGCATGTATTGTACTGAGAGTGTTTTGATTACACACTGGGGTCTTGTACTGTGTACTCACCTTGAAGCAATAAACTTCCTGATGAGGATGCATAATAGACAGTTGTGGGAGGGGCTCAAGTAAGTAGGTTAGGAGATTCGGGACTGTTTGGGATGAGAGGATTTGGCCTTCTAAGGTTTGATTGTTTCTTCTGTCCCTCACTTTTGCTTTAAATTTCTCAAGTGCTTGTCTCTGGACTGGCAATGGAAAAATGGGGTTTGTGATCTGGGCTACTAAACCCTTTTTTAAAAACAAACCCCTGACTTACCCCCAAAAGTACATCCCTACCCTCCTAAGATGATAACACTAGCAACTACTCATTTCAAAGGCATTAAAAATGAACCTAATGCCATTGTGCTTGACACTGCTTTAAAGGCCAAATTGTCTCACCCTAAACAGTACAGTAGCAATTCTCCTAACCTTCTTTCTCAATCCCCCTCCCCCACACAGTTGTCAGAAATTCAGCCTCATCCAGACACAATCTCAGTTTATTGCTTCAGGGTGAGTATAAAAAAGCTGAATGTGTATAATCAAAACACCCTCAATAGAGTTAAGACTGTGTAATATTAGCTTTGGTTCTCTGCATTGTTTGAATTAGCTGTCAATTAAAGAGCTCAGCCAGTTGAGAATTTTGGTAAAAAAAACCCTTGAAGAATTACAGTTTGTGGTGAGAGGATTGGTCCTTTAAAACTAATCCTGTCATCCTTTTCTAAATCCTTTTCTTATTTCAGGCTACAGGATCAGATCAAGCAGTTGGTTATGGCCTAGTGGTATTTGCAGGTGCTGTCTTTCTATACTACACTCTATGGGTAGTCGTATTGGTGAGTTTTAAGAATTACTTTGCAGCAGTGGTAAATCGGTGATATTAGAATTTCTTCATTACCACTCATCACCCCTCATCCTCCACACTCATCCTCCCCCACTATCCATCTCACCTATTTACCGGTGTACGCATGCATTTTAGTATGTCTCCCTTAAAAGAATCCCCCTCCCCTAAAAGCTTTTTGTTCACCCCCTTCCAATCTTTGTATGGCTACAGGTCAGCAGTAGGAAGAAACAAGTTTAGATGAAATTTTCTTCATTTTTGGTTCCTTGCCTATGTAGTCAGGTTGGCGTGTGTGTGTGTGTATGTGTGTGTGTGTGTGTGTGTGTGTGTGTGTGTGTGACACTTGCTTCGGTATGCTCTAACTCAACAAAGGAAGGTTGGATGGAACTTGGATGTGGTACATAGATTCGTCATAGGGAGAAGGTGTGCCCTATTGTTTTTGGTGGAGGTCAAAGGTCATTTGGGGTCACCAGAGGTCAAAAGCTAAAAACCTTCTCAACAGGATATTTCTAGTTAGGAAACTTGGATAGATGTCATACTTGGTGTGTGGATGTGTTATGGTGTAAGGATGAAATTGGATATGTTCGGTGAAGGTCAAAGGGTCATCTGAGGTCACCAGGGGTCAAACACTGAAAAACGTTTTAACACAGTATTTTAAGGTAGAAAGGACAGATTTCAAATCAATCTGTGTTTGGTTAAGGTCAAAGGTCATCAAGGTCACTGGAGGTCAACTGCTAGAAATGTTATTTAGAAAATCTTGTAAGCTAGATAAAGATAGTTTCAATAGATTGTTTATCTCACCTGGTTTTGCATGCTTACACACTCAAACACCTTAGAAATTTGTCCTTTTTGTTCGTTCAGTTATGATTCCTTCGGGTTGTACACATATTTTGGATCATTCAAAGTTTTAATAGGGCAATAACTGAAATCTGTATATTTCACTGAGCACAGGTCACTCTGCATTAAACTGGTCTCTCTGCCAGTGGAAGCAATGCATGGATTCTACAATATGTCTCTTTAATACTGCTGTGCTCAGTGGGGTAACCTTATCCTCATTCTATTATCACACTTCATTAATCACTTACTTTCTGCTAGACTGCTGAATAAACCCTGTTTTCTGTGTAGAGGTAGCAAACAGGACAAGTGGTAGATTGTTTTAAAGTAACAGCAAGTTTTATTTGAGAGCAGGTAGAAATAACTTGTGAGAGAAATACAAGGGGTGTTTTTCATTCTCTGACCACATTGTGTATCATTTATTGGTGATAATATCAAATTTGATTACAAGCATAAATACATATGGAAATGAGGTAGTGTTTTTGAAGGATCACCAAGCATTACAAAAGTTGAATGTTAGTAAGGCCACAGAAATTTAATCTTTGATTTCATATAAAATTAGTACTAAAATACCCCTTGTGAAGATGTTACAAACATTGAGTATGAACTTTTGCTTAGCTCTATTTCACAGACTGGCTGTACAGTTCTCATAATATCTAGCAAGGAACCACAGTGCCCATTGGGCTCTTGTTCATAGACTCGGGTGTGAATAAATATAAGAAACTTGAGGATAAACCTCATTGAATAAGGATTTACAGCAAACATGGACTGATAAACTATGCTTTCCTTTGCAGACGAAAAGCTGTTTTAAATACATATTTTGGAGACAAGCTTCTTTGAGTCTAAAATGTGCAAAAGAGTTTCCTCTTTTAGAGGGCAAAAACTGCTTCTCAATAGCATGTAGTGTTTGGAACATACTAATTTTCAATAGCATGTAGTGTTTGGAACATACTATTTTTCAAAGTAGTGCAATTCTTCATATTCAGTGCATTATGGGAAATCTGTGATGTAATCACAGCACATTAATTTGACATTGCATTTGTGTATGGTTTGATGTTGCTATGTAAGGGGGGTTATTCAGCAATGCCACTTGTTACACCCTTTATGCTATATGGTTTACCCACCGACTTATGTATATATGGACACAGCATGTAACATATACGTCCTGTCCGTACAGTAGATGGTCGCCACCGGCTGGAACAAAAAAGGCACACCAAGATGGGCGCCGTGAAGCTATAAATCGTCTGATGTGATGACGACTCTGTAATATTTTAAGCAAAAGTTAAACTTGAATGGGAAACAGTATCATATTCTTACAATGGATAAAGTGATTTTGACCTTACCTTGCCATATTTCAAAAATATTTCAACTTTCTTGCAAAATATGGGGACATACTTGAGCAAGTCCAAACTATCACACAAAACCAAAGCAGACTGCCATCTTGGTGCTTTTTCTCACACGTACGGTAGCGACAATGTACCGTGCAGTATGCTCTGTCCATGTATAGGAAGTCCGTGGGTGTACCATGGGCGTCCGCAGAAAAAAAGTCAGGGGGGGGCAAAATTTCTAGGAGGGGGCAAAACCTCTGAGTCACCATGAATTGACACAAAGCGTGCGAAAATTTCAGCCCAAAATGCCTCCCAGATCGCCGGAAATGGCATTTCTAAAGCCTGTTTTTCGCATAGAAACTTGGAAAACACGTTTTGTTCAGGTTTTTGCTTTGATTTTTATACGTTTTTTTCAAATTTTTGATTTTCCGGGGGGGGGGCAAGTGCCCCCCCTTGCCCATGCCTGCGGACGCCCATGGGGTGTACCGTTATGTTAGATCTATAGGGAAAGATATTCAAATGTTCAAATGATATCAAATTTCAAGGTTAATCAAGATGTTCAGTTATTTAAAAAAAAAAAGCAAAAACAAAACAAATCTGAGACTATGTGATTGTATTATATAAATTACTCTTGCCTTGTTGAAAAATGGAGGTATTTTTTAACATGGAACTTTTCTCACATGTACAGTAGTCATTTCAAGTCCCACGCAGTGCCAGTTTTCAAGATATGAAGTTACAACACACTGTTTTCTTTCATTACTGAAACAACCAGCAAAGTTGGGGAGTTTTGTGGTATTCACCTAAGGTTGTGGAGTACTTTGACTTTATAAGGATTTTTAGAGTGTCACATGCTACTTTTCTTTTATTTTTTATTAACGTAACCATAAAGATGATAAAAGATTCATATCAAATATTCTAAAGAAAACTACAGTAATTTTAGTTTTGCACCTCAGTAAATTTATGACTAAATCTCACATTGTTTGTTCTTTTCCAGCCTTTTGTTGAACCAGATCAATTCCTTCATAATTTGTTCCTTCCCAGAGCCTATGCTGTGATACTTCCATTGGTGGCAGGTTTTATTCTTTTAACAATTATTGGTGAGTTCTTTGTACAGTAAAGGAGAAAACATGATTGACACAGACCTTAACAAATTAAAAAAGAAAAAATAATAATCCCAAACCCAACATTTAAGCATGAGAGAGACAAAATTCTCACATGGTAAAATTTTACTCTGTGATTGATATCAAATTTAAAAGTATTGAGTAGTTCATACAATTCTAGTTACACATTAGGGCATTGTATGGTCAACACAGTAAATTAAGTCCTTAGGTTATAAACTAGGTGTTTGTCTTCATAAGACTGTGACAGATTTATAACCTGGTCACTATTTTTTGTGTCAAGTCAAGTCAATCACACTTTAGTAATGGTTTTCAATGGGGGGGGGGGGGGAGATGGGGGACTAATGAAACAGGACTATAGACATTACCCCTTGTGTACTAGTCACACCACCTTTACCTCAAATGAACAGATGCATGGAGTGGTGGGGAAATTTCAATTCTTGAGGGATGAAAATTAATTCCCCATATAAATCTGTTACTTTAAAGGGACACTCAATGTGGTTTCAAAATAAATGTTGTGAGGTAGGGAGCATGTTACGGTTCTTTCAAAGCTGGCTGCTTTTAATGCTTTCCTCAGACCTTTGATCACTTTTAAATTTCCAATTTTATTCCTCATCAACCTCATTTGCACCACACAGATAAGGACTTTATTTCATAAGAGTCACTGCAAATGTGGTAATCATGTAGAGACAATCTAAGAATGTGAGGAGACTATTTCATTCTGAATAACTCCTTTTTAAATATGGATATTGTTATTATCTACAGTTAATTGTCTGGCACAAAAGGCAGTAGCTCTTAAGGGACCCCTGCCCATGGAGAACACCCATAACTAGTAGTTCTAACTATTGTGTTTGTAAGGGGCAGGTCACACTACAGGGATATCGGATCGGTTTACGCTCTAATTCTCGTAAAATTTAAGTAAAATCTTTACCATCTTAGTTTAAAGGAAACAAAAATTTGCCATTATTTGAAAATACGTGGTTTGTACCTCAGGACTAAGAAAATTAAAACTATACTAATTATTCTGTGACGTCATATCCGAAGATAGCTTTTATCGGATACGCGTTGTCCGATAAAAGCTGTTTATCAACGTGACGTCGCAAAGTAATTAGTTAACATTTTATTTTCATGATCCTCTTATACAAATCCTATATTTACAGAGGATGGTCAATTTTTAGTTCTTTCCAACAATGGATGGAGGAGATTTTAACTAAAATTACAAAAGTCACAGTGTAATCCTATCCGATATCGCTGTAGTGTGACCTGTGCATAAGGAGATGTGTCCAAAATTGTGCTGAAATACTTCAATACCCTAGCCAACAAGCTGGGAATGTCAGCAAGTCTGTAAGAACCTTTGTGAAAACAGAAAAGTATGAGTATGAGCTTCAGACTTCAGAGTAACCAATTTGTTAGTTAACTACAATTCCATTATGAGGGATGTAATCTGAGAAGGGGATAAGTTATTTGCCTAATATTATCAGAGAAATTGCCTTTCATTTTGATAAGTGTGACTTAAAGGGCCAAACCTTTCACCCCAAACTGCAATTTTGGTACTGGGGTACGGAAATTCTCAATTGGCTCAGCTCTTTGATTGACAGCTAATTCAAACAATGCACAGCACCCAAAGCTTGTATTACACAGCATGAATGGTACTGAGAGTGTTTTGATTATATAAATTGAGTGTTTCTTTACTCACCTAGAAGCAATAAACTGAGATTGTATCTGGTCCTTTATTTCAGTTTATTAGGTGTGCAGCATTTTAAATCTTAACCCTGTAGTGCCCTCCTTCAATTTGGGGGATTTAATGCATTATGAGGGCCGGCAATAACATGCCTAGAAAATGGCACCCATAAGTTCTTGACCACGTGATCTAGGTCAATGGCCTTTCTCTTTCTTGTGGTGGAATTTCTGGAACTTAACTACTCCCAGCTTTGAGCCTCCTGATAATGCAAAGCTGTGCAAACTGCACACTCTGTAGCTGTATCTGAAGGACTACAGAGGGCATTAAAGGGTTTGAAAAAATGCAAAATTCTTTAACTTTCATGTTTCAAATAAAAACAAGGAAAGCAAAGGAAGTTTATGAAAAGGAAATCCGAAATTCTATCAAGTGTATACTGGTAATAAAGATGCATGTATAAATATGTTTGATGTTTGTATACCCTTTGTCATATGTATGTACCATTATGGGCATGACTACTAGTATATATACTGCCCAACTCAATTTCTTTTTACACTTTCCCTGCAGTAAAAATTTCAGCATACAATAGTTTCATTTTCTTTTCAAATTTACAGGAATTTTTGCAGTGTTTGTGATGTTGAATAACAAGAAAAAAAAGTGAAGCCAGCTGACAGGAATCAAGCCCTCTGAAGAAAAACCATATGAAATTTGCATTGACTGTAATTTTTCCAGTGTGGAGGGACTTGAATTACCAGAATCTCTGAACCAAGCCTTCTATAAAAGAAAAAGCCTTGGCTGTAAATTTTCCAGTGTGGAGGGACTTGAATTATCAAAATCTCTGAAGGGACCAAATTGATATCAAGTGTTGTGGACTTTTCTCATCTTGCCTTAAAACTGTGTGATGTCTGTAGACAATTCTGAACAGTCAAGGGATGGTCTGATTCGGGCTCAACTGGGGTCCATCAGCTTTTACATGTATCTTTCAAATTCTTTGGTTAAATGCATCATGGATAGTTGTACACTAAAGTGACTCTTGATTCCCTCAATTTCACTCAATTTGGGGGTTCAGAAGTGCATAGACAACAAAATTAAGAAGAACTAAGGCTGATGAACCCCTCTATTGGCCAACTTCACTAGCTGCTCAGATTCATTTATAGAATAATGTGTAACAAATATATTTTTTTTGTTTTAAATAAGGAAGAGTCCAAGATAACATCAGGTTTTGATATATAATAGAGACATACTTATTCTAACCATTTTGGTGAAATTTGCATTGAAATCTGATGTGTGTGTCTCAAGATATGATCTCATTGTTAAAAGCCTTTAAAGAAAGCTTACCTGATAAGTCCTTGGTTGATTCACTATAGCAGGATAAAATAGGTTCAGGGAGCTGACTCAGTATTTGGAATGAGAAAGTTCAAAGTTCATACACTAAATCGCTAAAACAATACACTGTAGTTGGTATAAACTTCACTATGATTGCTCTTGAAAGCTTTGCACTAATTTCGCTAAATGTGTGACACTGCTGTTCACTATAGCACTAAAAACCCCACCTAGTATCCTGAAGGGAGAGGAAGAGAAAAACAAAAGTCAACACTAACAAATCTCCCCCTTTTTTCTTTTTCTGGAAACAACTTAACTTCTGGTAGGATACTGATGGGAAACACCATAGTTCTGTAAGTTCCCCACTTGTAGGATGTCCATTAGTTCCTTACAAGATGCCCCACGTTTTGTCAGGCAATTTGAAATTTGGGCACCACTCTCAATCCACTTGACACTAGAAAGTCCTCCTTTATGGAGCATCTCCTTGATGCTTCCTATCTCCACTCTAAGACGCTTCTCACTAACTGCTTTGGTAGAGTGAATGTTCTCAAATAGGGATTTGTTATCAGTACACACTCTGATAGGCACTCTATTTTCCTTAGGCTTGTTGAAAACCATTTCTGACAGCAAATATCCAAGGCAATAAGCTGAGTCAAGGCTATCAGCCATAGAGAGAGCTTCTGCCGCTAAAGTACTCCGTACTCACTCTTCGAATTTTTCCAGATCGCTAAGTAAGGGGACAAGATTTGTTGTCCTCACCAGTCAAAAACACAATGTGACCACCAGCACTGGAAACTCCATCAGTTAAATTTGCATAGGAGGCATCACAAAATACTGTCAAACTCAACTGCTCTATCTCCCCAGGTTAGGAAAGAGGATGTTACTCCTTTTTGATTTTAACTTCTTGATCACCTTATTGGCTTGGATCAAATCTTTTACTCTAGGTTCTCTGGTTGCAGTACTAAGCTCCAAGGCATCATAACTGGCATCAGGTCTTGTTTGGTTAGATGCCCACTGCACTTGACCAATGGCTCCTCTCAACTCTGTTACTTCACTTTGTTTGGAGTAAAAAACTCCTTTTGAGCCACTCTTTTGCTGGAACAGGGATCTCTGAAAGGGAATCTACGTAATTATCCTGTGTGAGCATGATGCCATCTTTTCCTTGAGCAATTTCAAGTCCAATATATCTGAAAGCACCTTCTGCCTCCTTCCCAATTTTGAAAGCTGATCTTACCCTGTCTACCACCATTCTTTGGAAGTTGTCTGTACCAGCCCACAGGAAATCATCAACATGCAAAATGAAAATGCCTTTCAGTTTCCTTCAGTGTGCCAGAAAAATAATGACAGGCCTACTTCGGAGGCTGAGCATCCATGTTAAAGGACTTCATCCGTGACACTGAAATACCAATTTCTTGAGGCAACATTCAAACCATACACACACTTTTTAATTTCCACACTTTGCCAGTAACATCAGCCTCTTTAGGTGGCCTCAGAAACATCTCACGGTTGATCTCATTTCCTTGCAAAATGCAGCTTTAATATCTATGGAGTGACATTTCCAGGAGAGAGTAGATGCCAGAGCCAGAAAAACCTTCATTGTCTCTTTAGAAACTGTAGGAGAGTCAGCTTGAACACTATTCTGTTCTTCAAACCCACGAGCCACAAGTCTGGCTTTGACAGTTCTCTTACCATCAGCTGACTTCTCTGTTATCACCCATCTGGTAGATATAGCTTGCTGGCCACAATCTACCATCTCTTCATATACTTGAAACTTCTTCCAATTGGCAAGTTCTTCATCTTTGGCAAGTCTAACTTCTGGCTCATCATGTCTGTGTAAGGGAATAAAGACAGCATTGGCCTCTTCACTGGTACCAGATTCATCCCTTTCATTTGAATTGTTTTCCACAATCTTCCAATCTTGAACATCATTTTCAAAATCCAGCTCTTTAAGTGATGAGTCACTTTTCTCCTTTACATAAAACCAATTACGGTATTTTCCAGTGGCCTTTCCAGACCTTTGTACAACTTCGCATTCAATCCATGAGCTTCCACCAGTTGGTAAGTATGTGATGTTCTGTTTCACTTTGGGCAATGCCTGGGCAGATCGTATTTCTGTTCTTTGGTCAGACTGGTTATGATCTTGGCTGGATTCTCCTTCTTCTATGTCATCAGTCACTGCCTGAGGATTATCACTATAATCATCTTCCTCTTCCTGTGGTTCAGGTAAGCCATCATCTGCCTTGCCACTTGTTTGGGAACTACCATGACCCCTCTTCCAAAGTATTTGAAGTTTGGGGTCCCTCAAAGGTGGTTTATCAAACTCTGTATCAATTCTTAGCAGTCGACAGGGATGCACTCTCACATACACACTACCATGACGGATGAAAACCACTTTACCATCTTGCCCAAGAACTTTGCCTGGACCTCTCCATTTGTTACTCTCATCACGCTTGTAATACACCTTGTCACCAGGCTGAAAAAAATCATCAGAACTTCTAATCTTGTGTCGGAGGGCTCTCCTTATCTTCTCTGATGCTTCAGCTTGAACAAATGCTTTACGACTAGCATGTAAGGCGTTCAAATGTTTAGCAAATATTTCACTCACTGTGGTTCCATGAAGGGCTGGAGCTTGGTCAGAGAGCACTGATGGCAGGTTTGGATTCCTACCGAACACAAGCTGGTAAGGGCTATATCCATACACCATCTGCAATGAATTTTTGGCATTCACTGCCCACACTAGAGCTAGCTCGACATCCATGTTGGGGTAATACTCCAAAATCTTCTGAACACAATTATCAACAACTGCATGGTTTCTCTCACACAGACCATTTTGCCAGGGACTCCTGCCCGCTGTGTTCCATACCTCAATGTTAAGATTTTCAGCCATATCTCTGAAATCCTCATTGGAAAATTCTCCACCATTATCAGAAAGAAATTTTTTTGGTGCTCCCAAACCACTGCCAATCCACAACTTCATCACTGTATCAATGATCACCTTGGGGGTTTTTCTGTAGATAACACCAGCCATGCTAAAACGTAGCAACATCAATAATGTGTAAAAAATATACGCCCACTTTTCCATTCTTTGAGATCCAAGGACACAACTTCATTGAATTCTCTAGCCAGAGGCAATCCAACTACAGGCCTTGGAGGTGTTTTCTTGTATCTCTTACAAACATCACACTTTGATACAATTTCTTCCACTAAATCCATTGTTTCCTGATCAGAAATATTGGCATCTTTCAGCAGGTATTTCAGCTTCTGTGCAGTTGGATGGGCAAATTGCTTGTGCAGCTTCTCAATTCTCTTCGTTTTTCTTTAGAACTCTCTTCTTCTGACACCAAGGCCTCTACTGTGTCACTGACAGGAATTGTTGTTTCAACAATAGGGATGCAGTAGTGACCAGAAGAGGTACACTGAAGGTCAACTGTCTTCCCGAAAATGGTTGCGCAGTCATTTTCTAAGTCAAGTTTCACTTTTGCCTTCTTCATTGCCGGCTTTCCCAAAAGCAGAGGAATATCACTTTCCACCACATCAGTAGTCACTTGGCATTTCACACCAGCAATATCACATGGGATGGTAACTTTCTCCTTAGACTTCAAGCGCTTTCCACCCCCAAACTTGAAAACTGTGTCACTTTTGCTCCTCATTACATGAGCCTTCTTTTCTTCTTCAAGCATATCAATATAATGAGCCATCCAGGCTTCTCCAGCAACCGTTGAGCTACACGCACTATCCAAGACAGCAGAACCCAAAGCCTCTGTCAATAAAACTTCTGTCTCTGACTGTTTGTTCCCAGTGAACAACACAGCTTCCTCTTCTTTACTACGTGTTTGCAATACACTCCTTTGCAGGTTCTCATATGAATCTGGGCAGTCTTTCAGAAGATGTCGGATTGATTCACAACTGCTACATTTCAAAGGGTAACCATCAGGCCCAAGCGGATTCAGTCGCTTGGTTATACTCTGAGAATTTTGCCTTCCTCCTCTGTTGCCACGACCTCTGTTAAAATTCTTAGCACGATCATACTGAGCATTACTGTACCTTCCACGACCATTACCTCTGAAACCTCCTCTTCCAGTGACAAATGCAGTTTCGTCAGAACCAATAAATGTTGGTTCAGCCTTGATGGCCAGTCCATCTTTGGTTTCCATTGATGACATCGACTGTTCTCCAAAGAACTTCTTAAGAGAAATCTGCATTTGAGAAAACATGCCGTCTGGTTCCTTGTAATTCACAGCTGTAAGTACTAGTTGCCTTTCTTTATGCTCTAATTGAGCACTCTCCAAAAGTTTGAAGGCCAGGACTGGTTGAGGGAGCTCCATCTTATACTTTTTGGTTTTGTTATACAGCTTCTCGAATTCCACAACATATTCCTCCATGGTCGCCTCTGTTTTCCTTCTGTAACGATCAAATTTAGTGTAAGCCTCATAGGCAGCAGATAATTCGTCCTTCTTGAAAACATTGTCCATAAACTTTATGAGGGTTTCCAACACCTGTATCTTTCTTTAAGTTCCTCTATATCCACTTCACTGAAGACCTTATCCCTTATAGATTTGGCTCCCACCTCAGGAAGGGAGTTAAGGCTATGGCCAAGCCATGTTTCTCTTTTCTTTAAGTCTGTCACTACCTGCCAGGCTTTAACCTCTTCGATCCATCTGGCGTACGGCTTCGCTTCACTAAATACTGGTGGGGTTTTGTAACTTGCCATGACTCTGTATAGGGAGGATGGGATTTAGCAACCAGGCTCTGCTACCATGTTAAAAGCCTTTAAAGAAAGCTTACCTGATAAGTCCTTGGTTGATTCACTATAGCAGGATAAAATAGGTTCAGGGAGCTGACTCAGTATTTGGAATGAGAAAGTTCAAAGTTCATACACTAAATCGCTAAAACAATACACTGTAGTTGGTATAAACTTCACTATGATTGCTCTTGAAAGCTTTGCACTAATTTCGCTAAATGTGTGACACTGCTGTTCACTATAGCACTAAAAACCCCACCTAGTATCCTGAAGGGAGAGGAAGAGAAAAACAAAAGTCAACACTAACACTCATACAGTCACATTTTCAGCATAAAATGAACTCGAAGCAAGCACATATGACATCATATCCTCACATTTCAAAATAAACCGTTTTTGGTTTTTTTTTTAAACTTAAGAACAATTATCTCTTCAACAATCTCAGAATGTGACTGCATAGGCCTAGACATCACAAAAACTTTACAAACCACATGTAGGGAAATCCTATCTGTTTTAACTTCAAGGTCAACACAGCATGCTGAAAAAACAAAAACAAACAAAACATTCTTTATCAATGTAAGGTAGTGATATAGCCTCTTCTGCCCTCAAAATCACTTTCGAACATAAGCATTTGCTATCTCAATGAAAATATGTTGGATGTGGATGGAAGTTTCACAAAAATTGTTTACCATTAGGCTAACTTGCCTGATACTCTAAAAATCTGGATTTCAGGGCCTTTTTCCGGGTAATTGCAGATAGGGTGCCAGAAGACTCCCCTGTATGAAGATATAGTCTATGACTACATAAGGGATCTTTGTTCTGTTATCTCAGTACAGGCTGTCAATAAGCAGAGTGGTCACTGGTCAGTGGGATATGAGAGTATTATTTACACTGTTGCTATATGGAGAGCATCAGGCTAGATTTTGTCATGATTCAGTTCCTCTTCTATGTGTGAAAATAAAATTTTTGCTGAAATCCATACTGGTTTTAGCTCAGACTCTAATTAACTAACACCCATGGTTTATATTTAGTGAGGAGAAGCAAAAATCTCAATTGGTAATCGCTCTTTGAATGAAAACAAAGTCAAAAGATGCAGGGTAGCACATATTACATAGTATCCACAGAGAGTACCATGATCACATAGTATGGTCATGGATGCTTGCCAGGTTATGAACTTAAGTAATGAACTGGATTTATTAGAAGGGATAAAGACAAATGTGGGAGGGGCTAGAAGGGATAGAGACAAATGTGGGAGGGGCTAGAAGGGATAGAGACAAATGTGGGAGGGGCTAGAAGGGATAGAGACAAATGTGGGAGGGGCTAGAAGGAACAAAGACAAATGTGGGAGGGGCTAGAAGGAACAAAGACAAATATTAGAGGGACCAGAGGATACTGCACTGAGTTGGAAGAATGGAAACTGCGAGGGATGAGAAGAGTTGCTGTTTAAGATATAATGAAATATTTGCCTCATAAGGAGATCCGTCATCACTACCACAGTATTTAGGGAAAAACCATGGTTCCCAATTATATCACATGACCACTGCTTCATTACTCCCAATTAGCTGCATCTATGGACAGCAGTTCTGAATACCTACCTGGTACAATAGAGGCCCCCAAACTTAGGAGTAAAAATAAAAATTTAACAAAAAATTCTGAAATAAGTGCTGGCAAAAAGGTGATCAAATTACTGATGGTGCATTGATTTTATAGATCCCCTTTCAGTTTATCATGAGATAAACTCTAATATCAAATTTTAACCTTCAGTGCTATTTCCAAATGTTTGAAGGTCATGTAATTGATATTGATAAGAGTTCTTGACAAGGTGTGGCATTCTGCCTTCAAGTTGTAGTGACTGCATTTTTCCTTTATTGTGATGGCATTTATCTACCTTTTTTTTAATGTATTTTTTTGTAAAATTAGACAAAATAGTGATCTTTCATTCTTGAATGTAATGTGGATTAATTGAACTATTATCATAAGGACTTGTGTACAACTTAAATGCATTTGAATATATTTATGAAGTGATATGTCAGTCAGTTCATCTATGACATACATGCCAACTCAAATTTGAGTATGTCGTTTTGTCCTTTTTTCATGAGATTCAGTTTTGTTGGTTTCGATGAAAAGAGAAACCTATGCATTCATGATAGCGTGTGTGTGTATGTATGTGTGTATGTGCGTGTGTATGTGTGTGTGTATGTATGTGTGTATGTGTGTGTGTTTGTGACACTTTGCTTGTTTACACAATATCTTGAGAAGGGAAAATCTGACAGTTCTCAAACTTGGTACACAGATACCCCACACTGAGAGGAAGAACCCTATATATTTTGGTTGAGGTCAAAGGTCATCTGGGGTCACAGGGGGTCAAAAACCAAAATCCTTGTTTACACAATATCTCAAGACAGGAAACTTGGATTAATTTCAAACTTGATATATTGATGCGTTATGATGTGAGGAAGAACCCTACTGATTTTGGTGGAGGTCAAAGGTCATTTGGGGTCACGTGGGGTCAAACCCCGAAATCCTTGTTTACACGATATCTCATGGTAGAAAACTTGGATTAATTTCAAACTTGATATGTTGATGCGCTATGATGTAAGGAAGAACCCTATTGATTTTGGTGGAGGTCAAAGGTCATCTGGGGTCACATGGGGTCAAACCCTGAAATCCTTGTTTACACTATACCTCATGGTAGAAAATTTGGATTAATTTCAAACTTGATATGTTGATGCGTTATGATGTAAGGAAGAACCCTATTGATTTTGGTGGAGGTCAAAGGTCATTTGGGGTCACATGGGGTAAAACCCCAAAATACTTGTTTACACGATATCTCATTGTAGAAAACTTGGATTAATTTCAAACTGGATATGTTGATGTGTTATGATGTAAGAGAGAACCCTATTGATTTTGGTGGAGGTCAAAGGTCATTTGGGGTCACATGGGGTCAAAACCTGAAATCCTTGTTTACATGATATCTCATGGTAGGAAACTTGGATCAATTTCATACTTGATATGTTGATGTGTTATGATGTAAGGAAGAACCTTATTGATTTTGGTGGAGGTCAAAGGTCATTTGCGGTCACATGGGGTCAAACCCCAAAATCCTTGTTTACATGATATCTCATGGTAGAAAACTTGGATTAATTTCAAACTTGAGATTTTGATGCCTTATGTTGTAAGGAAGAACCCTATTGATTTTGGTGGAGGTCAAAGGTCATTTGGGGTCACATGGGGTAAAACACCAAAATCCTTGTTTACACGATATCTCATGGTAGAAAACTTGGATTAATTTCAAACTGGATATGTTGATGCGTTATGATGTAAGGAAGAACCCTATTGATTTTGGTGGAGTTCAAAGGTCATTTTGGGTCAAAACCTGAAATCCTTGTTTACATGATATCTCAAGACAGGAAACTTTCATTAATTTCAAACTTGATATATTGATGCGTTATGATGTAAGGAAGAACCTTATTGATTTTGGTGGAGGTCAAAGGTCATTTGGGGTCACATGGGGTCAAACCCCGAAATCCTTCTTTACACGATATCTCATGGTAGAAAACTTGGATTAATTTCAAACTTGAGATTTTGATACGTTATGATGTAAGGAAGAACCCTGTTGATTTTGGTGGAGGTCAATGGTCATTTGGGGTCACATGGGGTCAAACCCTGAAATCCTTGTTTACATGATACATTATGGTAGGAAACTTCGATTCATTTTAATCTCGATAGGTTGATGCATTATGATGTAAGAAAGAACCCGATATATTTTCGTGGAGGTCAAAGGTCATTTGAGGTCACATGGGGTCACACCCCGAAATCCTCGTTTACACTATATCTCAAGGTAGGAAACTTTGATTCATTTCAAACTTGATATGTTGATGCATTATGATGTAAGAAATAATCCAATAAATTTTGGTGGCAGTCCAAGGTCATTTGGGGTCACATGGGGTCAAACTCCGAACTTCTTGTTTACACTATATCTGAAGGTAGGAAGCTTGGATTGATTTCAAACTTGATATGTTGATGCGTTATGATGGGAGGAAGAGAACCCTATTGATTTTGGTAGAGGTCAAAGGTCATAGGGGTCAAACTCAGAAAAACTTGTTTAGGATAGCTCAAGGTATGAAAGGTGGATGGATTTCAAAATTAGTATGTAAATGAATTATGGTGAGAAGATGGTCTGTATAAGGTTTTTTTTTTTTTGTGAAGGTGAAAGGACATCTGGGGTCATGATCTGTCAGACTTTGAAAAACTTGTCAAAATGGGATATCTCAAGGTAGGAAACTTGGATGGATTTCCTAATTAGTATGTGGATGTGTTATGGTGAGTTGAAAGTACTGTACCTGTTGTTTTTGGTGGAGGTCAATGGTCAGCTGGTATCACCTGGCATCAAACCCTGAAAACCTTGTTTGCAGAATATCTTAAGGCACAGTATGAAATTTGTCTTTTTGAATAGAGAAATGTTTTGGTTAAAAAAAAAACAGTCACTTACAGGTGGAGACAAAGGTTATTTTGGGTCACCAGTTGTTACAAGAAATGTAGCATTTTATTGAAAACAGCATGTATGTATCATCGAAACCTCAATGCATTTTTGCATTCTGGTTATATTTGCATGATATGAACATAATGAATAGCTGCACATAATTTCACTTGTAGTAATTCCTATCAATGATGTCATGATTGAATTGACTTAGTTTTAAAAAAAATTTCAAAATCTGGATATGATGTCACTGAGTCTGCATTTTACGCTTGCTCCTTACTTTATTTAAGGTCAGGACCTAAGAGTGTTAAAGTGTACCTCAAGTCAAAAAATTCAAAAATATACATTAAACAGGATGAAGCACGAGTTCTAATAGTCCAACTCTCATCTTCGTTGGACATTCCTGAGTCGAGATATAAAGTGTTTAATTGCCCAATAATTTGTCACTTTCTTGTGGTACAACTCAATACCTGCTTTGTTTTCCTTTAAAATTAAGTATTTAGCACTTCCTGTTTTCTTGCAAAGCATGTTGCACAGAGAAGGCTAATAATTAATTTCATCACTCCATAAAAGTGCTTTCAGAGTGTTTGGAGAAGATTGGAAAGGTCAGGGTGATGGAGATACAGAAATAAAAGGAGCCACTGTAATATGCATATTCATAGAAGTCAGTTGCAATTGGTTTATTTTTTATACCATCTTCAGTAGAATTATGGCAATTTTATCCATTGTCATACCATTGCCAGTCTCATGAAAAATAAGTGCAATTTGTCTCATGTGTCTCAGATGAGTAACATGACTTAAAGTGAAATTGTGATCATAGAATTATGTACTGACATGTCATAAAGCCTCAGGGAACTTCAGAATTCAATGAAAGATGTAGGCAAGCATTGTTCTGCACTTATTTAACATATTGTTGATTTTTATGGTGTTGCTTGGTGAATTATCATTGAAGTTTTGCTGTCAAATGAAGGAAAGAAATACCATTGAGGCAATTACATAGTATCAGAATAAATTAAAATTTGAAAGGTTATTTCCATCCAAACAATGGCTGCCAGTAGTAATGACCCATTTCAGGCCTAACGATGCTTGCACAATACTATACACTTAAAAAAATTATAATTAACTTTATGTACGTGACCATCCGTTTCTGGAAGAAAAATCTTTGACTGAAATAGTAACTGCATAGGTACCCTTTAAAAATTGATTACTTCATTGAGAGGTTAGTCAAGATTATCAGTGAAGTACCATATTTGACTCCATAAAATATTTAATATCAACAGGATTCCACTTATGGCGTGAGAACTCAAACTCAAACTTTAAGTGTTTTGTCAATGACACTTAGAATTAGATATACTATTTTTGATTCATAATAACATTAGTATTTTACTTTGTATCTAAAAAAGAGAGTTAAGGTTTGAATATTTTTAGTAGTATATAATAATTTTTATTGAAAGTAAAAACAAGGGGTCAATCTCTGGAGCCCACCAGTTTCCTAGGTCTCCCACTCTCCCCAAAAAACATTGGGCCAAATTTTGTTCTGGCTAGCACTAGTACAGACATATTTATGGCAAATACTTAGAAAATACTCTCTTTGTTCAGTTAAACTCCCCTCTCCAGGCCCCTTCCCTAACCCCCTCCCCCCAAAAAGAATGCCTTTAACACTATTGCTGGTGGAAATCATTCATTTGCTTAACTGAGGGCAAGAGCAGTCACCCCAACTTGATGGAGTGTAGTAGACTGTGCTGTTTCATGATTGGCTGTTGAGAGTCATGTGACAACAATTTCCCCCATCAAATGTGACATTTAATAGAAATAACTACTTGGTTTTATCCTTGGATATGCAAAACTGAAATTGTAAAATATGATTAAGATATTTTGAAGAGAAATAAGAAGAGGTCTGATATTTAGTTAGCTGTATTACTTCAGAATAAGCTTGGGGGACTGCTCGATCTTGACCTTTAAGTACATGACATTTAACTGTCAATGAATTTAATAATGTCTGCTGGCAGTGTGTGTGTGTGTTCATGGAGATATTACCATGCCGCCCTCCACAGTATGTCTGTTAATCTTTTTTCTTTTCGACGAGAGGGTATTTTCACCATCAGACAGGATTGTCCTTTTTCTCCCCTGTGCTGCCCCAAGGATAGTTACCTTTATTTAACAATCTAATTTGATAGACCAAAATTACTCCCAACTTTAACAGTTGCTTCCCCCACAGACCGGAGAGGTAAAAAACTGTTGATAGTTCAACCAGATGTCCAGACTTACCCAGACATGCCCTCCTTATTATACTGCATCACAGCGGCACATTCAGGCAGATATTTAAAATTGCCCAGTGTCATGTATGAGATGTTATGTATTTTTCACATGATTGGACTGGTTTTTTTCTGATTTTGCATCTAATGTTTCACCATTTAGACACCCTTCAAAACCAAAAAAAAAGAAAAAAAAAACCCTAAGGGGAAGGGGACAACCCTTAGACCTCCCCCAGTGCAGCAAACCATGTCCTCCTTTTCATAAAATAAATATGGTAATTCAAACCATTTCTAAACAGGGACTGGGGAGGAGATGGGGTGCTGCCACTCCCCCCCCCCCCTCCACTTTTTCTGCTGTAGGCATTTTGGGCTGCCTTACATTTCTCAGTATTTAGGTTAAACATATTCATAGGCATATGAAGGATGGGTGCAGGGGAGGGGGGTGGCATTCACCCTCCCAATTCCTGTAAAAGCAGTTGGTATATTTGGGCAAAACATTATAAACTGTGACATTTGAGCAAAAAGTGCTCTTGCCCCTCATTCAAAATTACCCCCATATGCCTATGAACATATTGATCTGCTTTAGGCATTGGTGATCAGCCCTTTTTTCAAAATTTGCTCTGTGACCCCTTACTATAATGCACTTCTGTTTGAAAGCTGAACTAAGACCTGAATTAGATGACTTCCTGAATCACACAACAATTCCTGAATATGTCAATCAGAAACCACTTTTGAAATAGAGAGACCACAAAATATCCAGGTAAATAACTCCAACCAGGATTTGACCACCAAGTCTACTCTACCCACCAGGAAATACTTTGTGTCCATTAATTGCAATATGCATTGAAACTAATGAAATAACCCCCACATTTGTAAGAAAAGAAAGATGCATATTATGAGAGGAAATGCCTTTAGCTAGAATTTAGAAAAATGCTAGCCACAATTGATCCTCTTAACTCTGTGTAGCTTATGGACTCATACACATGGACAAAGCAGGTAACGTGTATGCCCTCTCCGTAGATGGTCGCCACCTGCTGGGACAAAAAAAGATGCACCAAGATGGCCGCCATGAAGCTATAAATCGTCTGATTTGATGATGACTCTTTAATATTTTAAACAAAAGCTTCACGTCAATGGAAAACAGCATCATATTTTTGCAAAAGGTGAAGTGATTTTGACCTTACCTTGCAATATTTCAAAAAATATTTCCATTTTCTTGCAAAATATTGGGATATATTGGAGCAAACCCAAGCTTTCACACAACACCATAGCAGACGACCATCTTGGTGCGCTCTTTCTCACATTACCGTAGAGACAATGTACTATGCAGTATGCTCTGTCCATGTATAGGAAGTCCGTGGTGTAGCTGAACTTCCAGACAGACATAAATCTCATCTTGACTCCTGAAAACTTGTGTTGTTGAAAGCCACCCATGCATTACACACTGAAAAGTTATGGGCCAATAGGAGGGCCTCCCCCACTAAATCAAGAAGGTAGCCTGATCCTTTTACCCAAGTTGCCATTGACAGACTTGATAAGAGTTGGTAATGGGAAATACCTGTCATGTTTCAATCCGATGATATCAAAGCATGTATTCATCTGAGGTACTCCGAAGAAAGGAAAATTGTCACATCTTTCAGATGTTCTCTCCTGAGATTTCATTCAATTGCCAAAAAATTTTGAAACCATACAACCTCCAAGGAATACAACTTGGGTAAGGATTCCCACTCTCCCTCCAAAAATATAAGGGATTTTTGAAATCAGGGTGGGACATTCCCCCTCCCATTTTTTCTTTGAGAGGGATTTCCTATATGAAAAGGAATCTGATCATACACTTGTGGTGGTGCAACAGATGTGGTACGAGCTGCATTTATTTTGAGCAGATTTCAAGTTTAAAAATACACAAAGAAAGATTCTACTGCCAAGTTCTGTGTCCCAATTGTATTCTGATATCTCCGACGGACCACAAAGTGTGTGAGAATTTTTTCTGTTAAGCAGAATTCCAAAGAAATTAGCGTGATTCCTGCAATCCTACCCCTTCACGTGAGCACCGCTGCTTCCTGAAGGGCCTACAGCCCTGATCAGACGTAGACTTGACAGACCTCTAGGGTCCTGGTCAACATTGAGCGAAAGAAACAAAGTAAAAAAGCCAAAATATTGATAATCTTTATACTGTATTTCTCATCTGGCGCTTTTAACTAAAACCAACAGGATGTATGATCTGTTCACAAATAGTCAGTTTATAATGAAAACAAACGTGGAAAAGGAACAAACAAGTAATTTTAAAGTTACCTATATATTTTTTACAAGCTGTAAAAAATGGAAAAGTACTAAAGACAAAAAGGAAAAAGATTAACTGTACAAAAAATAAGACAATAAGACTGGCATTTTAAAAAAAACATTTCAGGTAGCCTGATAGTATATGAGAATACTGTTGGAAGATAAAGAAGTGCCGAGCTTTAATTATGTCACACCCCCCCCCTCCCCTAGAGCAATGAAAGAAGGTGACTCTGTGGCCCTATAGGGTAATGAGATGGCATGATGGTTAAATAGTTCATTAATTAGGTTGGTGGGAGGGTTATGGGGCAAGGGAAACCACAAACTAGATTGGTAGATGGGTTATGGGAAGGGGGTAACTGTAGACTAGGTTGGTGGAGGCAAACACCACAAAATTAACAGGGGATAGGGATATTATTTAGATAGCTAATAAGGAGGGTGAGAGGAAAAGTTTAAGTGGGAGGATTAAGGTTCAGGATGGTAGGTATGGGAAGGGGGAGTATCCAAAATGTCATATACATTGAGTGACAATGGTGAAGGCAACCTGCCAACCTTATTGCTTCATACACAGCTCATTTGGTCTAATGAGGGAGAGGGAAAATGAATAACAGTCCCCCGTTGGACAACCTCTTGCACACCTCCAGTCATGAACATTTTAAGACAAGAAGGTGACACTTTCTAAATATCAATTGTTTGAGGAAGTTTAGAGCAATTTATTCATAAAATTGTCCTTTTAACACTTTGAAGAAGTGGTGTTGATATTGGTGCTTAAAACAATTATGGACTGATTGATTAATGATTGATCAATCAAGGGATAAAGATGTGCAACTCTTTATTTCTAATTGCTTCCAGCATGAGGAGAGAATATCTTACTTGGCAGAGATCGTATCTTATGTTCTTACTGTTACATTTCACCACCAACCGTAAATGATTGGAGTTAATAATACCTTTGATGTATAATACAAACTAAAAACAACTTAATCAATACAATTAATCAATCAATTAATCAATACAAGTAATCAGTCAGCATGATTAATTAAACATTCTCCACGAAAGAAAAACTTAATAAATTCTTGCTACTTAATTTGCATTAAGTTTCAGTTAAAAGAGGTAACAAATAATGAACATGTTTTTTACAGGGAGGATTCTGCAAACACAACAATATTTTCGAAAAGTAATTTTTCAAAGTTTAAAAAACCAGTACTACCTATAAAAGAATATCTACCTCAAGAAATGGTCTCTAAGTCCTTCCATACTATAATTTGCATAAAATCATAGCCCCAAATAAAACTTATGATTCTTGTGGCTTAGCAACAGTGTTAGGATACTGACCAAATTGGTGTACTGCTACTGAAACAAGCGCCTTCTGTTTAACAGTTTGAGAGTCTAAAAATAGGAAAGTTAAGAATAAATACTGTACATGCAGCAGAGAGCATTAAAAAGAGTTGTTCTTCGAGCCAAACATACCAGGGTTCTGATTTTTTTTTCTATTTTGTAAAAAAAATCATGATTTAAATAAAAAAGAAAAAAAAAATTCATAAATCCAATTTTCTTTTATTTACATCATGATTTTTCAATTAAAATCATGATGTTAATCGTGATTTTAATCAACGTGATATAAATTAAACAACCCTGCAAACCACCAATCCTTCTTTTACTCCAGCCACTTGTTGACCATTACACCTCAGTTGACCCTTTTCCAAATAGCAATTACAAAGGATTATGGGATATAGTTTTGGTACATGTTATTTTTGTCATGGCATTTTACTGTGGCCAAAACCATCTTGTACCAAAATTCCATCCCACAATCCTTTGCAATTGCTGTTTGTAAAGGGTCTATAGACCTATTTCCAAATAGCAATTACAATGAATTGTGGGATAGAGTTTTGCATGTGCGTCAATTTTCACCAGAGTAAAATGCCATTGACAAAAATGACAAACACCAAAACTCTATCCCACAATCCTTTGTAATTGCTGTTTGGAAAAGGGGCCATGATTTTTCCTTATAATAATGATAATAATAATATTACCCCTTAGTGATAAAAATGTCATATACAAAATAGACAAATGTATAAGGGCACATGGTATCTATGTATATTGTACAAAATGTTACCATGATGTTCATAAAATACAACAGGTTTGAAATTTCTGTACACAACCTCCTCCCCTTTGGTAGGTTATCACCATCACTTACATCATCAAAATTCTCATAAGTACTAAAAAAAAGTTTAAAAATATGTATCTGCACATGACTGACATGCATTTTTTAAAAGGTTTTAAAATTTATGACATTTTAAATCTTCCAACAAAAGCAGAACCAACAGTCATATGAAACAGTGAAAAAATAAATATTTGTGTCCACATCTTCCATCTATTTTATTGTTTTTGCTATGTTTTACTTCTTTTTTTTTTATAAATTTTTTCTTCCTAACTGGCAGTGATTGTCACAATATTGACTTGATATATACGAGTACAAGCCTAACCATGTCCCTTTACGCTGGTTAAAATTCCAAGCTGGGATGTTGTGGTGCTTCAACGTGGGACATCATGTGTACATTATGGTATAAACAGTTACCACATCCCCTCCCCCCCCCCCCCCGCTACCCCCACCTATTTTCACACACCCATTGAAACTAACTTCAATCAAATGTTAATGATGAAATCAATGCCCTTATCAGAATGCAAGTCAGGACAACCTAATGAGATATAATTTTCCAATACATGTAAAATTGTTTTTGTGATAAAAACTTGAACTTTTCAAATTGCTTTGTTTCCAGATATCACTTCAATATGCTGAATGAAAACATCAGCAAAGCTGTCCTGCTATAAATCATTTGTTACATTATGTTAAGCTAAATTATTGGTCACATTATGTTAGCTAGTTTCAATGGCACTCAGTCACATTAGTTTAGCTTTACCCTGAATACACCTCATAATTTTCACCACAATTGCATAACAAGCCTTTCAGATCAAACTCCATCAGTCTAGAATTTAAATCACAATAGATCTGAGTCAAGAATTTAATCACTTTTCAACAGAAAATTCTGTAATTTTTTCAACTCCTTTTTGCTTTTACCATGAATTTACTGATGTTCTCTGGAAACATGTGCAAAGACATTAATATTCATGACTCCACTTACATAAGAAATTAATTGAGAGGTTCTCATCACAGGTACAAAAGTGTCACAACTAAACTTTCTACTTGCTTCAGCAATTGATTGAGTCAATTGCCTTACTCTGGATCGAGTCTTTATTTAGATTAAGCCTTACTTAATTCATACACTGTTCAAAGAGAACTTTACCCATGGAAGCAACAAGTCAGGGAAAATTTAGCTAATGGAAAATTCAGTTAAAGTATGATATATTCCTCCTGACCTTCCTCAAGTTCCCAGTTAAGGAGTTTTCTCCTAACGAGGTTTTTCACCTCTTTCATGTTGTAGTCAAAAAGTGAAAACCTGAGGTGTTGGAGAAGAAAGTATATCACAAGTCCTTTTAGCTCTAGATGTGTACAGATCATAATAGGCTTTCAAAACAATTTTTGAAAAAAAAAAATAACAATTACACCATAAATTTGGCTGAAGAAGGTTAGGTTAGACAAAGCTTACCTTCTAAAGGAAAGTAATTGAATGCTGCTTTGCCAAAATAGGTGGCAGAGCCTGCAATGTACCACCACCTGTAAAGACCCCTCCCATTTGCTGCTTATCAAATTTGGAAGTCAAAAGACACTTATCTTCTTTGCATATTTTATCTCCAAGTGTTAAGTATTAGTTACTGCTCCATGCTTATTTTGCCAGCCTCTAGTATGAACATGCACAAATGTAAGTAATGCCATTATGATGGTTACCATAGAAACCACTTCTATGAACACTGCTCCTGGGATGAAACAAAGGGAGTATACCACTTTATCAAGAAGAAAGATAAACGTCCCTGATAAGGGTTACCTCCAGTCAAACCAACAGAGACTCCTCCTTGTTCAAATTGATGGGGCAATCCACACAGGAATACTCTCTCTCCTCCATTCATCACACTTTCTTTAAATTCAGGTTCTTTGTTAAGCATGGAAGCAAAGCCAAACGATATTGACACCATTTTGCAAATACTCAACTCCATCTGAATAATGAGGCTGTCATTAAATATGATGGTACTAATAAAAGGTTAACATCCCTAATTAATCCCTTTTCCCTCCTTAAATAGTTCCTCTGATTTTACTTCACTATGCAGGAGTGTTGTTAACTTCGTCCCCCCTCCTAACCCTCCCCTTACCCACCCCCACCCCCCAATACTTTATTTATAAAATGAAGAAGGAAATTGGATTCCCTCATAAGTTGAGGGCAAATGAAACTACCATATTCTGCTTGGTAAAAACCTTGCATACTATTACTTTGAGCAGTCTCTCAAATAGGAAAAATTATAATAAATGATGACACAACAATATCAGCCTAAACTATCTGGAGAAATTGTTAAGCAACCTTCTTTCAGCTTAATACTTTATGATAATTGGTCCAAGTACAACAAACAACAACACCTACAAAAGGCACACTTAATCAAATATTACAGAGAAAAAGTCTCCTTGCTATATAAAGCTTATACTTCAGAATAATTTGCATGGAAATATAGTTCTGGAATAACTTGCATGGAAATATCAAAGAGGCACTCACATCTTGAAAGCCAAACTTACAAATTAGGCACTTAGGAAATACCTGCCGAGTATTTGTTCTCTCTCCTTTCTCCTTTCCTCCTAACGTCATCTTCAAATGAGTTGCTGTTTTGCAGCAAAATGCTAATAATAGAATCAGGGTAGTTTCCTTAACACAACAGGTTGCTGCCCTACAAAATCCTCAATAGCTTTAAGTCAAAGACACATGGTGACTACAAGATGACAGCATCCATGGATGTCCATATAGGGGATGCACAGACCAATTACATCATCACTCTTATGAGTTCCTTCCCATCAGTAAAAGATGCATGGCTGTCCGAGTCCTTATCGGAGAAACTGCATCCCAAATATTCTTGCCTCTTTACCAAACTGTTCTTCATATGTATATCCCCTTTTGTTGTGGGTAGTGACCCTTTTGTTGTGGATATTGATGGTATGGTAAACTGGCTACATCCATTACAGGACAATCTCCCCTTGGTCCAGGTGAACTGGAAATACTTTCAGACCCTGACCAGTCCCCGACTGGAGATTTATGAGGTGACGATGACCACCCATCTGCTGCTTCAGGGGACGGGGTCAAAATATTTTCTGGGTACATGTGCTGCACTTGTTGTTGCATGGGACTATTACCAGCACTGATGGGTCCTGCCATGCTCTGATTAGAAGGGGGCGTCTGGTAGTGCATATTGAGCTGTGTTTGGCCAGCCATGGGACTACCCCCATATATGTGATTGCTCATTCGTTGAGTCTCCCCACCCCCAATTGGTGAGTTGGCTTGGGCTCGAGGGACCTCACACTGAGGTGTACCTGGCTGCATAGAAGGTGACTGTTGCCTTGGAAATGTGGGTTGTTGAGGTGCCTGGCCTCTGTTTGGGCTCCTGCGAGTCCTTGGAGAGAGATAGTTTTCACATTCATTGTTTGGGCTAACAACCAATGACTGCTGGCTTGGTGCTTGCTGTATGATTTGAGGCATGGCAGAATTACTGTCCGGCTGAAATATCACTCTTGTTCCCCCCTGTCCACAATGCATGGGCTGACTATTCCCATGCCACCTGATTGGCCCCATGTTCATATGCATATCTGGGCTGTCACTTTCCAATGCCTCTCTGCATGGACTGTGTTCATGTTGCATCCCAGGGCTATCACTGTACCCTGTGTGTCTCATGGGATGCCTACCATTGTCACTGTATTCCATTGGAATCATGTGTCCATTGGGTACAAACATGCCACCCTCAAAATTCTGCCCCACCATTCTCTGACCGTATAAAGGAGGTGGTGTCCTATTCACACTTTGCGGTGAATCCAAAGAATCAGGCGGTGACAGAGTTGAATGCGACTCCTCCACAGGATTCTCACGCTTTTTGCGTTTCTTTCTTGGCTTTTGATGTTGGCCGTTGAAATCATGGCCATTAATGTCTATTTTGGGCTTTGCAGGCCGCTTAGTCTTTCTTTTAAATGGATCATTTTTGAGATGAGTTTGGTTCATATGACCATTGGCAGTGGTATGTTGGGCCATTTGATTGAAAAGGCTCACAATATCATTATGATGTCTCTGAATGGCTATATCCAAAGGACCCTCCTGCATATCATTTAGAATACTAGGATTTGCCCCATGTTCCAGGAGATGTTGAATGGAGTAATAGCTCCCCTCATAAGCTCCATGATACAATGGTGTCTGGTCCTGTGAGCAGAAAGGGAACAAACAGTAACAACTTGATGTATACTTGCTTAAGAATTTGTTTTCCATTAGCATGGTTGTAATATAAGTCGATCACTCCATGGAAATTTTACCATGAAAACCCTTATTTGAAAGAAATAATGCATATTTTGTTCCATGTTCTCAACAATATTCTTTCCCATAATACTCCAAGTAGGAGTGGATTTTGTGTATAAAAATTGAAGAAAAGAAGAAGTTTCTGACACAAAATGGCAAATGTCTTTGGCTCAAGAAGTGTACTTTGAGTCGGCGAACAAACGCTACCTACACATAAGAGTGATTTTAAAATATATTGAATGAAATGATATTGCCAAAATTAAGAAAAATCATCAAACTGTGGAAGAATATTATTATCAGTACAACCAGAGAAGTGTTTTAAATAATCAATGACTATTTTGAGTCACGTCTGAAGCCTCACTAGTGTAACATAGGATAAAGGCTTGCCAGAACCAATTTCCTTCAAAAATGGAGCTATTTGACACACTTTGAGCTGTTGCAATTTTCCTCTTGAGTGTCTCAAGTATATTTTGTTACTAAAAGGCTAAAGAACCAGGATGGTACTTATTGATAGGACCAACTCAGGGAACTGACCCAAGATACACTTACTAAGAGGCAAAAAACTCCAACAAATCCATGACATCGAAGAGAAAAGAAATACACTTGTCAATTGCACACATGAACACATCATAAAGTCCTGTCCTTCATACACTGATTTTCAACACATAAAATTTGATTTTTGGATATTTTCCTAAGCGACTGATACCAACAAAATTGGCGTGAATTTATCAAATAACCCTTACAGATCTGAAAACAGGGCTTAGGAAGGACTTACCGTGGGCCATAACTATCACCCTAAGGAATGTATTGGTGAGGATATTTATGTTGTTGCAATGCCACTAAAGCAGCTTGTTGTTAAACATTACCCTTGCCCCCCACCATCAACCAGCAGCTACCTGAAACTGAGTTTGTGGGAAGGGGGGGGAGGGTAGAGATGGGAGGGGGGATGGTAGAAGAGAAAAATGAGATATACTTACCCTTGCATCTTTAGCATCTTTATTGGCACCTTTTTCTATCAACATTTTGACAGCTTGGGAGTTGTCTACTGCTGCTGCCCAGTGCAATGCTGTTTTACCTGAGACAGAAAAAACAACTAACAAGTTGGCAGTCTGAAAAAACATAAGTTGGGGGGTGGCAGGGGTAGCAGATGGTGAGACTTAACTTTCAGTTTTCAAAGATAAATACAACATATGCAGTTGAGAGTCACCTATTCCTCTGAAGCTTACTTAATTTAAAAGGGAAAAGTCATCACAAACTTATGTTAAATGACAGTCAGATTACCTGAGATTTCTCATTATTTCTGAACCAAGTATCTTTCAATGATATTTCAGGATTTACAAATTTTGCATATTCAAGCATTTACATATTGCATATTCAAGGTTAACAAATAAATTGCTATCCTAAATTTCATGACTTTGCAGTGTTTCTGTCAGAAGGGGTAAGGGAGGGGGATTTGTTTACCCTTGTAAAGAAGACGCTTTTACAGCAATGTTTTAACTTACATAAATAAATGGCCTTTCAAACCCTTCAAATTGCACCTTACAAGGACCTTGAAGCAAGGTTTTGTCTCCCTAAGCCCACTCATAACTTCAGCCCAGGACAGCATCACTTTGGAGTTGAGGAGGTTTAGCAGTAATACACCCCCTCCTTCCCTTTTTTTGTGTTTCTGGCAGAATCCCTGCTTAGTGACGAAAATGTTGTCACATGACTCTCAAAGCAAGTTATCAAATACAGCAAACTATGAAAGTTATCCATACTGGTCGGACTGCATTTCCACTTTCACCCAATAAACCCAATAAATATACCAAGTCACGCTTAGAACAAAAAAACTTTGTGTCACCTGTAAACAACTCACATCTGACATGAAGCAAGATTTGCGCAAATGAAGCAGCAATTGAAGAATAATTTCAAATAAGCTTTTGTACTTCATCAGACTAATTAAACAAACCATGGCCAATGAAATCAGCAATATCTGCAAACTCGAAAAGGCCAAATGTGTACAAACCTTGTGCATCTGCAATTTCAGTGTCTGCCTTTGCTTCAAGCAATGACTGCAGCATAGGTATATCTGACAGTCTCACAGCACATATCATTGGTGTTAGTCCTTTGTGCGTTTTCTTGTCCACACATACGTGTCGTTGGTGTATAAGAGTCTAAAGGAGGGAGGCAATCAAGTAAAAAGGATGTTACATAAATTACATTTTTTATCTCCATGATGTATTGATTTACATAAAAAATCTGATCTTACCAAAAAATTGTAATGTTTCTACAAAGAATGGGCCTAAGGAAAGTAGTTGAGGGTAAATGAAGCAAATTAAGTTGATACTAATACAAGAAGAATATGATTAATATTGGGGATACTGATATTGAATACACATAAAACATTTAATTTTAATACAGTCTTATAAACTTAGCAAAAAGAAGGGGCAGTAGTTGAAGGATTGTGTGCTGCTTTCCTATGTGCTCCCTTTAAGTTGGCACATAGGAAACAACTTATACATTCTGAGGGTATGTTCCACAAGGCAGCAGGCTTCGACAAATTTTTTCTTTCGTACTTGTCCGACTGGCTAGCTGTTTTTTCAATCTACTTGCCCGCATAAATATCTACTTGTCCAATTTTAGTCTGTTGAGTACATATAATTTTTAATGTCTAAAAGTACAAAGCCTTTTGGCGAAACTCAAAAATTTAAGGCTGGGGGTACTTGCACGGCGCGCTGCAACATTGAGCATGTTAGTTGCTCGAGTGATATTTTGCTTGTCCCAGGCTGTCGGAGGGGGATTTGCCAAAGCCTGCAAGGCAGCACCATAGATTATCAAAAAATAACATCTACGGATAAGTAGAATCCTATCACTTGCATTATAAAAAAGCCCAAAACTAAGTGTTTCATGACAGAGAAAGGAATGAAAGCTAGCTGTCCCTGCATGGCTTCCTCTACACAAATGATGCCACACAAGGACCTTATTGTTCTGACCAAACACATGCATCCAGCTTGCAGGCTAGCAAACTGCAGTTAATGTGAAATATTCCTGAGGTGCAGTTCAAATAGTGTCAGCTAAGGACTTCAAGCTTTTCTCAGACAAAATATTAGATAAACTCTAAAATAAATACTCTGCAATATTCTAATTAAGCCCTTCAAACGTCTTCATGAGTTCAAAACACTTACTGAGAAGGCGTCATGTGATGCTGTCTCTATGGCCTTGTGTAATGGTGTCCTACCAGTATCATCCTCCGCATTTACATCGGCTTTATCTGACAGCTTTAGGCATATTTTGGACAAGTTATGCATGGCAGCAAGATGGAGGGCAGTAAACCCTGAGTTGCACGTAGCATTCACATCCACATTCTGCGAATAGCACTTTTCTATTTTTTGAACAGCTTCCTCTTCGGTGATCCACTTCTGTTTGCACTTCCAGACAATTTCATGGAGAATAGTCCCTTCATATGAGGCATCAGAAGCTGTTATTTCCATTAAAAAAAGAATTGGTTTCAAACAAAACCTTCCCATGTTTTTCAATGAAAGAATAAACAATGATAGACTGTGCATTAGCACAGAATAATGCATGACTGGGGTTAATACAACAGATGAATGTGGGCAGAGCACCAGTGCATACGGCAATATCATTGACCCTCAAGAGTGTGTTAGTTATCTTGTGTTTATGCTCAAGTCCAGAGTTGCTTAACCTTGTCCATTCATACACGACAAGATAATAGTTTTAAAGAATTACATGAAAGAAATTTTTCATATTTTAAAAGCACAACCCCATGTAAAATGGAGTCACCCCATAGATGAGCACATTTATCCATTACCTCCAGTTTATGACAGGATAATATATGGTCACCTGGCTGTACTGGACCAATAGAAGTTGAGGATTATTATTAAAAGTATGAATGACCAGTCCATTATTTTGTCAAATTCAAAGTTGCATTCACGTACACACCTATAATGAATGTAGTCAAATGTACTCAAATGTGCTTTGAAAACTTATCTTTTTAGGAAATCTTTTTCTTGATTTTTGTTTTTTGTAAAGCGCCATTGAGTTGTTTCATCGCAGTAATGTGCACTATATCAAGTTTTGCAACCTTAACCTTAACCTTAACTTTACTCCAAACCAACAAAAACAAAAAGGATCAAACAGCAAAAAGGAATATATCATACTGCAGAGTTTAAAATAAAACCTTGCTCAAGATATAAATACACCAAAGCTTAACAAGTTGAGCAACCCAACAAGATAGAATGAGTTTAAAGTTAAAGAGCAGTCCCCCAAACTTATTTTGAAGAAAAAGCCAAATAATGCAATTTTCATCTTATTTCCCTTCAAAGTATCTCTCATTACATTTTATGACTTTACAATTGCATATTCAAGGTAAACCAAGCAGTTATTTCTGGTAAATTTCACATTTGAAGAGAAAAAACATTGTTTTTTCATGACTCCCAACAGCCAATCATGAAACTGGACAGTCTACTACACTTCTTCAATTTGGGATGACTGCTCTTGCCCTTTAAGGGCACACTTGCAATAGACTTATTTTTAAGCAACAGCTAAATCTCAAAATTTTCTCCTTATTTCTCTTGAAAGTATCTTGAATGACATTTTAGGACTTCAATATTGCATATTTATGGTGAACCAAGCAGTTAGTTACTCCTAGTAAATTTCACATTTGAGAAGAAAATATATTGTCACATGACTCTCAACAGCCAATCCGGAAACAGGATAGTCTACTACACTACTTCAAGTTGGGGTGACTGCATTTCCTCTTTAAAGTTTTTAGTCAAAGAATATTGTCACATGACGTAAAGAACCAAACTATATTTAAGTTTATATTTGCAGCTAAATTAAAGGGAAATATTGCATTTTAAATTGCTCCAACATAGCATTAAAAGTAAATAGCTCCAGTCATTTTCATATCACTCAATCTCAACAATAAACCTTAGCAATAGCTTTATCTCCTCAAAATATTATGCACAAGAAGAGTTATGGAAGTTGCATCTTTAAAATATTGAAAGTTTGGGGGGACAAATTATTCTTGAGCAACAAGAAAACTGAGTTTCTCTCTGAGCGAAACTTATTTCTTGAAAAGAAGGCTACCATACTGCCTTATTTGCTATTATTTATCACTCTTGGCCAATAAATATTGGTTTTAAAAGGATGAAATTTCCTTGTAAAACAAACAAAATATTTCCCTTTAAACCAGAATATTGGAAGGGGAGGCATAAAATTCCAACAAACTAAACCAAACCCAAGTCCCAACTGCTAGAACCATACTTGGATATCATCAGACACCACCTGGGAAGCCTCTTCAAAAATTTAAAAAGTAAATGTATATAACAATGGATTGGGTCTGCAGATAAACATTTTTAGAGGTACTGGAATATAGCTTAAAAAATTGGGGGGAGATGGGGAGTCCACAAGGTTGGGAACCACTGGTCTACATCATACTCTGCTGTCAGTGAATAGGATGAGGTATTACAATTTAACCTATAGTCTCCTGTTTAAATCTAAGCAGTGAATGCTGACTTAAAAGACTTTGGCATGACTCCACCTGGTAATCCAGGTGGAGTCAGAAGTGGATGCTCTACCACTAGATCAAACATGCAGTTTTCTAAACTCTATAGTAACTAACCTGACGATGATGGTGCAGCAATTTCACCATATTCCTCAAATTTGTTCTTCCTATCCCATTCAGTCTGTGGCGGTGTTAGAGGAGTACCATTTTCCACACTTGTTGTCCATGGTCCACGACGGTAGCCATTTTCAACTAAGATCTTGCCAGTATGCCCATTCTGAAAGCAAAATAAAATCTCTGAAAGTTATTTATCAGCACAGGCAAAAGAAAAATACTTTGACAATTTAAAGTATATCAGTTCATCCAATCTAAAACATTTTTTTAAATGAAATACTCATAGTTAACACAAATGCATGGAGATGTTTTGCACTGGCACTGTTGCATTGGTCGTCTCGCCATCAGTCATTACAACCAGTTAATTACAGACCCTTTTCCAAAAACCTACAACAAAGGATTCAAAAACAGAAAGCTGATGTGCATTATTTTAGCTACAGTAAAATGTCATTGACAACAATGATGTATACCAGAACCCTATCCCACAATGCTTTGTAACTGATATTTGGAAAAGGGTCTACCATACATTAATTGATAAAATGGTGCTGACCTGCACCCCTTTCCATAACACATCTACTGCATATGATAAGGGACGCCCAGTAGCCAAATCACGATTTGCACCCATTCAAAACAACTTTGATGGCTTCTCTCAGGGACCTTGACTAATATTTCCTGGACCACTAAAAATAGTCCAATCTTGGACCTCTGCCTTTTTTTTTCATAAAATAATGTATCTGAACACTGGGGAAAAAAAAAATTAGTCCACTTTCTTAAACTCCCTGCTTATTTCATGATCTTTTGAAAACCTGCTCATTTCAGTGAGTTTCCAAGAATGGAAATCCAAATTTCAGTTTTCCTCAACTTTCCAGGATTTCTAGGTCCTGTACAAAGAGGGGGTTCTCTGTTAATGTAATTCTGACATAACTATAACTGTTGGAAAAATTCAAATGTACATTACAATGAAATGGTTGCAAGTAAACCCATTCAAAGATTAAAATTTCATTAGTATTATATTATTTGAAAACTTAACTCTGGGGAAGAGGTGCATGGAAACATTTACAACTAGGGGTGACTACACCCTATGCCCCCCCTCCTTCCATGAAAGGGAAGGCATGTTAGTAAGTGGTGAAGAGAACCATAAACCAAATCCCACCCTGAACCATCCCAGGCTTTCATATCTGCATTAAGGTCATTTCACAAAACGTGATTGTTATTTCTTGATGCAATTCACAGAACAAACTGCTTTTTACATTGACCAAATTAAAATGTTTCTGGATTCTTCCTGTTGGACCCACAACACAGATCCTTTAACCTCAATTCCAGGCCTTATACATTGCACGGTGCTTCTTTAGAACTGATTATTCCCCATTTTAACATTCTATCCAAAAAATTCAAACCAGGAGGATACCATTTTGAATGAAGCACCAGTAAGACTCCAGGGGCAGGGTGAAGTAAATTTTGAACAATGACAGATGGACTGTACACTGGCAAAGGATAACACACGATCAAAGATAAATGCAAGTGAATATTTTATTTTGATTAAAAAAGATGGACAAGAAGTAAAATTTCATTTGTAAATAACAACATTAAAACAGAACCAAGAGTTACCCAAGATGATTACTGAGAGCTTATAGCAGGGCAATAAAATCACATGACCATAATGAACTAATCAAGTTGAGGGACCAATAGAAGATGAGGATTATTATCGAGTACAAATGAACAAACCTTGTATCTGTTTCCAATATCTGACTGTACCATCTCTAGACTTGTTTGACTTTCCCAGTCCCCAGATCCAGTGTTACCATCACATGTGGGGGGTGCCAGCACATCCTCCACACCATACGCTGGTGGTCTCTTGTTTGGCCTGGTCTGTTCATTTGGATTCTCGGGGACATAAATGCACTTCGTTCTGACAGTCCGTTTGGATCCGAAGAAAAGTCCCACCAAAAAGATTGAGATAATTCCACATGCCACAACAATGTACAACACATTTGAACCAGTCTGTGCCTCAGAACCTACACATGGGGAAAATAAACATCAAAAGAGCATAGAAGAATTTGATTGATTTACAAACCAAACTTTCACATAATCATTAAGAAACAGTTCAAGTCATTTAAGAAACTGTAATTTATCAAAGATGAAAATCCTCCTGTTTGCAGGCACTCTGACATATCACTCTCAGTGAACCTATATGAAACCACAATGTAGAGCTGACATACTTGGGAGCACATTATTGGAATCCAAAAGAGCGGAAAAACAACACGCCAAAAAAACTCCCAAAAGTAAAATTGATACTCATCATAACCACACTGTTCCTGTCAAATATGATGACTTCTATTAGATTATTCTTAAAGGAAACAATCCTGCATTCCCATGGGCATATAATTAGAGGAGGAAGAAAACACAGTCAAAATTGCATTTAACCAGTCTCGTGGAAGTTGGAAGAGGACTAATGAGGCCATACTATGGTATGAGGGCGCACTCTCTCCGCTGCGTCATTAGCTCACAATGGTTGTGTCTAAGTGGTAATTCCACACATTAGTAAGATGACATTTTACAGCTCAGTTTAAAACCAACTGGTTTAAGTCAGGCTTTCCTGTACTACTGCCACTGCCGTTTTTCCAGTTGTGGCTCACTGGCTTGTTTTGGACATTCAGATACTAAATGCTGAGCACCAAGCACAATGGCAGTAGGTCCCATTTTTAAATGGAAAATTATGGGAATTCTGTAAGTAAATAAGAGGTAAGAGGGGCAATGTAGGTAACATCTTCAATGACTGGTACAAGCACTTACCTTCGATACCAAATGGATTATCAGGGACTGTTCCTCCTTTGGTCATACCATTAATGATGTCGGAAACTTTGTCTGGATCATCGTAACAATAGTAGCCATCTTGGTTACAGTTGCTGTTATCAATTTTCATGTATGCCGCTGACCTATAACCACAAAAGAAAAAGAGGATGGAATGAGGTAATTTTTCATTTATTCATTCATTCACCTCATTTTTCATTCACCTCATTTTTCTATCATTGTTTTACCAAATTGTCAGACTAACACAGGCAAAAGATACATAGAAATAATTGCAGATGAAAGTGAATATAAAACCCTTACGGGCTTTGAAGACAAAGAACAGAGAGTGAAAAAGATTTTTTTGACAAAGATTACATCAAGTACCTTTAAGTATGCCATTCAGACTTGCTCTCATCCAATCACAACCCTCCACTAACCTACCCATATGTTTAAAGGGGCAACAGGACTTTGACAGAGACTATGAACTTTTTTGTTCCAGCACCTCGTTTTCCCATTCTGAACTGATTGTGTACCAAATTTAAAACATCTTTCAGGTCAGAAGATAAGGTAACTTTGTGTTAATTACTGTAACATGAAAATTTCTGAATATTTGTCGGGTAAAAAAATTCCACGCAGATGCAAGACGAGAAAGCATCCAGTACAAAAACTTTGATTGCCACTTTAAAGTTACGGTGACAGAAATTCTTCTATGATACCAACCAGACTTTCAAAATGCAATAACTTCACATAACCAGCTCATAAATGCAACTATAATACACTGGAGCTTGATTCTGACAAGAAATAAACTCCAGCACAGAAAATAATACAAAATCTTCAAAAATGTTCCATAACATTAATATAAAACAGTTTTATGACTGAAAGGTAAGTTTTTACATAACCTCTAATAATAATTACTGTTTGAGCACATCTCAGGGTCATATTCTACAATGTGGTCCATCTTTAAGAATTACCAGCTCCATCAAAATTCCTCTTAAATGTCTTTAAAATTGTCCTTCAAAAGTCATCTCCTAATAACACAAACAGTGACATTTGACAACTACCTTGGTTTTTACTGACTTTTCCAGGCTCTAAGAACCCTGTTTTAACCAACCATTCAAACTATCTTTCGGTGTAGAATTTGAACACACATCTGAGATGACTGATTTACTATCCAACTGGCATTTCAAAATCAAGTTAAAAACAAGGTTGTACTATGGACAAACAAAACTTTTAAGAAAAATGAACATTATTTCCATGAATTTGCAATGTCTTTCATCCTTTATAAGCTTACCCATAAGACGATGCCCTCTTCTTCCGAAATGATAATGCTTGACCTTGCCCATCCCACTCCAATATTTTATTCTTGCCATCCTCCTGCACAAATACCACTACAGTGCGCAACAAATCGGACACAAAACGCATGAACAAACGTGTGTTTTCTGGTTTTCGCAATTCTTCTGGTGGCATGGTCACAAAAATGATCAAAACACCAATCCACTGTGGAGGTTTGCAGTCTGTCCCATCGTATCGACATGCTTTGTTGTTGCAAATGTCGTCACACACACCATTGTTGAAGAGTGCTATACATTCCAAATCATCCCTATATGAGGAAAAAAGAAATCACATGAGGAAAACAAACAATGAGATAAACAATGGCATTTTCCAGTGATTACCACAAGTGATCGATGGGAAAAGAAAGGTTCTCAACCAAACTTTGAATGCAAAACAACAGAGGAAAATATGATCTAGGCCTACTTAATATGATGACAATAATTGTAATATCTACAAAATCGTCCTGTTATGCACCAACTGATTTTAAAACAAAAAAAATAACAAAAAACAAATCATGCATGATCAAATCAAACTAATGAAACATATTTTAATGTTTGTAACTTGTATAAAACCCACAAGTATGATACTCATTAAAACCGAAAAGATTTCACGTAAGAACTAGATCAGAGGTCAGGAAACATGATGTTACTAGCACCTCCTTCTAGAGGTCAAGAATTTAAAAAGAACCTGGTTTTTTTTCAATTTCCTATTTGAAAACTTACTGGCAGTGCAAATCTCCAGGGCAGTTAAGACTGCTTAACCCACAAGCTGTACTGGTGCATTCATGGCTACAGGTTCCTTCCTTCATTAACGACTCACAAGGGTCTGGGCAGTAGTACTCTTCATTATCTTTGGAGACACAATTACCGTGATCCCACTGACACTCTGTGACATTGCAAGACTCCTAAAAAAATAAAGCATAAGAACTGGGTTCAATTTTGTAAATTGTGAACATCTCAAAATGTTTGTCTATTAAGTTGAAACAAGCATTGATATTTCTGTATCGCAATGATTTTGATGGAATCATGATGACCACTTCTAACACTTAAGAGGACTCACTAGGGGAAAGAAAGATAAGACAGATTTTCAAACCCATACCTGATTTCTTTTCAGCTGCAAGGCTACCCATTTGTATCCTCTGGAAACATAGACAATAGTCACACTGTTAACAGACCATTGTCCCTGTTTCCAGAGAACAACAGTCAGACTGTTGTCTGTGTTCACTTTTTGTTGAGAATGTGACAACTTTACTTGCTCATATCTTGAAAACTACACATCAGGTTTCAATGCAAATTTCAGCAAAATGCTTAGAATGAGTACCTCTAACATATCAAAACTTGATATGACATTCCACCCTTCTTTTAATGGATTTTGATGGGAACTGTGAGCTATTTCCAATACTTTTTGCATCACATATTCAACTTTGTTATTTTCATATCACCAGACCTTTGAAACACAAAACGTTAGTTAAATACTGACCATGCAATCTTCCATCAAGCGTCGATTCTCACACTGAGGAGAACAGACAGGTGCGTTTGAAGTGTATGACGGTCCCGAGTTCTGTGGGGTGACTCTATTCTCACATTTTGGCCCTGAGAAGCCATTCCTGCAGATACACTTGAAAGTAACCGTACTACAGGTCCCTCCATTTAAACATTCACACTGCTCTTCACAATGGCGACCTGGGGAAAAAAAAAAAAGAATTGAAATGAATGTGACAACTATGGATACTTTGACCTAGGTTGGGATAGATGGCGTATTACGGCCCAGTTTCCAACCAATTGGTTTGAGTCGAGGAGGCCACAGCCTTTTTTCCAGTTCAGGCTCACTGGCTTAACTTTGACTTAGGGCAACATTATTGGACAAAAACACCTCTAACTCCCCCTATTTTGAAGCAACAGCTAAATTTCCTGAATTTTCTTCTCACTTCTCTTTTAAGTACCATTTATGATATTTAAGATCTGAAGGTACTGAGAGCAGTAATGCTAGTAAATTTCACAACTGAGGAAGACAAATATTGTCAGTTAATTCTAAAGAACCATGCATGAAAAAATTCAAATTGGACCGTATTTTCCCTTTAACCCTTTTGCTACAGAAGGGGTCAATCCTGCTACACTGAGCTATATATTATATTATGTATACACAGTACATAAGAACAGGTTTCATGAATTCTAAGTTTTTAGATGGAGGATGCCATTATTTGCGTTCACTATAGCCCAAAAGGGTGCACATATGTGAAAGTAACTCCTCCTCAGGCCTGTTGGGCCTCATATCCACAACATGATTTCACACCATGGTTTATAAGAGCTATACCAGGGTGCAGCAGAGCAATAGTTTCACAGCAAAACCACAAATACAGGGCAATTCATGTCATGATTTTGCAGGGAAACCATGCATAGCATAGCATAGCAATTTATACCAATTCTACACTCAAACTGTCTGTTGGCTTGAACCAATTCTTTGCGTTTAAGTGGACGGTACGAGGGACAGTGCAGTATTAAACCTCCCTGCCACTCTACCCTTTTGTTTGAACTTTCTCATTACCTACATATACCCCAGGACTCCCTGGTTTGGAGATCTACGAGCCCAACTTACCTCCTATTTACATATATAATCAGTAAGTCCCTGGCAAGCTTCTTTTGTGCTTGCCTGTCAAAGATTGCACACCGTTTGGACCTGTTCCCCCCCCTCCTTTTTTTTTAATTTTTTTTTTTAGGTTTCAGAACTCGCAGCTTCCTTATTTTCTTAAGGGAATGTTAGTTCATTTCATACTAAAACCTTTGATATGCTGATTCTTCAATTTGTGAAGCTAAAATTTTCAGTCTTCAAGGAAATGAAAAAATAATCAGAAATTTCCTCTGAAAAGCCATCTTACCTCTGAAACCTGATTTGCAGATGCAAGTGTAGTTATTTTCTACTTCCTCGCAATCTTCCGTACCCTCGGGAGAGCATGAACTCGTTGTACAACCTACCATTTCATCACAATTATGTCCTATTAAGAATGAAGAAATACAAATTTTAAGACTTTTTAATTATCAATACGGCTAATTCTTGCACAAATTTCAAATATGTGAAACTGATTTTTGATGGGCCATCATGAAATAAGACTGGTTTCTGCCAATCCCCAAGTTTCAGTTTTTGTATTGGTTTGGATGGACATAACAGTTTTTTAAAACTGGAGAACTTTAAAAAGACCTGCTGGGTTAGCAAACATTCACAATGACAACATTCCACAACTTTAAAGGAGCTTGACTAATATTTCCAAGACCCTTAAAAACAGTCAGATCCCATATTCAACTTTTTTGTCCCACAAAATAATATATCTGAACATTGGAAGAGTAAATCTACTTCCTAAAATCCCTTGGCTCTTCCCAGACCTGAAAAATTGCTAATTTTCCTGATTCCCTGCCCACCCCCTCCCCATTCCTGAAATCAAATTCCAATATTCCCTAAACTTTTACTTTCCTGGACCTGAGCCAACCCTGAAGGGGAAATAATACCTACCTGTAAAACCTGGTCTGCAAGTGCAAGTGTAACTGTTCTCTCCCTGATTACACTTAATACTGCCTTCAGGATTACAAGGATTTGGTGAGCATTCATTGATATCTCCTTGGCAGAAGTCACCTCTAAAGCCATCTGGACAGATGCACTGGAAGCCTCCAATCAACTTTATGCAAGTGCCACCATGATTGCATGGCTGGCTGATGCAATAATCAGTAACTATACCACATGTTGGACCTGGGGGACAGAGAAAAGATGTATATCTTATAGTGTTACCTCTAACAAATTATCACTTAGGCCTATACACTCAAAATATGAATATTTGACTCACTTGAAACTTCGGGTCTTTATCAACCTTGGAAACATATGGAATACTCTTTTTATTGTATTTCCAACAAATATCAGTGCATCAAATTGACAATTCACTACATCAAATTCATGCCATAGCAGCTCAGTAAAAACACTGATCTTTGATATCATCTGGCCAGTAGTAGTCAAAGCTAGAGGTTCAAAAGGATTTTCTGCTTCTTGCTTCTAAAGGATTTTTTTTTTAAAGTACTGTCTCTATTAAGGGTTATTAAAGGATACAAAAAGATCATTATTTGCCTTTTAGGAAAAACCCTGCAGGTTCTCTCATACAAGGGCTAATCCTCTGACCCCAAACTACAATTTTTGTAGTAGCCCACAGAAAGTCTTACTTGGCACAGCTCTTTGATTGGCAGCTGTTTCAAAAATGCAGAGTTCTTAAGCTCATATTACACAGCATGCACTGCACTGAGAGTGTTTTGATTGCACATTAGGACTTGTACACTCACCCTAGACCAGCACAATGTGATTGTGTCTGGATGAGGATGAGTTGTTGAAGGAGGGGGGGGGGAGAGGGGAGGGCTCATCGAGTAAGTAGGTTAGGAAAACTGGAACTGTTTGAGGTGAGAGGGTCAGGCCTAAGATAACTGTGATATCAAACATGGTAACCCAATAAGACTATGTTACTTCCAGATTCTCAACAATTTGGCCTCTGGAAGACCCCGAATAACATGATGCTAATATATGTTATGTATTAATAAAGAAAATCATGCAGAGCACTGTCTACAAAGATTTTTTTGAATAGTTTGAGGAAATACACTTTTTTTCACTCAGCCTGCTTGGTCATATACTAACCTGAAGTACCAGTTGGACAGGAACACACAAAATCAGCGGCACCATCAAAGCAATTGCCGCCATTCTGGCAGGGGTTGGAATTGCATTCATCCTGATTCTCTGTGCAAGTTTCACCATTGTATCCAACTGGACAACTGCAAGTAAATCTATTGACTCCATCACTGCAAGTCCCTCCTGTAAGTCAGCAGAAAAACCCGTATCAACAAACAGCAACTGTGTACAGTCAAATCTTAATCAAAGCAAGTGAAAGGATTTAAGCAAATGGAGGCAAACCTCGGAGGGCAACAAGAGTACTCAGATTTCAAAATTATCTTGAGTCAAATCCACTCATTTTTCAGCATTTAATAGCTGAATGCAGCAATAAAGAAAAGGCTCAAAATAAAGTAGTAGTTTCATAGTATGACACTTAAACAAACACCAATACTTATGAAGAAGATACTAAATGATGGTCACTTGTTACCCCAAGCTCCCTGGTTTGGGGTTAGGTTACAATTTTACCCTGGGTATACTGACATACTTTATTGGTATAGCTTTTTTAAGTGACATCTGGGTTACACTCACGTCCGTCTGATGGGGACGTTAAATGGTGGTCTTGGGAGCAGGATTGGGAGCAATTAGTACACGCTTGCCTCGTTACCTCTGAGCACTAGTCAAAAAGAGATGGGGAACTTCCCCTGTGTTCATCCACACTCACTCTGGAATAGATGAGCCAAATGGCTTCCTGACCCTCAAAACATTAAATTAATTAATATTATTCAATAGGACATGAGTTGTAGACAGGTGTGGGAGCTAGAAGTAAGAAAGTTAGGATAATAGGAACTGTCTGGGGTGATAAATATCTGCCTACAAGTGGGTTACATACCATTCTGGCAAGGCTGAGATTCACACTCATTGGTGTTGGTCATACAGTATGATCCATGATATCCCGGTGCACACCGACAGTAGTGACCACTTCCCTCGTTGTAACACGTGCCATGGTTGGAACAAATTTCATAAATCTCAATTTCTTTTTGAAGAGAATAACAAAATATTAGTCAGTTTAAGTAATAAGAATGACACGCCCTACGTACTATAAATGCCATGAAGCACTTTGACATAATAATCAAAGATTAAAAAGAGCAGACCCTGAATTAACACAGGATAATGCATGATTAGATTGTTATTGCAAGTGGTGCCTGAGGGCACTGCCTGAGTCCATCCAGAGATAGCATTAGCCTTACAATGTGCATCATTCTGTATTATATAACACCTTCTAAATTTGTCTTAATCTGATTGGATGATTGATGGTCCAATGCCTGTCACTGGCTCCCCACCATCTGCACGATTCTGTCCTGTCAAAGTGCAATAGTTGTCCCCACAGTGCAATAGTATTCCTGAGGGTGCTGATAGAAGGCTATGCGGTACATAGACCTACGTACAAAGTTCGTACATTCACATTGAATTGAACTACGTCGCTGCCAATTGATAACCATGTTATGAACCATGCAATGCATATAGGCTTTACAAACAACTACGTTGCAGACGGCAGACGTACGTAACATAAACAAATCCAGTTACCACGCCAAAAGCTTTCACTTTGGATTACAACTGTTTTTGACAGAGGATGCTTGAATGTACCAGTAAGTAGCCCTCTTATCAAATTTTGACCAAAATCTATTTCACTACTCAATGGTCACTGACAAGCAGTACTAATGATCAAGACAATATGACCCCCACTTTTAGCCTTAATTGATCTGAATTCAAACAACAAACCTCGATCTTCAGCAATTTCCTGACAAGTTTTTTGAGGGATGTCACAAACTGTCCCTGACCAGCCAGACGGACATTCACAACGATACCAATTTCCATCCTGAAGACAGGTCCCATTGTTTTCACAGGGGTTAGTCTCATCTGAATGACACCAATGCACTGAGTCCTGTGGAAGAGAGGTGAAAAGAGGGTTAATTCAAAGAGTGGATGAGGATCACGAGTGTGAGACAGGTGCAACTACACCAGGGTCAAGTTTTATATTTAATTTGACATTGTGATGAAGTAGGGCAATCAGTTACATAACTTGTATGGAGTTTTACTGCCCAGTTTCCAACCAACTGGTTCAAGTAGAGCTGACCACCGCCTTTTTTCCAGTTGTGGCTCACTGGCTTGCTTTCCCTATGCCTTTGCTCATGCTGAGCACCAAGCACAGCGGCAGTAGGTTTCGTTTTTAAAGTCTCCATTCGGTATGACCCAGCCAGGACTCAAACTCTAGACCTCCCTACTGCAAGTCTGATGCTCTAACCAGTTGACCATGCAGCCGGTCAGAAGGGCAATCAAATCCAGATCAACAGTAAATGCTTCCTTTCAGCAGTTACTTTCTTAACATACAAAAACTACACCTAAAGATACCTTGGGATTACTGATGATACAAAGATACGATGTTGCCAACAAAAATGATCATGCCATAACACCCAAAGTCAGCACTGCTAAACAAACAGTTACAAAAATGAAAGTACTTACAGCACATGTGGGACCACTGAATCCTTGGGGACAGATGCACCGATATGCATTCAATTCATCCTTACACGTCCCTCCATTGCGGCATGGGTTGGACCCGCACTCGTCAACTTCGGTCTGGCAGTTCGTACCGGTATAGGCTGTTTGGCAGATACAAGTATAGGAATTGATCCCATCCTGGCATGCACCACCATGAAGACATGAACTGTGGAAGACAAACAATATCAAAATTTCTCACATAATTCTAACAAAGCCCTTCTTTTTCAAACCATTTTAAAAATTCTACTTTGTTTTTGTTGTTGTTGTTTTTTCTTCCAATCTAAAATTTTTGCAAGCATCCATGGAAGCATTAGAACAAAGGTACACTTAGTGTGTTTTGATTATATAAATTTCACATTTTCTGTCTTAGTTGCCATTTTTCTGCCATTTTTTGTTCTTTTGCCCCTTTTAAGTGCATCTGGGGAAGGGATTTTTCAACCAAAGGTACCCTTAGAGTATTGAGTAATGTAAATGAAAAGATTATTGCAGTCAAGGCAGGTCTCAGAGACCATTTCTCAATGACTTGTAACTGAATAAGCCATGGTACAACTGCCATTCCTCAGTGACCCTGTTCTATGTACCTATTGTTTAACATTCATAAAAGTATTGATAGAATGTAACAAAAGTCCAAGAATATAAATCAGCAGTAAACCAACAGAAAGCATTCAAAACTTTTAAAATTCATTTCATCAAATTGCCTACTTCACACCTATACATTAAACAACCATAGTATTTAAATCAGAATGTAAATTTAAGCTCAGGTTTTCCTATTTGGTCTGCCTCTTACATTAACTCAACTAAAACCTCACTTGTATCAACAGAGAATCAAGCTGTCTCTGGGTGCCAGTTTTAGATTTTCCAGGGGTGCTTCAAGTCACACTCCTTCAAAAATTTAGGAATGTGGTATGTGTACTGTTTTACAAGACTTTCATAGATGTATCTAAGTTCCCCCTTCTTTATCTAAGTGTACAAATAATCACATTCTTCACAGTAATTTGAGATGAGTGGTGGAATGCAGTTGCAACAGCACCCCTGCAAAATTCAAGCAACCGGTGCTATGGCCAAGTGGATAAAGGCCATCACATTTGAAGCGATGAAGCTTAGCAACCAGGAGGTCTGTAGTTTGGTTCTTGGCCGGGTCAAGGTAAGGTGGGGTTTTCATCCAAGAGCAATCCATGGTTTTCCTATCTGAACTGGCCTTCAAAAAATACCACATTTGATCAAAAGCTTTGAATTGGTTGCCACCTGACATGAAGTTGTAATTCATAAGCCAACAGCTCCTCATACATTCGTGGTCGCTTAGCACCGTAAAACAACTGCCCTTCAAGGCCTGATTCAAGGCCTTAAGTCCTGCTGTCTCACACTGAAAGAATAAAAAAAGCTGGCCTGTTTAAAAACAAAAAGACAGAAAGGGGGGTGGATGAAAAGCAAACAAACCTTGGACTGCAGTCGTTGTCGTTTATTTGGCAAAAGATGCCGCTGAATCCAATGGGGCATGTACATGTGAAACTATTTACATAGTCCGTGCAGGATGCTTGTCCATAGCAAGGGTTACTTGCACACTCGTTGATATCTGTTTCACAATCATCACCTGTGAACCCTGGCTGACAGGTACATATGTAGTAACCAGTGCGATCTATACAGGTGCCCCAGTTCTGGCATGGCTCTGTGAATGTAAAATTTATTATCATTAATTCATTAGATGACATACATTGTTCACTGCAAATGAAACTAAACTTAGTGAAAGTTTTTTATGATATCATTTCATCTTACAGAGCTCTCATTCAAGCTTAACTTCTGGTCAGCTGCTGCCAAGGGAATATGTTGTGTTAAATTCGAATCCACCCACATGGCACAAGAGGAATGCACTGCGGCAGAGCAGTTGGAATAGACCACTCTGTCGTACACACATACATGCACATGCCATTGTGAATGCACAGGTTTCTCTTTCATCAAAATCAAAAACTTACGTGAAGCACAATCATCTCTGTTCCTTTCGCATTTTGTTCCCTCGTATCCATCTGCGCAGTGACAAATGAAACTTCCATGAGTATTTTCGCAAGTGCCACCATTTTTGCAGGGGTTGATTAAACACTCGTTGCGATCTTGGTCACATCTCGGTCCTACATGTTGAGGTTAAAATATACACATACATGGTTATTCAAAGGTTCCATGATTTCAATTACATAGTTCTTATCTTTGCTTGCTACTTGCAGAATGGCTTATTAAACCTTCTCAAAAGGTGATTGGGTGCCTACAATTCTGAACGCTTGCCTACTTTAAACGAAGTAGTGTAGCAAACATTTAAAGAGGAAAAGCTTGATTTTTCTGAACAAATTTGATTTGGATACAAGCAGAACCAGCTTCTTCATAGCCAGGATGACCTTGACCAACTGTTGGCCAAGTACTGATACTACAGAAAGCAATTGGGTGGTAAGATATGATATCAATAATCCTCATTAATTGAACCTTAATGCCAAGCTCTATTAAATATTGTATGGATGCCTAAACAGATCATTATCATTATAATATTGTTGCAAAATTTATTCACAAGTGTTTTCACAAGGGTTCCTTGATTTAATCGGCAAAAGCTTACTTCGGTACACCGAGCAGACAAAAAGGATTGGTCAGAATCATGAAAATTGACGTTGAAAATAGCGGAATTTTACCAGATGATTTTTCCACACACGTAAACACGATCAGGCAAAAAGAGAAGGAAGTAGCCAGGGTAAAGCACGCCCTCATTAGGTAGGGGTTACCACGGTGTTATTAGCTTTTGCCAGATGGTTATTGCAAGCAATAACTATATACATAGGTCAATAGGAGGTAGTGAGGAGCGAAATAGACTTAAAAGTTCTATATTTTCTTTCCAATGGTATACAATGTGAAAATCCTCTAAAGCTATCAAAGGGAGATACACTCAATAAGGAAAAGTCAATATAGGACACAAAATTACACTAAAGCAGGCCATTAGCACATTCCTATTGTAGGTCAAAACAGGGAGTTGTTACAGAAGGAGCAAGAACACTGTATAGTCTTTTTGAGACAAAGTTTGTTTCCCACAGTAATCTTGCTTTTATCCACAAGATTTTTAACTCAATGCTTTGATCAACAAGGATCAGTGACGCATTATTGAAATTCCAGTATAGGGACACATCCCTTAGACCCTAATCATTAATATTTCGTTGCCAGCTGTCACGCAATATTGTGACATTTATGCCATTCGACCCTATCTGAGACACAACATATCATTTCATTTGTAGACAGCAGCAATTTTCCTACAAATCATTTCACAAATTTGTTTCCTGATGATGACAAAATTATATTAATCTGAGGGAAATAAATACACTTGAACAATGCTTTCATCAAATGAAGAACGTGGTGTGATTGAAACATGTATTTTAAACATTTGTTTCCAGTCGTTCTATAGAAATTCTTACTGTAAGCTTCGCCATTGCCCAAAACAAGCCTCCAAATCAAGGGATATACAGACAATGAATTTATTTAGGGATTACATGGGAAAGAATGGAAGAGATTGTCATTAAAAGGACTTAGTCACAAGGGATAAAAAATAGAAACAAAGGGACCTGTCAATCAAATAGTGACACTTCAAAAGATGTAATCCGTTTGAAGTGCATATTGTCTAAAAAAATTAATTCGTTGTATCTCCTTCTCTAGCAACTCCTTGGTCAGAGTGACCATTGGACCTGTTACTGAACTCACTTTGTCCTTGCTTCACAATTATTCATGTAGCCAAGTTTTGAAAATTCTACCCATCATAACACTTCATTAATATTCATGCATTCCAGAAATGTCCTTGTAAATCATGCTTTTGAGAACAAATTTCATCAAATCAAGAACAGCGAAAATGGGTAAAAAATTGACTTGTTCACCTTTGTATCCTGTTCTGCAGGTGCAGGTGTAGTTGCTGTACGAAGCTGTAGGCACGCAAGTGGCACCGTTTTGACAAGAATGGCCCACGCAGGGTGTCAGCTCTGTCTCACAAGACACACCAGTATATGGGGGCTGACAGTAGCACATAAAGCTGTTGGTACCATCAATACAATGTCCACCGTTTTGGCATGGTTGGCTGGCACATTCATTTATATTATTTTCGCAATTGGTTCCATTGTAACCTGGTACACAGTTACACTCGTAAAAGTCTAGGCCATGAGTACAAGTGGCACCATACCTGCATGGATTCGAACGACACTCATTGATATCAGTCTGGCAATGAGTACCGGTATACCTGTTGGAATGATAAAATCATAGAAGTATTGAAAAACCTTTACAAAATTTCTTCTCAGTGTTCACAGCAGATCCAAAGACAGAAAATACCTAACAGACTTTAGGTATATTATGTAACAGAGCAAAAAGTACCCCCTTCCCCCCCCCCCTTTGAGGCAAAACAAACCAACACCAGCAAAAGCGGACAGCTGATTCCTCAACCAGTCGAATAGGCCCATAGTCTGCTACACCTGCAGGCCAAATTCTTAGGTGAGAGACCACATGTTCCACTGTTTTGCCCCTAAGGATGACATCAGGACGACAACAATGCATAAGGTCTGTACTGCTCTATATGTCTAGTTACTGTCTAATAAAATGCGAAACCAGTACCATCAAAAGACTTGATAAAATAACATTTTCACTATATTTTTGCCTACATGTTGTTGCCCAACTGCCAGCCTTCACTTCATCTATGGTGACAACCTTATACAATATATGGGAACCTCCAATATCAAGAATGGGATTGCAATAATGATGGTTATAGCTGATAGGAAGATACATTTGTGTAACACTGTTGGCAAAACCAACTTAGCAGAAACAACATTGTAAAAACCTTGTGGAATGAGAATATTGTGGAATAAACATCGTAACAACTATATTGTATGGTTTACATAGGGTGATAGGAGGTAGGTGAGGAGCGAAAGAGCGAAATAGACACAACTATATTGTCCTAGGTCCCTATTGCACAGCAACCTCTATGACAGCAACATTATGATGACCACCTCTTGTATGAAAACTTTTGAGGTAGCAATGATGTGGAAAGCACCTGTTGTAGGAAAACCTTTGTGACAGCAACACTGGGATAAACACAAATTTCATAACACACTTCTTCACAGCAAACATTGTGGTTAACATTCATGGCTAGGTCACAGTACTGTGGGTTTTCATGTTTCATGTCAGAGAATTCTACTTTTTTCTACTTCAATTGGCTTTCCAAAAAAGTTTGCGAGATTTGATGAAAATTGTTCAGTTAGTTACCACCCCCATGTGAAGTTGTTATTCACACTACTTGTCGCTTAAAAGTGTCACAAAAAAACTGTCCTACACATAATTATGTTTAAAGTTATATAAATTCAAGGCGGTGACTCTCAAACGGGTGGTGAACATCAGAAATCAGGAAGAAACTGACAAGTTGATGAAGAAAGAAGAAAATTGGTTGGAATTTTATATCTTTCATGCAAAATGAGACCTCTTAAAATATTTCACCATCATGAGCTAAGACCATAAACTGGAGAAGCACTATGCATTTAAAGGGTTGGGACCATAAACAGGAAACTTGAAATAGGTTTGGAACCAGAATGCAAAAATGCATTGAGGTTTCAATGATACATACAAGCTCTTTTCAATGAAATGCTACATTTCTTGTAACAACTGGTGACCTAAAGGGACCTTTGACTCCACCTGTTAGTAACTGGTTTTTCTTTTAACCAAAGCATTTCTAGATTCAAAAAGCCAAATTTCATACTGTACCTTAAGATATTCTGCAAATAAGCTGCTTTCATCATAGCGCATCAAAATATCAAATTTGAAATGAATCCAAGTTTCCTATCTTGAGATAAAGTGTAAACAAGGTTTTCTGAGTTTGACCCCTATGACCCCTATGACCCCAAATGACCTTTGACCTCTAACAAAATCAAAAGGTTTTTTCCTTACATCATAACGCATCAACATAGCAAGTTTGAAATCAATCCAAGCTTCCTACCATGAGATATCGTGTGAACAAGGATTTCAGGGTTTGACCCCACGTGACCCCAAATGACCTTTGACCTCCACCAAAATCGATAGGGTTCTCCCTTACATCATAGCGCATCTACATATTCAAGTTTGAAATGAATCCAAGTTTCCTATCTTGAGATGTGTTAAAAAGTTTTTCAGGATTTGCCACGATGTGACCCCAAATGACCTTCGACCTCCACCAAAATCAATAAGGTTCTTCCTCACATCATAACGCATCAACACAGCAAGTTTGAAATGAATCCAAGTTTCCTACCTTGAGATATAGTGTAAACAAGGATTTCGGGGTTTGACCCCATGTGACCCCAAATGACCTTTGACCTCTACCAAAATTGATTGGGTTCTTCCTCACATCATAACGCATCAACATATCACGTTTGAAATGAATCCAAGTTTCCTACCTTGAGATATAGTGTAAACAAGGGTTTCGGGTTTTGACCCAATGTGACCCCAAATGACCTTCGACCGCCACCAAAATCAATATGGTCCTTCCTCACATCATAACGCATCAACATAGCAAGTTTGAAATGAATCCAAGTTTCCTACCATGATGTATAGTGTAAACAAGGATTTTGAGGTTTGACCCCATGAGACCCCAAATGACCTTTGACCTCCACCAAAACTGATTGGGTTCTTCCTAACATCATAATGCATCAACATATCAAGTTTGAAATTAATCCAAGTTTCCTACCTTGAGATATAGTGTAAACAAGGATTTCGGGGTTTGACCTGATGTGACCCCAAATGACCTTTGATCTCCACCAAAATCAATAGGGTTCTTCCTTACATCATAACGCATCAACGTATCAAGTTTGAAATTAATCCAATTTTCTTACCATAAGATATCGTGTAAACAAGGATTTCAGGGTCTGACCCCACGTGACCCCAAATGACCTTTGACCTCCACCAAAATCAATAGGGTTCTTCCTTACATCATAACGCATCTACATATCAAGTTTGAAATTAATCCAAGTTTCCTATCTTGAGATATTGTGTAAACAAGGATTTCTGTTTTTGACCCCTGTGACCCCAGATGACCTTTGACCTAAACCAAAATAAATAGGGTTCTTCCTCTCAGTATGGGGTATCTGTGTACCAAGTTTGAGAACTGTCACATCTCCCCTTCTCAAGTTATTGTGTAAACAAGCAAAGTGTCACAAACACACACATACACACACACACACATACACATGCACATACACACATACATACACACACACGCCATCATGAATGCATAGGTTTCCCTTTTCATCGAAACCAAAAAAATGTTACATGCAAAAGTAAATCAACATTGTAAAGAAAATATCACTTACCCTGGGAGGCAGGTGCAAGAGAAGGAACCTTGCAAGTCTGTACAAGTTCCCCCATTAACACAAGGAGAACTATTGCATTCGTTCTCTCCAAGGAGGCAAGTCGGCCCACCATATCCATCAACACAATCGCAAAGGAACCTACCAACCAAGTCTGTACACGTGCCACCATTAAAACAGGGGTTACTATCACATTCATTTATTTCCTGTTGGCAGAGCACTCCTTCATAACCAGGAGGACATCTACAACTGTATCTGTTAATATGATCCTCACATGTAGCACCATTGGCACATGGATTACTGCCACAATCATTGATGTTTATCTCACAGTTACCTCCTGAAAGGGGAAAAAGGAAAAAGTGCTCACTGATGTAATCACTCAAGGCTCCTTCAAAAAAGCATATTTCATGATCTTTTTTCAAAAAATGGCACCGTTTCAATCACCCTTGCTATGTCATGAATATTAAAAATGCATCTTGGTTTAACAAGCAACTTAACCCTCTTCATCATCATCTTCTTAGGAATGATATATGCAGTACAGGTGGAGTAAGTCTCTCAACTTAAACAACAGACAAGTAAGGTCTTTATACTAGCCATTAAAAATGTACCTCCTGCAAAAAAAAAATACCTCAGTCCATGTTAAAACCCTGTCTTCAGAGTAGCAACTTCTGAGACTACCAAAATAGCAGAGATACCAAAGCTCATTACCAAGTTTCTTGTCATGTTCAAGACCTGGATATAACTAGAAAGCCAACAGGCTTAGTGATTCCTTGCCATATGATATATAGCAAACATGGAAACAAACATGACATGCATGAGATCCCATACAATTTATCCTACTTAATTGAGATATCATACTAGTAAGGCCAAAACTTTTTGACCTAATGTGACCAAAAATGACCTTTCGACCCCTTAAAAACAATAGTGATCACCTCACCAACACGTCTATCAACATGAGCAATTCAAAATTAAGCTTAGTACAGTATGAGTATGGAAGTACTACCTCCATGGTATGAGATCCCTCACAGTTATCCCCCTAAAAATATTATGTCTAAAGGGTTTTATCTTTTGTCACCTCAAACCTTTGATCTCCACAAACAAGAGGAATTTCTCACACAGCTTTAACATCCCAGAAAACTGTTTTGTCTCATTACTTGATAAAGCCGTATCTTGAAACCATTTTTATCAAAAGTTTGATCAATGGGGACAGCTCTCCATTCTGAGGTCTCTATGTTCCGATGCCTCTATGTTTCGAAAAGTCTGCACTGGGGTTAGTGTTTAAACAAGCCCTCATCCAAACACTCTCCTACATGAATTGGATCAAATACTGTGTTCTCACATACCCCACGCTCGAGGTAACACTGTGTTACCTCACGCTTGAGTAACGCAGGACCGCGGGTTGACGTGGGGGTCTATGTTTAAATTTCGATCCACCTCAAATCGCAGGGTTAAGCAGTTTTAAACATCATGTTTGTTTTAATCAAGCAAGGTCACAGGTATTTATGGCACTGATGACAGGTATTTTCTTACATTTTACTGTAATCGGTGTGTGAAATATTTGACCTCGTTACTATGGTAACACTATCCAATACGTGAGAACACAGACTAGAAAACACGGGGCTAGCCTGCAGTTTTGTCTGATTGTAAACACGAGTTAACACTAGGTGTTGCGGGGTATGTGAGACCAATTAAGCCTAAAGAGACATCTGAACAGAGATGTGTAACCTTGGCTATCAGTGATGGCAATTTCTGCTTTATGGGGGAAATGCCCCACCCATTGTCTATGGTATCCTTTGCAAATTAACAAAAGCTGATATCCCTATTAATCCATAATTTAACAAGACTTTTAATTTGCCTTTTGTCAACTTATACTGTAGGTACAGCATAACACACAGTACAAGTTTTCCTTGTTTCATACACAGTATACAACATTACGCTTGCTCTTGTTACCTGAACTAATTTTAAACGACAGCAGCAATGCAAAATAAAATCTTAACACTTTAGAAAAGTGTCGTTAAGGGTAATCTTGAAGCAATGGTTCTATGCATTAAGCTTAATGATACACTTTTTTTTTTGGGGGGGGGGGGGGGGGTTGGTGACATGGATAAAAAAGAAATGTGAGACAAGAATTCCCACTCGATGATGATATTTGACATAACTATAATCCTTCACACAGGGGTTACTTTTTTGGTGTGGTTATCCAGATATATGCAGAGATGAGGCAAGTTGTATGCTGATACATTTTATGCTATCAAAAATTTAAATCAAATTCTAAAATGAAACTAAGTGATAAATAATCACTGTAGAGCATATTGAAACTAAAGCAGAAGCACCAATCTAGACAGACACCAATGTTTTAAGTTGTGTTCAACAAAAATCCTAATACAAACACACTATATGTTCAATTCCACCAACTTCTACTGTATGTAAAGGACACTATTTCTGAAGGGTGTCAAGCTACAGTATTTCTAAGATGACTTTCAGTTCAGAAACTTGATCAAGTGTACATGAACTTCTCCATCTCCAGACAATGGCTAGGCAAACAACTTTTATTTGTGGTCAGATGAGACAAGATAATGTGGACAGTTATTTTATGCTTGATTTTGCAGAGGTGTGACTTTCATGGAGGTCTGACATTTTGACCACAAATAAGAGTACTAAATACCTGCAGTGAATGGCAGGAAATAGGAGTATATACAAACAATGGGCTGTCATGGTTGTTATGTACTGAGATAAAAATAAGCTTTCTTCAGAGGGTTCATAAGAGTCAATTAACACCACTTATACAGTAAAAAGCTTAAGTCAATTGAGCTGTATGTTTGAATGAGGTAATCCTTCAGGACACTGTGGGGATAACTGGCAGTCAACTGTGAAAAATAAGGCCAGATAACTGTGACCAAATGGCAAAGAATGGGTCAGTCACAATTTGATTCACTCTATTAGGCAATGACAGTTCATGTGCGCTGAAGGGTATTTGATACCAAATGATCAGTATAAATTAGGTTCTTTTTTGTAAAGCTAATTAACTGTAGTATATCTAATTAATCAATTCCCATTTCCAATTCATGCATGCTTGCATGCACATGTCCTCATGAGAACAGTAGGCACAAGGATTGCCAAATATTAGCACTTTTTGCCACTAAATTTAATGTTTTCTTCAGGTTTTTTTTAAGGAAAAATCAATGTAGGTATGTTATTGAAGAGATTCTTGTGCATCACACAGAGTACTCTCTGTTCAAAGTTTACTCTTATGAAGTTCCACATCAGTCATCTACTTAGTGTGCATAGAAGCGTCTTCTAATATTTTCAGACTACGTCCCTAAATGACCCTTATACAGACTGTTTAAACTCACATGTTCCACATCTGTTTCAAGAAAAGCTATTTACTTGTGGCTGCAAAATCAGCATACCCATGAGCACTGAAGCATGTATGCCAGCCTTATGAACAGATTTTGCCTTTTAAGATTTTTTTTTTTTGCTCTGCCCACTTTTTCATGTATTAATACTTGGAACTTAATGTAATAACAGGGCACAATTTCATGCCAGAATCAACATACTGTACAGTAACTACCATGTGATGTGCCTTTTTGTGCACCTAAGACCTTCTTCCTATGAGTTTGCTTCAGTACTTTACAAATACATTTTAAAAATTACCTCACTAAAGAATTTACACAGTGAAGTTAATAAACTGTTCCAAAAAAATTATACACCTATGCCTATTACATTACCCATGCCAAATTATTCTTACCCTTTCACCCTAACCGCTCATGGATATTAACTTCAACAGTTATATACTTTTTTGAGATGTAGTGTTTGCAAGGTTTAGATGTTTTGAACTCTGATGACCCCAAATGACCTTTGACATCCAATAAAAACAATAGGGGTCATCTACTCAATATGGACAATCCACTTGGTAAATATGAGATTCCTGGCAGTTACCTTTCTTGACATATGGTATTTACCAGTTTTTGAGCTTTTCATCTCTGATGACCCCAAATGACCTTTGACCTCCACCAAAAATTATAGTGATCATCTACTTAATATGGGCAATCCACCTGCTATATATGAGATCCCTCACATTTACCCTTCTTTAGATACAGTGTTTACAAGGTTTTGACCTTTTTTCCTCTGGTGACCCCAAATGACCTTTGACCTCCATCAAATACAATAGGGACCATCTACTCAATATGGACAATCAGCATGGTAAGTATGAGATTGCTCACATTTTTCCTTCTGGAGATATCGTGTTTACAAGCAATTTCCAAGGTATTTACATTTTGACCTCTGGTGACCCCAAATGACCTTTGACCTCTACCAAAAAAATAGGGACCATCTACTCAATGTGGACATTCTACATGCCAAGTTTGAGGTCCCTGGGGGTTACCCTTCTTGAGATATCGTGTTTACAAGCAGGCGTCACACACACACATACACACACACGACATCACCATCGCATAGATTCCTTGCCTGTCTTCGGCAAGGAATCAAAAAGCATGCGACCCCTCCCATCCCCCCCCCCCACTCCATTACAATCCTTTACTATGGTCTACAACAAACCAACCTCCTCACCCACACGCTATCTCCACAAACACATACACACCACACATGGATCTATTTGTAAAGGAGAAACATGAAGAGCAATGGCAATACAGACATGGAATCAACCATATTGATAGCAACTGAACACTTTCCAAAAAAACGTTTTCCAAATGAACACTCTCCAAAGGAACATTTCACAGACACATAGCTGCCTTACCCTCTGTTCCCTCCTGACAATCGCAGCGGTAAGAATTAATCCTATTCAGGCATGTTCCTCCATTCTGACATGGATTGGATAAACACTCGTTAATATCGGTCTCACACAAGGCTCCATCGTAGCCTAGTGCACAGCTGCAGGTAAAATCCTCCCCCATTCTGTGGCAACTTCCTCCATTGCGGCATGGGGTCTCTTCACAAGGGTTCAGTGCAATTTCACAGTTGTACCCAGAGAAACCTGTATTTATCACAAAAAAGGGGGCATATCAGTTTAAAAATCGGTCTCCATGACACTTGCATTTTTCGTTCTTATCAAATCAAATGAAGTAACAAAGGTTAGTTAGTCCTAGAGACTAACCCATGAATAAACAGTTACAGTAGTTGGCACTTCCCTGTACTTCCCCCCCCCCCCCTTTTCTACTCCTTTAAATATTAATATTGGCTTAAAATCTCACCCCATTAGTAACTTCCTAGAAAACACTTTCCAAAATGTTTCACATTATCAATATTGTAACTCAGAGGTAAAGCAAATTTAACTACAAAATATTGCCACATGATGTTAAAGAGATATCAATGGGTCATATAAGGGGAAAAAAGTACCGTTTCCAATTTTGCCCTACCTTCAACTTTGCATATTGGTCTTATTATACTCTATTTTAATTTTTTTCTTTATTTTTTTTCTTTTTTTTTTTGGGGGGGGGGAGAGGTGAGAGGGTTGGGAGGGGGAAACAGTTCAAGACCGTCTTACCTGCAGCACAGATACAGTCATACTGGTTGATACCATCTTGGCATGTACCATCATTCCAACAGGGATGACTTCCGCATTCGTTGATATTTTCCTCACAGTTTCTCCCTGCATATCCCATATGACATATGCATTCGTAAGTGTTTATACCATCCTCACATTCTCCATTTATGCAAGGATTACTCGCACACTCCTGTGTGTTTATCTTGCATGTCTCACCCTCATAACCTAGACAAAACAGGAAATGGGAAGGGGGGGGGGAGAGAACAGAAATGGAAAAGACATTAAAATACATCTGATTGAGTAACATAAGATGAATGTATATAAACTTGCAATATGAAATGCAAACTTTCATTCAGGTCAGCACAGCAAACAGTCTATTGTATTTTGTCTTTAAAAAAGACCAAGTTTACTACATCATAAGCCTTACTAAAAGCTTAAAGGAAAAAAAAGCTATTGCCCAAATTTGTTTTGAAACAACAGCTAAATTTCACAGTTTTCTTATTTCTTTTCGAAGTTGTTTTCACAATAATGTTTCAGGACTTAAATATTGCACACTCATTTAATTCACAACTAAGGAAGAAAAAAATTGTCACACAATTTTAAAGACCCAGTCATGAAACAGGATAGTCTTCTGCACTAATTTGATTTGGAGTGACTGCTACCTTCCCTTTAAGTAATACTACTGTTGCTTCTGTAGTACATTCACTGTTAATGTAAGGCATGAGACAATGTGGTAAGATAGTAAGATGAGGTTTTGCAGCTCAGTTTCGAATCAATTGGTTAAAGTCAGGCTTATTTTCCCTACTCCATTGTTAACGCTGAGCACCAATCACAATGGCAGTAGGTCCCATTTTTAAAGACTTCAGTATAACTTGGTCAGGAGTTAAATTCCAAAACCGCCCAGCTGCAAGTCACATGTGCTATCTACTTAACCATGCAATCGGTCTGGCAGGGGTAATGTAACCCAAGCATTCACCACAGTTTATTTAATTACATTGTACACAAAACACACAGTATCCTAGAGAGATATTCATATTTATTGGTAAGCCCAAATTAATGTCATCTCAAAATTTTCTAAACGTCACGGGGAGTTTTGATTTTCACATATTTTTTGGAGCTTTTTGCAGGTTCAAGTCACATGAAGTCCGCTCATGTCTCCTGTGCAAGATAAATATGCATCAGTGATAGAGTTGAAATGAAGCACAATGACAGTAAACTTCACAAAACACTAACAGCCTCACTTGGCAATCCTGTTAAAGAAGGTATAAGAAAAGATTTACTAGCCTGGGTTTATCTACAAAGGAACTTTAATCACATTTCGAAATGTAACAGAAATTCCTGTTTCCCACAAAATTCTACTGACCACTTTGTCACATGTCATCACAGAATTCTCAAAATGTTGCAAAAAGTGACAGCATTTATTTCAGACAAGTAATTTTTGTCACAGTGTCACATGAAACCCCTCTCTCAGTACCTCCCCCCCCCCCCCAAAAAAAAACCAACCAAAAGAAAAACCTAGTCACAACCAAGAGAGAGGACATATGTAAAAAGAAGCTTATGTTTAATTTAACGACTGAAACATGAACACATACAAGACATGCCACACAGAGGTCCTGCCCACTTTCTTCATTCAATGCAATGCCCACCTCCCACCATCATCAACATACTGTAGCTGTGTGAATAAAGACAGCAGATTTGAAGCAATAAAGCTTAGCGACTGGGAGGTATGAAGTTTGATTCTTAACCAGATAAAAGCTAGGTGGATTTTTTATCCAAGAAATCCAAATTTGACTTAAATTGTTGAGTTTGTTGCCACTAGACCCACAGTTGTAATACATAAAGCCACAGGGTTAGGCATTTCCCACATCCGTGGTGGCTCATAGAACAACTGCCCTTCGAGGCCACATTTTTCATGATTACCATCCCAGACTGACTGACTATGTTTTTTTTCACTAACCATCTATACAGATGCATTCAAAGTATCCACGAAAGTTCAGACAGGTGCCGCCATTTTCACAAGGATCAGATCTGCATTCATCCTCATCTTCATCACAGTACAACCCGGAGAAGCCAACACTGCACATGCACAGGAATGAACCTCCAGAGTTGATGCAAGTACCTTCATCACCACAAGGATCTAAAGAAGAATGTTGAAGAGTTACATACTCTTTATTTCAGATGTAAAACTGGTTAAACTACCATCACATTACAACTAAACCGGATTGGATTCTAATCAGATTTTTATTTTTGTTTAAATGTTCTCCATCTCTGGTCAGAAAGAGCAAAAAGTTTGTCAGCCAATGTTAAAATATGACTTGCATCTGATGTCTATGAAAATAAAATGCCAACTGATTTTTCGTGATGTCACACCCAACATACATTTTATATCATAGAGCATAGTCCAATAAAATCTGTCCATAGATGTGACATCATGAAATTATAACATAAACCTTTTTTTCACAGTCCTGCAGTATAACTTACATATTTACACAAGCTGGCAATTTCTTTTTGCTCTTTCGGACCAGAGGTGGAGAAGAATTTCAAAAAAAATTCATAAATTCTGATCAAAAGCCAATCCCAATTCCTTTCGTTTTTCTTTCGTTTTTATAATGAAAAAAGAGAGTTTCAAGGGATACTATTCAGCTTCTACTTACTAACTCCTACGTTTTGTATGGTTTTGCTGTCCGACTCCCATCTTCATAGGACATTCTGGGACCAAGATATAGGATGTTGAAGTTGATTCATTCATTATTAAAATGGCACATTGCACAATAATTAGTGATGTCATTGTTGTTCTACTCAAATTTCAATCTTTGTATTTCTTTGTTTTTTGGGGTGGCTCACTGGCCCTGCATGGGATGTTGTGTTTTCAGCTAATGGGGGTTATCTTTGAAAACCCCACAAACTTTCAACTTTGACCTCCACCAAACCTGACAGGATTACAAACTCAGCATGGCCAACCACATGCTGAGAAAGTTTTTCATCTATTGACCTGCTAGAGTAGTGTTTTAAAAGTGTCAATCATAAGAACTCTGGCGACCTTTAATGACCACATACATCCTAAAAAAATCAAGGATCATCTACTCAGTTATTCAAGTGCCAAAAAAAAAAAAGGAAAAGGTTTTTACACAAAATCATTTTTAAAATGCAGGTTCTATGAAGGAAAAGTACAGTTGGACCTTTATTCACAGGAGGGGAACAAGACACCAAAAATATTACAGCAGTTGATATCTGAAAGTTGTGAAGCAACATGTATTTACCCATTTTATTTTTATTAAATAGTTTGTCAACTGATGTCTTGCTGAAGACATGTCCTGGCTCAGTGCCCCTTCCCAGTGAGTATGCAGTAAGCCCTCCCCCCCCCCTTCCCAGTGAGTATGCAGTAAGCACTATGAAAAATTTCACAAGAGAGGTCTAAACAAAGTTATGAAGCTACACAAGGTAATGTTCTTCTACTTCATTTTCTTTGAACTTACTCAACAGTTTAAATATACAAACACATCAAGGTTACCCTTCTTTGGTTAGTGTTTACAAATAAAAGGGTCTCACACACACACACATACTCAAACACACATACCATCACCACTGCATACATTCTTCTGTATTATGGAATCGAAAAAAAATCATTTTCTTACAGTAATCGCATTCATTTATATCTTGAGAGCAATCTGTGCCTGTATAACCAGTATGACAGCGGCAAGTCGCTTCACCCGTTGTCTGGTCCGTTTCACAAGTAGCAGTATGATGGCATGGGTTGCTGGCACAGGCACTCAACAGTTGGCAAAAATCTCCTGCACAAAGAAAACAAAATAGTTCAAAGCAATGCCCGAAACCAAAAAAAGAACTAGAGCACCAATGGTGCAGAAGTTCAGTTGTACAAGAAAACTTGTATGGGGTGGGGCATTTTGTAGAATTTCGTAAAATGGGCCAAAAGTCCCACATGGGACCTTGAGACCAAAATTCCTGAACATCCCAGATAGCTCACTACCCACAAAACAGCAAACCAGACAGCAAAGTTGCTATGCAAATTTTGAACATGTCATTGTTCCTTGAATGATGTCAAACCTGCTTGCCTCAAGCTCACTTTGGATTACAAATAAGAAACTTCATATGCAGATATCACAACAAATGTCTGTCTCATTTTCAATAAAAAATTTCACCACAATGTGTGGATTAAATTCCTCTCAAATATAGAAATTAAGTTCTTGCTTAAACCCTTCCTTTAACACACCATTTAAACCTCAAGGTCAACAACTGAGATTGAGTTAATACCAGACAAAGTTGAGTATTAAAGATAGGTCAATTTTACTTTAAAACTTTGACGTTTACCACAACAAGAATGATATCACCCCGGTAATTCATTTTTAAAATGAATATGTATACTGTAGGACAAAACTGCCTTGGCTGAACAGTTGGGCTGACTCACTCACTCTGCACTATTTCATGGGAATGTAAACAAGTAGAATAACAGCAGCTTGATTAGAAATAATCACTCCACTCAACTGGAACGGCTCTCTACAGTGTACCTATTGTTCAAAACATTGACAACAATGGTTAAGCACATAATAGCCACAATAAACTACCACAAGCCTATTGAGAGTCAATCAAAAATGGCGTGGGAATTTCTGACTAGCCATGAGTGCATGTCTAAAGATTTTTTTATGCCATCAGGTACACTTTATGTCTGTGGACCAAAAGAAAAAGATAATTCCCTCTGTTCTTTTTAAGTCCTTTCCCAAGCAGAATCAAATCTTTCAATCTATCTTTTTGCAAAGCTTTGAAACTTTCAACACTCTTTTTTCCCCAAATATCTGACCATTCCTGCATTGTCAGATTTTTCTGGGGTTTATATAAAAACTGGATTCATCTATTTTCATAACTTTGACTTAGAGAGAGCAACTCTGGTTTACATTAAAACTGGTAGTTGATTTATACTATTATCAGGAAAAGTAACATGCTATACTAACACTTAAAGTCTCGCTACAGACTGGGGTTCGTTCCACCATACTGAGCTCTATGTGCTATACGTACTGCGTATATGTTATACAGCACATATATATAACATATACACAGTAAGTATGTAAAGGTTCCGCGAAATACAAAGTTTTCGGTGGGTTGGTACGGTGTTTTTAGTTTGCCAGACAGTAAGTATAGGTATAAATGGTAAACATAGGGTGATAGGAGGTAGGTGAGGAGTGAAGTAGACACAAAGTTATTGTATGGGTGCCGCCCACGGACTTCCTATACATGGACAGAGCATACTGCACAGTACATTGTCGCTACCGTACATGTCAGAAAAAGCGCACCAAGATGGCCATCTGCCATGATTTTGTGTGGAAGCTTGGACTTGCTCAAGTCAATTCCCAGATTTTGAAAGAAAGTTGCAACATTTTTGAAATATGGCAAGGTAAGGTCAAAATCACTTCACGCATTGCAGGAATATGATATTGTTTCCCATTCAAGTTTAACTTTTGTTTTGAATATTACATAGTCGTCGTCAAATCAGACGATTTATAGCTCCAGGGTGACCATCTTGGTGCGCCTTTTCTGTCCCAGCCGGTGGCGACCACCTACAGTTAGGACGTATACGTGACATGACATGTCCATGTACATTAGTCCGTGGTGCCGCCATATTTGCACTTGCTATACGCCAAGTCGATGCAAATGTGTAAATATATCTCCTTTTCAAGCCTATTCCATGTCCAAAACACAATTACATGTATAATAAGCAACTCCAGGATGCAGCTGTGTGCTATTATTTCCTGGCAAAACCATACATATATGGTAATGATAAATTACCATAGCAAAGGAGTCAAGAGCTTTTACATCTATATCAAAAAGTTGACATTTTGAGCTTGATTGTATGCTGGTTGTAACGGTTTTTGCATCATTTGAAAAAGTGTCCGGACACAAATTTTGGGAATCTCAATTGAACAGTCAATTACAAAATCACGACAGACTTACTTGTATGTAGGAAATGAGGAATGCCTAAGTTTGATCATTTGCCACTAGGGCATGAAGAAAACTTTCTGGATTTGGAAAAATTTGGAAAACACTAACCAACTCAAAGTACTACTTAAAAGGCAGTAAATTATTCATTACCCCAGAGAGTTACAATTTTCCTAACATACTTACTTAAGCCCCTCCCACAACTGTCATAAACTCATCCTCATCCAGAAACAATCTCAGTTTATTGCTTCAGGGTGAGTATGCAAGACCCCCGAGAGTAATCAGAGTTCTCTCAGTATTGGAATGTGTCAATTTAAATTTGTATGTGTCAGTTTAAATAGGTATTTGTCGAATTACATCGGTATGTGTCAATTTAAATTGGTATGTGTCAATTCCCCATGATTTGATATCGATAGCTTGCCGTAGAGTACATGCTGTGTAATATGACCTTAAGTATTTAAATTTGTTGTCAATCAAAGAGCTGCGCCGACTGAGAGCTTCTGTAGACTAAATAAAAAATTGTAGTTTGGGGTGAGAACTGACTGCCTCTAAGTAGGCCACACCTCACCTTCTCGATCTGGTGGACAATCACAGTGAAATCCTTCAATTAAATCCCGACAGACACCTCCATTCAGGCAAGATGATATTAAACAGTCGTCTATATTGCTTTCACAATATTCTCCTGTAAAACCCAGAGAGCACAAACAATTGAAGCCTCCTTCCAAATTTTCACATGTAGCACCGTTCTGACAGTGACTAGGGTTTCGGCATTCATCCCTGTCTTCCTCACAGAATTCCCCTGGATAAAAACAAAAATAAAAATTTATGATTTAATTTTTATCTTTGTCAACTTTCCTTCATAAGAAAAGAAAATTTTCACTTGAACTACACCTAAGTTATTTCCTACATTGGTTTGTCTGTCTGTATGTTTTCTTTTTTCCTTCTGTGCATTTCTTGAAGAATGAGACACAATTGTTCAATGCATGATTTGTAACTTAGAATTTGTTTGAACAATTATCTTTTCCCTTATACTGTTTTACTTCTAATAGACAAACAGAGTCTTCATGTTCCAAAAGGCTCTTAATGCCAAGAGGTTCTCATCCCTGACAGTTTTACTTTAAGCCCATCCCACAACAGTCTAAAAGCCCTTCTTACAAAGACAGAATCCAAGTTAATTTGTTAAAGGGTATGTCCTGGGGGGCATACAAGGCCCTAAAATTCAGGGTTTTAAATAGCCAACAGCACTGACAGCCAAACCTTTTTACTAATGCCTTTAGTGCCCCTTAGAAATGTCCTATGATATGATATAGGACTACAACCAAACTATTCATTTTTACAAAGAGTCACATATGCCTCTTTTCAAGCTCTTTTAAAGCCCTGAAGATGGAAATGAAAACACTCCCTGAGCATGTTGTGTAAATGAGCTACTCCAACTTTTCAGTTTGATGTCAGTCTAAGAGCACAACTCATTGCAAATTTTGTTTGCCCCTCCCCTGAAACATTTTTTGGAGTGACAGATCAATGTCCTCAAGTATGATTTACCATACAACAGGTCTATACAAGTCAAAATCAATTGTGAGTAGACCTTGTGTAAGGTTAGAGGTCCTGCTTGTTCATTCTAGCAGTAACCCCATCACTGGTAACTGTGGTCAAAATTATTTTCTAAGAAAACATGGTACAAACACATGTGATTGTTTCTCCTTTGAGGTATTCTTTAAACACTTTGACAAACTTCCATATACATGTCAAAGTATTTGTAAGTTTTAGCAAATTGTTTGTTAAACAGAACAGTTGAAATGCTTTCATTAAACACTTTAACTTTCTCTAACAGTTCCAAATTTTATAAGACAAAAAAAATTTCTCCAAGGGTCCCTATCTGCAGACAAATATTCACCAAAAAGCCAATTTTCAAACTTCAGAGTGGAATTTTTTTTATCAAGCATGCACCAATTTAATTTCATGTCACAATTTATAGGTAAAAAAATGACTTATTTCATAAGAATTGTGAGACTCCTGACAAAGTAGTATTTTCCAGGTTTGCCTGGACAAGAATTAACACCACATCCATCTTAGGGTTGCTGCCAGGACTTTGAAAAAGGAGGAACCAAAAGAAGTATCTGTGATTGTAATCGCTATGTACACAAAGAGAGATCGTCCAATATGTTCTAGATATTTGACAATTCATCAATTAGTATAAATGATTTAATTTAAAAGAAATTATTGCAGGAATTAAACTGTACAACAGAAAACTTGAACATAGCAGAGAAAAGGGGGGATTGCACCTCTTACTTTCATTGTGGGGTGGGGTAGGGGTGGGGGTGGGGGTTCGCCTTTACCCTCCTTGGCAGAATCATTGCATTTGCACTTACCCTGATAAGCATCAGTACATGTGCAAGTGAAGGAAGCTATGCCATCTGTACAACTTCCACCATTTTGACAACTGTCAGGTCTGCAGTCATTGATGTTGATTTCACAAAATTCTCCAAAAAATCCTACCACTGCAAAGAAAGAGGTGGATCCACAAATAATTCAAAAGATTTTCCTATAGGAGGCGACTTTAAAAGCGGCTCATTGAGTTGGTTCGTGAAATCGAACAAATTTTTCCAAACCTGACAAGTTTTATTCACATATCAATGACAAATGGTCAAACTTAGACAATCCCCATATCCTACACACAAATAACTGTTTCATGAGGGAGTAGTTAACGGTTCAATACGGTTTTCAAATATTCGTGACCAGACACTTTTTCAAATTATGAACAAAACCATTACAGGTCCGGACACAACAAAACTCAAAATTTTAACTTTTTCCATAACCATTTGATATGAAAATTGACTTTTTATGCTAACTGTAAGCATTGTCATGTGGTAGTGACCCTTCGACACTCTCATTAAGGTATCAATATCAACTCAATGAGCCTCTTTAAGACCTGAATTATCACACATTGTACATGAACACAGTTCTACACTCCTTTTTTTTTTTTCTTTTTTTTTTTTGAGATTGTTTCACAACTTACCATAAAGGTCTTTAACACTATGTACTACATGCATTTTCATGCCACATAGGATTTGGTCCAAACTCCCAAATGCAATAAAATGTTTAACATTCTTTATTCCTAAATATTCCCTTCACATTTAAGTAATACCCAAGTTTAGTCTCTTGCAACAGCCCTTCATTATAAGTAAATCATAATTGACTACAATCTTTTCCAATGTTTGTTGAACATGCAGCTAATATTTTTGACACTTACAAGTTGAACATTGTTCAATGTGTTATGAACCCCAGTCACCTTTGTTTTGAATCATCTTCCAACAAACATATGATGAAGTTTTTTAACAAATGTATTCTTGTGTTTGTGGGCCTTAGACCTTCTTTAAAAGGACTACAGAGTAACACTGCATTCACATGAGATAACATCCAGAGACAATCTCTTCATCATTTTCTCTATGTAGACATTCTTCTTATAAAAAAAACACACTGAGGCAAGACATTAACAAACTACTTGTCAAAACCATATCAAAACCATGGGTGTCTTTTTATCACAAAATATGCAACACAAGAGCTGCATCTTTAATATTAGGGAGAATATCTGGTGTCTGGGGGAAAACATATACAAGCAACATCACAACACACACATCTATTTCACACACAATCTGAGGACCTCAGTGTATTTTCTTTTGTATCTTCTTCTGTAACCCTAACCTTTACAAAAGTCTCTCCTATTGCTTAAAACTTTTGATGTCTCAAGAAATCTATTAAATTTTCATCACATAGATTCCTTTCCTGCCTTCCCCAAAGAATCAGTTATTGATAAAAACACAGGTATTATATACTTGGACAGGTTGGAAGACAAAAAAAGTACAAACAGCAGAAAATTTGGATATGAAAGTAATATTCAACAAAAAAAAGTTTGCATATATGTACTGTTATGACTGTTAAAACAGTGCACATGAGAGTAAAATCCAGTACACCATGGAATGAATATTCTGACTGACATACAAATATGTAGAGTTACCAAGTTATTCCAAACTTTCACAAATATTAAAGAATTCACCTTCACTGCAGTCACATTCATGGTCGTAACCATCTGTGTCATTTCTGATGTGACAGCCACCGCCATTTTCACATGGATTAGGTTCGCAGGGTACAAATACCTCTTCACAACGATCCCCAACATACTGCTTAGGACAGTCGCAGAAAAATGAACCTTCCTGGTTATAACATGTGGCACCATGTTCACAATGCTGTTCATTTTCTGCACATTCATCAATGTCCGTCTCACAATGGATTCCTCTATAACCTTATGAAAATAAAATATTACGTAGTGTTAATTGATGATTTCCTTACTCTTTTGCAAAACAAATACAGGATCCAAAGCAGTTATAAGGGACTGAATACACATAAATGCCATTATCACTTCCATTATACTTAACTCATTCAATTTCCATGTTCTAGAGTCTCAGTAGACACTTCCTTGAACAATGACAACATTACAAGATAGAGAAAACAGTAACAAAAATTAATAATGACAAGTAACAGACAACAGTTAAAATGTTGAGTTAAAGGTAAAATCACAATAAACCTTGCATTAGCACAGGATAATGTATGATCCAGTTTCCTTTTTGATTCTTTTATCTTTTCACAATTTTCCGACTGTCTGGGGTAATTCTTATCTGACTTATCTTTAAATCATATTTATGTCCTTCAGAAAAATGTTTTAAGGGTTATTATGAACTCCAATTACTGTGCTCCCACTGATACAGTAGGCTTTTCTTTAATCTCAACACTCTAACTATTTGTGATGTTTATAAGTATCAAGCCACAATCTTTAGGTACAATTATGTTAACGGTTTCTTGCCCACAATATTTGACAATTACTTTTAACTTAAACTGGGATTACCACCACTAACATACTAGGGAGTCAGATAATTTTCATATAAGTAGGTTTGCTACACAAGTTTTTAATGGTTCTCTATACGTCACTGGTCCAAAGCTGTGGAACAATCTCAACATTAGTATAAAGTATTCCAAATCAATAGGTACATTTTGCAAACATTTAAAAGATTATATTTTACAAAGGAACGATGTTAAAGTCACTACAATTATTTTCTGTATTATTTTCTGTATGTTTTTGGGAATCGTCTGTTCTTGTACATGTAAAAGTTTTGCTATAAATTTCTGTTTATTCTGTTAAAGGGGGGCTGACAATTGTGAATACTTTTCATTTATTTAAATTTGTGGAAATAAATTGAAATTGAATTAAATTAATATAAGTGATGTATGAGGGTGCATCCAACAAGAACACTAACCTATAAGGGCATTATCCTGTTTTAATACACAGATCCAGAGTGAATTAAGCCAAAGTCAATCATAGTTTAATTTAAGAAGGGTTGTAAATAACTCAATTATAAAACAAAACCCCAAGTAAAATAAAGTAGCCCATGAAGATGAGTGCTATTCATTACTGCAGGATAATCACAGAGTAATGCACAGTCACCTGACCAAAAAAGACCAACAGAATAGTCAAGAATAATTACAATGTACAAATAAATATGCCTTAACATACTAACAAATGGAAACTAACACTGGTCATTCACTTTAATGCAAATGATGCAATGCAGATGTCCACTTATTGATATATTTTTAGTCGAAAAATATGTGGAGTAAAATGTCTTTAACTCCAACAACTCCCCCCCCCCCCCCCCACAAACACAAAGTGATCAATTGCTTAATCAGAAGCAGTTACACAACTGGTCAGATGTAATGTCTGGACCTTGATACCTTCATCAAGCTTTTTAGGAACTGCAAATCTAAATTTGGTCAGAGCAGTAGTCTTTTTGAAAAGACAATTTACTCTTCTTTTCATTGATGGACTGTCCATGCAATTATTTAAGGGGAAGGAAGGGTACGAATGAAGGCAAGGAAGAAGAATGACTGAACAGAGAGAGTGAGTCTGTCAGCCAAAAACATGGTCACACTTTCTTTAAGTCCCACTTTCCTTTAGTCAAATATTGAAAAGAAACTATGAAGCACCAAAAAGACTCATTTTCCAAATTGGGATAACAAAAGATTGTAGGATGGAGTTTTCAAATGCATCTTTTTTTTGTCAGTTTTTGTCAGTGGTATTTCAATGTGAGAAGGAAATTATGCAAAACAAAATTCTACCTCACAATAATCTGTCATTGCATTTTTAAGAAGGGTTTACGAGAAGCCTTTTCTTTTTCTTTACTCTTTTTTCTTTCTTCTGGAAATGTTTAGCAAATGGAAAAATACCCCAATTTTTCAATGTCGATGGAGATGATTTGATTGACTTGTGCATATAACATTAAATTCTGACTTTTAAAACTTGGATTACCATCTTACCTGCAGTGCATTCACATGAATAATCAGATTGGGAAGATACACATGTTGCATCATTCATACATGGGTCACTACTACAATGGTCAATTTCTGAACAGTTGACACCTGCAAAACAAAAATGTTTGAAGACCATTTTTGAAGACATTCAAGACTCTCACCCTTGGATTTAGGGTACCAATATAAAGTTGTGGCAAGTTCTTACACTTACTTCAGAGGTACAGTTCACATCCTTTGAACTTTTGACTTCGTGTCTGCAGCTCCTACTTCCTCACCCATTAAGCGATGTTACCCTCAACAAAAACATGGGAAAGGGAGGGGGAACGGAAATGCAAAACATTAAAATAACCATTTACTTTATTTCAGGGTAATTGTGGAAGTCAAATGAATCACAGTTTCTACTATTTTTTCAGCACTAAGAATGATCAGGAACTAGCAGCAGATTCCTCCAACAAGCCATACACATACATCACGATCTCCTTGAATTAAAGCCCTGACTCAAGACCCAGGAATGGCAGACACTCAATCATGGCATAATAATTTGAAGGTTACAAAATTTTCAGTAACATAGCACAAGCACCAAAAAAGTACACAAGTACTGTGTAAATGCAAAGTACAAACACCTCTTGCCGGCAATGGCAACTTCCTTTTTAAATTAGCGTGCTTAAAAGTCAAGACCACAACCTCATCAATGGACTTCCCCACTGTAACACATATGAATTGCATGCACCCATATAACAAATATTAGTAATTATATGATATTTACTTACCATTCTGACAAATCCTTTTAAAGGGGGCTGATTGAGTTGATATTGATATTATAACGAGGGTGTGTGTGATAGCCAAGTACTGACACAAGACATTTCCTTACAATTAGCATTAAATCCCCCACTTTCCTGATGGATGTATTCATGAGAAACTTTACTTAATACCTGCATATATTACTCTCACACTCGTCTTCTCTGAAAAGTTCTAGCACTGGGCCCCGACTTCACCCCAGTCAACCAGTAGATCGCCATCACAAAACTAGTGCTTGAACTTAGCCGAATAGTGTACAGTGGGTGAGTAATGTGCAATTTTGATATAGCCAGGGGTGGTATATGTCAGCCATGTGAGTACTGAGTAGTGCAGTATCACATCCAACAGTTATGCAAAAAAAATGATGTTTTGAACCTTTCTGAACCCCGACTTGAAACGGACGGGTGTGAATTTTCAGAAAGGGTCCAATCACAAATTTTTCAAATTTGGCCATTTGTCATTTTGTGTAAAGGAAGCTTTACAGGTTTGGAAACATTTGGTATTCAAATTTCATGAACTAACGCAAACTGTCTCTTAAAGCTATATGTGAAAGAGAAGTGCCAAAGGGTAAAGCCATAAAGAGAGATGAAAAATGGAGTAGAATGTTCGAAATTAAACAAATAACTTCTCCTGTAGTATAATCAACCTAAGATAAAAGCAGAACTAAAAAATTTGAAAGAGCTGATAATATTGTAATGACCATTACCTATTTGGTACTCTGGGAAGAAAAAGTCATGGTTCACAAATATATAGGGGTGGATATGCATCTAACCAGGTCATTTAAACTAGGTGTGGCATCCAGTGGAAATTTCAACATTTCTACTTTGAACACAGTTTCAGAGTGATCAGTTTGAAATTATAGAGAGTGATGATGAAAGGCAACCAAAATCAAACTACCAACCCTTTGCAACAAATTGTGATGATGTGTTGGATGGCTTTCAGAGTATTCAACATGTTTTTCAGTTGCAGTATAAGTTAGTAAGTTGATAAAGTTTTACGGCCCAGTTTCCAACCTATCCTTTCAAGTGGAGCTAGACAAAGCCTTTTTACTTAGTTGTTGTATAATCCCCACCACCCTGGTGGGTGTATTCATGAGCGACCTCGAAAAACCACCAGGAAATCATGTGCCTAGAGGCCACCGTATGGAGCCACCCCGGGAGGACAAAGAGCATGTCAGAGGCCCGAATGTCCTTGGTCCGGTGGAGGCACCATTTCCTGCACCAGGGGCCACTTCCCCTGTCCTCTTGTATTGAGGAGGCCAAGGCGACCTCCAGTAAAAAGAGATTGCCCAGGAGAAAGTTCAAGTTCTGGCAAATACGATGTAGCAAGGGGTAAGTATATGTCAGCAAAGTGAATGACCTTATGCATTGACAACAACACAGTGACAGTCATCCTTGGGGGCAAAACAATGGAACATGTGGCTGCACGAAGTAGAAATTGCAGTGCTTATCTGGCAGACTATGCGCATATTCTACTAGTTGAAAAATCAGCTGGTGGCATTTGCTGGTATTGGTTTGCTTTGCCTCGCCTCCAAAGGAGCACATACTTTTTGCTCTGTGACATAATTTGCATAAGGTCTATTTTCCGGTCTAGAACCATGGATAGGATCCTTCAAACCATTCCGTCATATATTATCAATGTTGCTTCTTCCATAAAATTACTTTAGCTGGAAGGGTTTAAAGACGGAACCACCTCAAAATCAAAGTAAATGATGCAAAAAGTAACAGAAAATACTAACTAGAGTTATCACATCTTGCTTGTAATTAAGTCACATGAACCTCTGCTCAACCCCTCCCCCCCCCCCAATCTGTTGTTGTATACCAGGTCCTCCAACAGTGAGCATTAGAAATATAATGCAAACATTGAATGCACATGTGAATATCAGATTTGAAAGATGCAAAATAGACCCAAATTCTACTGTTCCTACAGGAAAATTTTGGACAAAAATTGATGCATTCATCTGCCCCAACTTCAAAAGGGTAATCCACTAATGCGACCTTTATTTCATCCTCTCCTTATGCCTCAGCTTCATACTTACAGTCTTGTGACAAACCAGATGGAGAGAAAGGCAAAACCCCAAAACTACCTGGAGTGGGAATCTACGGGGTCAGATACTTACCTCCTATTCACCTGTGTAACCACCACTTACCTGCAGCTAAATCTGGTAAACTAATAGCACTGAGCGTGAGGACACCCTTACTCCCAACAACGAGGAGCAAGGATGCCCTCGATCTTCTACACCTCTACTTGCTTACCAACAGACAGTGGTCTACGCAACCAACCTTTACCAGGGTTAGTTGCAATTAATTATGTGGGGATTACATAGATGTATAGAAGATAAATGGATGAGTGATGTAAATGCCCCATTTCCTTACCTCTGAAACCCGCAGCACATTCACATCTATAATGGCTAAGTGATGTGGTCAGATGACACTCCCCATCATTCTCACAGGGGTTCTCCCTGCAAGCATGGATGGGAACCTCCACTTCACAAGAGGCACTCGTGAAACCTAATTGAAGAAAAGAAGAGAGCATTTAAAAACCAAAACGATAAGCCCCTTTCAATACCGTTTATGTCAAAACACTAACAAAAACATAAATGCTGATGCATTTAACCAATCTCCATACCTACTTATCCCAACCCCACTTAGAGTCCCAAACACTTTTTATTTTCAGGTGCTATTTAAAAATAGATAACCCTGCCAATCGTATTTTCAAGCATGTATTTTAGGCACCATGAACTGAAACTTGAAACAGTTTGCAAAAGGTTATGATAGTAAAAATTGCAGTCAGAACTAAGCCTGAGTTATCAAAATTTCATTGAAATAATTTGAGAAAGTTCCACCTAATAGCCTTAGGTGATAACTTTGGATAGCAATTTGCATCATTTTGGAAAATATATTTGCAACCATGTATACATATTAAGTGCTCTTTTGGGAATCCTGATTTTCAGGTGCAACATATTTGCATGCATTACACTCCTATCCCCCAGACCATGACGTCAGGGCAAAAAAAAAATGTTAGTGGTTGACTACTTTGCTCTAACCATTTGCAGTTGAATACCTCTACAGTCAAGGAGTCAAACACTCAGAATATAAATAAGCACATCATTGGCACACTTTGCACAATTTATAGCAAACTTCACCTTACCAAGTACACATGTACAGATGAAAGAGGGCTCACTATCCTGGCTCATTGTTGGTGTACAGGTTCCTCCATTATAGCATTTTAGAGAAGAGCATGGGTTGATATATTCACAGTAGTCTCCAATATATTCACTAAAACAACTGCAAATGATAGAAAAAAGAACAAGATTAATGTTCATGCAACAAGGAAGTTAAAATTCTAGGGGAAGGAGCATGGGAAAAGAGGTCAAACACTGTATTAAAAAAATTCAGATCAATGTATGCCATTGCACACTCCTTTTTTACTCTAGGTTTCCACAAACTCTTTTCTAGACAAGGGGAAATGATTACCCCCCCCCCCCCACATACACACACACACTGCTCTCTTTGCCATAATGCATTTTATTTTAGTATGTATCAACTAAGTCTGGGGTAGAAAGAAGTATGTGGGTTGATTTTGACTTCACAGATAAGATCAACATTGCAATGAAGGTTTTGTGCTTCAAAAAGCACATAATATAAGGATATTTTTGCAATGATGTAAAGACCAAAACCTGTTTAGGATTATTTTAGGAAAGGAGGAATGACAATAGATCATACATGACCAATTTCAGATAAAATTTGCATGGCAAACCTAAATGATGAGATGGACTGTGTTTTTTAAGGGCAAGGTCTCTACTATGAAGTACAACACAGGTGAACATAGCAACGAGCCCTGTTCAAGGACTGATTAACACCACACATGCTGTGAAGTGTAAATAGTGTCAAAAATCTTTTGAAATAGACATCATTTTTGAAAGAAATCTTCACAATATTACAAGGTACATCAAAAGTGAGCCCTCCCCTCCAGGAGAGGTATGTGGTAGGTGTATCACTGCCACTTCCAGCACATGAAGGCAGTGGATTTTATTGGTGGGATACACACACATTACACCACTACCATTACCTGCAAGTTTAGGTAAATGTTTGCATAGATCATGCTTTTATCTTTTTTCCCTGCAAAATTACAAAGCTTGACAAATTCATAAAATCTATTCTTGAGCACTCCAACATTTCAACTCTGATTAAGGTTAGTAAACCACAGTCGCATGGACGTGTACAAACACTTGTAAAATGTGTCATGATGAATATATCTAGTTACTTCCTCTTACGTATGGCCTGAAAAAGATGCATATAACCCTTGCACAAACAACAGGATAAACACGAATGTTACATTGACAAGATGAATGGACCAGTTTATAAATAAACGTGAAGTGTCCTAACGTGAGGACAATATTATCTTTTCGTTTCCTTCCTTAAACAATTCTTTTATCACAGCAAACTAGTCAGAAACTGGGTACGACTTTGATCATGTAGTGAAATTACTAAACGTTTAATCACCGAAATTTGAGAGTATCTTTAACAAGTATGTGTAAATTTATCAATGTTGTCTCCACCATTAAAAAAAAAAAAAAAAACATGCTTCAACCATTCATACTGACCACTGAGTTGTGTGCAATATATTTCATAAAATCCCCTCACCTGAATGGTGTGGGTATTCACAAATGACTATACACTTACTGCTTGCTACACCTTTCTTTTATTAATCTGCACTTTGCCTGATGCTCTGGATAGCTTTAGCACCACCCCCCCCCCTTATATTGACCATGTTGGAATGAAAATGGTCCTGATTTGCCTTCTCTCTCAGCCCATAAGGTTTTGGAGTCCAAGAAGTGTCATCATTTTTCTTTAGAAATCATCTGCTATATGATAAGTGCTTATTATTGTTCTTCTATCAATTTCATAAATTGTATTCCCCCCATTTGCTCCTTGTGAGTCCCTCAACTGAGTGTTGATAATGGACATCAAAAGGGAATTTAGATAACATGACAAGAAGAAAAAACTTCCAATGGTGTTTCTATAGCAGAAAATGAGGTATGGGGATGACAGACAGTTTTAGAAGAGGATAGGTTTGCGAGAGTCACCAGCCACAAATTCACTGAAAAAGATTTTATTACCTGCTGCCAATTTTTAGTGGTTAATTGCTTCACAATCACAGTCCTAAAACTTAACTTATGGAACAATCTGGTGATAACTAGATAAAACATTCCTACTTCAACTCTTTTTACAAACCATCATCATGAGGAATTTCAACTATGACAAAACACAGACAGGAAGTAAGATTAAACTAAACCAGCCATGTCCTCTCTTCAAATTTCAAAATCTATTGATAAAATTTAGCAGACATCTTTTTCAGAAGAGAGGAAGAAAAAACTTATATTCCAGAGTGGAAGTTTTTATTGTAAATGTACTTGCCCTAGGGGTGACTAACTAAAGCTTGGAAGAGGAAAAAGTGGGAGGCACCTGTCCTGTGTGGATGACACAATACAACCTGTAATTATGAATTGTTGGAAGAACTGTCAAACGGCTCTTTCAAATGTGACCTCTTGGCTGGGCTGCTTTCCATTGTAGTCACAATACTGAATTCCCTGTGTGCCACAATCACACAATGAGGCAAATTTATTTGAAAGTATCTGTTTTCCTCCTTCTGGGCCCCCAATACTGTCTGCACATATAAAGTAAAGGTGGTAACTTTGGTAAGCCTGAGTGGTAGACAGTCTACCATATTACCTGGATGGCCTTATATTTCAAATGTGATATTTTTTCACTGCATAGTCCATAATAATTTGATCTGTTATAAATGTTCTCCAATTGCTAAAACCTGTCCACTCAGATTTCTTTCCCTCCTGTTTTTTTGAAATGAACATTTATGTTGTAGCAAGGATGTGAACCTTCTTTTCACAACCTCGGGAACAGACTATACTAAACAAAGAAAGTTGGCACACTTGGATTCATTCATCCCTGTGAGCTGAAGATGGACTTAAGTTCTTTGAAAGGACGACAGGGCCCATTCTTGTGGACCCATTGAAAAGCCGGTCAATTAAACCTCTGTCCCCATTGAGCACAACAGGAGTTATCTCTTAAGTACTGGAAAGTCCAACAGATGGTATCTATCGACCTCATGGCAAGAATAACAAGAGATTCGTCTTTCTTTTTTGTTTAAAATCAATGAGACAGATGCAAGATGTTGTTTGCATACAGGTGGTTTAGTAAGACTGGGACTTGATGAAGGGATGTAATGGTTCATAAATCTGTGTAACTATTTGAAATGTTAATTCTTAAACAACTTGAGTTTATCCTGGGCAACCTTAAAAAAGAAATATTTTGTCTCCTTTGCATTATATAAACTTAAGGATAACCCTTTCACTCCTAAACTACTACTTTTGTAATAGTCCACAAAAACTTAAATTGGTCCATCTCTTTGCTTGAAAGCTAGGGTAAGGCCTAGTTCAAAAAATGCGTAGTGCTGAAGCTCAGATTATGGAGCACGTTTATGTCACTGAAAATGTTTGATCACACTAAGGGGTCTTGAATACTCCCCCTGCCCCCCCTCCCCCCTCCCCCCTCCTCCCTCAAGTATCATGAAAAAAACTTGACAGGGATATTTGTGACATTCAGCAATTGCTTAAAGCAGTTCATTGAGTTAGTTCATGAAATGTTCCCAAAGCAGTTCAGTTTTCTTCACATACCAATGACAATGGTCAAACTTAGACAATCCCCATATCCCTGCATACCACTATTTTATGAGCAAAACTTAATGACTAAACGGGGTTTTCAAAATTTTGTGACCTCGCACTTTTTCAAATTATGCAAAAAACTGCTACAAGTCATGACACCACAAAATTAAAAATTCTAACCTTTGCTGTAACTATTATGAAACTTAAAGGTAAAGAGCAGTCTCCCCCCCAAACTAATTTTGAAGAAAAAGCTAAATAACTCAATTTTCATCTTATTTCTCTTCAATATATCTTTAATTACATTTCATGACTTTACTATTGCATATTCAAGGTAAACCAAGTAGTTATTTCTGGCAAATTTCACATTTGAAAAGAAAAAACATTGTCACATGACTTCCAACAGCCAATCATGAAACTGGACAGTCTACTACACTTCTTCAATTTGGGATGACTGCTCCTGCCCTTTAACTAATCATGCTAACTATAAGCTTTTTGATGTGGTAGAACCCTTAAACACTGTTTAAGTTATCAATGTCAACTCAATGAGCCCATTTCAGGCTATCACTTTTTAGGTGCTTCAACATGACACATAAAGAAAATAGCTTTAGTTATTAGTGTTAATGTAGATTCATAAACTCCCCAAAATTCCCTGGTTTGGAAGTCTGTGAGGGGAGACATCTACCTCCTTCTACCCTATATGTATATCATTTATACCTATACTTAACGTCTGTTAGTTAGATGGAGTTTTACAGCACAGTTTCCAACCTACTGGTTCAAGACAAGCCGGCCATGGCCTTTTTTCCAGTTGTGATTCGCTGGCTTGTTTTCCCTACTCCATTGCTTATGCAGAGCATCACGCACTGCACAACGGCAGTAGATTCCACTTTTTAAGTCTTTGGTATGACTCCACCTGGGAATAAAACCCTGGCCTTCCACGTGAGATGCAGATACTCTTACCCGGTTAGACCAAACATTTACCATCTGGCAAACAAATAACACTGTGTTAACCCTACTAGCAGAGGGCGCCATATACCCTATATCTTCCAACAACATTTTGCCTAGCTCACATTTAAATATGTTATCTCGCTGTCCAGCTGGGATAGGAGGTAAGGACCAAAATATACAGTATACACGAAGTACATGGCTTTTGAATACACACATAATTGCAGGGAAAAGCTATGGCATCTCACCAAACATTCACTTGATTTTTCACTTCAAATGTGAAATTTTTCAGAAATAACTGCTTGGTTTACCTCAAATATGCAATAGTAAAGTCATAAAATGTAATGAAAGATACTTTGAAGAGAAATAAGCTGAAAATTGTGTTAGCTTTTTCTCCAAATTAAGTTTGGGGGGACTGCTCTTTACCTTTAAGTAGACTGTCCTGTTTAATGATTGGCATATGAGAGTCATACTACATTTTCTTCTCCTCAAATGTAAAATTTACAAAGAGCAACTCAATGCTCACAATAAAATTGAAAAAGGGCACTATCAAAATGAGCAAAATGTCCATTGGTCTATGTTTTTCCTATGGGACATTTTTGAGGGGCACCACAGCCATCAGGAAGAACACAATGGCTATCTGTCTTACTGGTTTTTTCAACTTCATTGAGCAAAGTAAAATTGGTATATATAACGCTGCTGTGACAATCCTGAACAAGTTTTCTGCAGTTAAAAGCCCCAGGTTTTTCAAATCCTGCCTTGCTGTAACAACGTGGTGAACCAGTGAATGGAACTACATCTTCCTTTATAAAGTGAGGTTGTAATAAATGCTACACAGTAAAGGACAGGCAGTACCCTACAGAGGGCAGTACAGACAATGCAGTGGTAGACCGTTGTGAGGGGTCAATGGTACAGTAAGTGAGGGTTACGTATATAAATAGAAGGTAATGAAAGGCGCTGTAGACTCTCTCATTCTTCGCTTTCTCATGGAGGAAAATCTCCACAGCAGTTTTTGATATGATACCTGCATTTAGTTTGTCCCAGGAAATTTTAGCAGAATCTTACCCATATTTTTAGTTTTTAACCCACTATTTTTTAGTTTTTAACGAACTATTGCATAGTTTTTCTTTGCTGACAAAGTGACACTGTAAAACACATTTTTTTTTGTGATTTTTTCAAACCCCAGCTATTAACTGGTGCCTAACTCCTATTTAACTCTGTAATTCCTTCAGTACTTTCCCACAACTTACCCTTACAAACTAATAACCCAGTGGAAAGAGGGAGCCCTTGCAACTCCTTCCAAAGGATGTGCAAGGGCTCCCTCCCTACTCCTGAAACATTTACAGAATCATCATGAGCAATAAAAAAGTGCAACTGCCCATTCCTACCACTTAAAGAGATTTGTCACAAACAATTTAAGTTTGAGATACAAGCTTGATCAGTCCCCAAGCTGATTTCAACTTTAATTAACAATGAATCCCAACATGTATTAAAGGAGAGTGCGACCTGGTAGTAGAACAGCCAGTGATCGTGATTGTTTTAGCAGGCAAAATACCTATTGATTTTTTGCTAAGCTGGTTTTACAAATAACAAGCTGATACTGCCAACTACGGCAATCAATTTAACACATGTACGGATTTTGCTCTGTGCCAAAAATCAAGTTTTCTTTAAAATATGTACCATGTGTTGATATTCCCAGTAATTTCATCGATTCAAACTCTCTTTCTAACTACCTCAAGAACAGAGACTGGAATTCAAGCCCTTTAAAACACAGAACATCCACCCAGCCGAAAAACGATTGCCCGCATGCTAATGTGGTGGCGTTTACTGTTTTGCAACAAGTAACTAGCTTTTTTGTTACCTTTTGTCAGTGAAGGATGACACCTTTCAAGGCTGCCAATTGCGTGCCACTGTCCATGAGTGACACTGCATCAGTGCACAGCAAATTGAAACACAAAGGGAAAACTACATTGCAAAAAAGTGTACAGGAGTCACTGGTGGTGTGTTGCATTGGTACAAGTATACAAAACAATAATATATGCAGCAAGGTACCAAGTGGCAGGCAGTGGGCATAGCATCATCCATTGAGTACACTACACTGCATGTTGATGAAGCACTAACTAGGTATAGACACACCAAAGGTGCATAAAATCTGACCATGAGGCAGATTTCCATGGATGTACAAGCACTTACCAATATTATTTGAAATTAATATTATAAAAACTTATACAACATATTTCTCCAGGAATATGGTTCCATTGGCAGTCTTCAGTGTTAGTCTGGTGTACCCGCTAGCCAGTGCTTACTTGTCCTTCAGCAGTTTTGCTCTTGTAAGATGTTATCACAGTAGTCTACCTATGACAAGGCACTTTGAGCACATAAATATTCAAAAGAGGCAGTAATGCAAATAATTTGTTGATAGACTCCCTTTACATTCAAAATGACAAAAAAATGCTATGACTTTCAAGAATGTTGACTGATATTTCCAGGATCTTGAAAAATTGTTTGATCCCACATTTCTTTTTTTTCACAAAACATTCATCTGAACACTGGGAAAATTGGAACAAAAATTTCACTTTCCAGAATTCTTGTCTTTTCCAGGACCAGGCCTTTAAAAAGTATCGCATTTTCTGTGACTTTCCATGCTTAGATATTCAAATTTCACTTTTCCCTGATTTTCCAGGATTTGCTGGACCTGTGCCAACCCTTAATTCTGTTTTTAACTTCAAAAAATTCAAAACTCCACAGCACGTATTGTTAAAAGGAAAAGTAGACAGTGTCACACAACCCCACTTACAAAGAATCAAATTTAAAATACTGCTGCTTACTTTTCATGCTCAGCACAAGGCAGCCTGTTTATATATCTCTCAGCTTCTGTCTCCTTATACTCCTACTCATGGTCTTTGCTCCTCTGGGAAGGCTTTCCTAGCTCTTCCTAATACACAATTGAAATCATATGGTTACAGATGCTTTGAATATGCTGCTCCCTACTTGTGGAACCAGTTACCCGACCGTACTCGGTTAGGTACTAATTTTTCTACATTTAAGCATAACCTCAAGACTCATTTTTTTGCTTACTCCTTTGATTGAAATGAGTTTGTTGTTTGATTTTATTTTTTGTCAAGCGCCTAGAGCAGCTACACTTTTGTTCCGGATTTGGCGTTATATAAGTTCAATGTATTATTATTATTTAACATTTGTACATGTATCTATTGTAAAGATACTATCAATGTTCAAGCCATGTACATCAAAGCCAACACTTTTTCCAGCAATTTCCTGTGTTTTGTCCATTTTTCTGCACCCTGTTAATTGTAGTAGAGTACTTACATGTACACAACAGCAAGAGTAATAGCAACTGAGTAACAAGCGTAAGCGGCAGAGCCTAGCTGAATTTTCATGTACTGAAAATTTTAAATCATTGTTAACAAACAAAACTTTAAAGGGTCAAACCTCTTACTCCAAACTACAATTTTGGTACCTGGGTACCTAAATTCTCAATTAGCTCAGCTCTTTGATTGACAGCTAATTCAAACAATGCAGAGTGCCAAATCTTATATTACACAGCATGAATGGTACTGAGAGTGTTTTGATTATATAAAATGAGTTTTTCTATACTCTCCCTGAAGCAATAAACTGAGATTGTGTCTGGATAAGGATGAATTTCAGACAATTGTGGGAGGGGCTTCAGTAAGAAGGTTAGGAGAATTGGTACTGTTTGGGTTGAGAGAACTGGGCCTTCAAATTTGGTTTCAAGCTCATTTTCATTGCATATTTTCACTTTGTTATACTTATTTACTCAAATATTTCCAATACATTGTCATATAATACTGCTTTGATGATAGACCTAAACTTGTCTAAAAAGACAACACCTTTTAAAAATTCCACCCAAAGCAAACAACTTCAGTTGGTGTGACAAATGTCTGAAGCATTCTAACATCTTAATGTTCATAGAAACAAGAGCTTAATTTACACCTTTGTCAATAATGCAATTGATTCAAGTAAATAGTTTTACAAGTTCTCTAATCACTAAGTTGAACGGGACCCCAAGAACAGGATGAAACAACGCATGGAAAAGCAACTTGCTTGGCACCCACATATAGAAAGACTAAATGATTAACAAATGATTGTTTACAAACACACTGATATTGGAGACTCAGGAGGTTAAGGATACAAGATAAAGCGAAACCATCTTAAAATAAACAGATAGAAGAGGAAATAAAGAGCTTGTTCTGTTCTAATCACCTTCTCCTGACAGGTAATGCTGTAGACAGAGTATCCTTTCACAAAGGAAAGTAGCAACATGATATCAACTGATCTGATTGAAAAGTTTTGACCATGAGTGTCAAACAGCTCAGTCTACCATAAAAGTTCACTACAAGGCATGTATGCAACTGAAAAGAGGTGCTTGGATTTTATGTAGAAAGGTACATAGTCTCTTGAACACACTCAAATCATGCACTTCATTTATAGAGTCACGTGGACAATGACAATTTTCAGGGCTCCAAAAAGCCTAAATGCCAGGTGCCCTGGACTCCTCCCTATTTCAAGTTCAGACTTCATTCAAACATTCATGACTGAGAAACCTATCAGGCTACTGGCATACACACACCTGGGAGTTGCATGTACACTGCAATTTAATTTAGCTATGTTGGACGGAATTTATGCAATTTAGATGTAGCAAGGGGTAAGTATATGTCTGCGATGTGAATCTAGAAGAGCTCACTGGTTGGACACAAGTAAATTTCTTTAAGGCTACCAATGTCTGTTTACCAGAAAGTTCATCAGGACACTGCTTTCAACAAGTTTTTTGTTTAAGCACTTGCAATTTGCTAACCTATGCTGAGAAGAAAGGGGAATGCTGACCAGCTAAATTAGAGCATAAATAGCTTCATACAGTCCTACTAACCTTCGTCACTCACATAACATGATGTCCAGACGTTTCTGCAGTTTTCTGACCCAGTCTAATTGATGGTAATTTCAACACAGCAGGCATTTCTCCTTTCTATTGAAGTGTGACTATATGAATCAACATGTGAACTAGAAACCCATCTGGTCAATTTTATTGAAAGCATATTTTTTTACCGTTGTACCATACTTTCTGCAATAATTTACTACAATTATGCAAAATCTATCTTAACCTTCAACCACTGGAAGACCAATCTGTAACTAATACCAGCTTTCCAGAGCTTCCAACCCCCATGGTTTGAGATTCAGCACCATGCTGTGAAATGTCTCCACAAAATGTCCCTCACTGCATCAAACAGCACTCTGGCACATGCATAATACTTACAGTTGGCAATGTGTAACAGTTACTATGCACTTCTTACAGTAAGAGAGCTCTGTCTTATTTTGTCTATTTTAAACTTCCCCTGGCTATGTCATTCTTTGAGTGAAAGCCACCTCACAGATTTTGGCCACCAGAAAATTTATCTCAATGCCACCTGCACTGCACTGGATAGCTATTGAAAAAGAATAGTTCTCCATTCCTGCTCATGTCAAAGCTGGCATCATTTAACCTCGGACTAGTAACATTACACAATCACTAACACCCAGGGGAATAGCTGAAACTGTCCTTTCTTTTTTTTTTACGTTTCTTTCTTTTTTTTCTTTTTCTTTTTCTGTCCTTCTTTCTTTCTTTTTATTCTAAAAGAAAGACAGTTCTATCTTCTAAGCACCTGAATGCAATTCTCAGCAAAGACCTTAGTTAAAATGGCAATTAATTCAGCTAAATTGCTTATGAGACAAATAAGATGGGAAAATTTGAAGTAAACAACTTTACAACAATAAGAGAACACCAGCAAATGTTTGGGTGAAATGTTCCCCTAACAATATCATTATATTCACTAAATTACAGAGCAGCAGCACAGCATGATTTGTCAAAAGCTATGGTACTTGAACGGCTGGTATTCAGTCTTTTGAAAAGGCATGAAATTTGCAAATTTACAGTAGGTGTCCAATTTACCTCACAATGTGTACAGTCCACAACAACACTTTTAACTTGTGAAAAGGAATTTCAAAATAAAACATCGATCCTTTTATCTTCCTGCTATTTTCAGTAGGCATCTCTTAAGATTCTGGAAGAAGTTTAACTTCCATATCTGCACCAGGAAATGTGGACCACGAAATGTCAGCTGACATGCTCAGCTTGGCATTGCATGCATCCACCCCCATCCTCTTCCCCCTCCCCCTCCCCACCCTTCACTTTCTCCTTAAATACCTAAGTCCAAACTACATGGGCCCACAGGTTGCTCTTAGTCTAAGACATTCCACTGAAACAAAAGAAACTTTCAATCCATCAGTGTGAATAGTTGACAATGCCTTGACTAAATGGAATTTTCATTATCTTTAGAGGGCATGGTATAAACCATGGGAGGTCAACGTAACAGGTTCAAATTTAAATAAACAAAAAATAACTTGTTCAAATGATGATGTTTCCTTTTTCCTAAATGCACTTTATACAATGTGTTCAAACCTCTAAAAGCTGTGGATTGCGCTACTAAATCTGTTGTACCACATACAATCTATAGTATGATCCAATTTACTGTTCCGTAAAGACTAATTAAAACTTTTGTGATAAAAAATGGAAACGAAAAGCTTAATCCCCTCCCCTTATTTCTTTCTTTCTTTATATGCTAACAAAGAAACAAGAAAACAACTGATACTGTAGCAGTAGTGCTATGTGACAAAATGTTGAGTATTGGTCAAATAAAACCCAGCTTAAAATTCCTAGTGTTCTATTGAAGTACTAGGAGTTACTGTTTTCATGGAATTTTAAAATTCAGTCAAATACCAGATGAATTGTTATTCACATCAAATTATTAACAATTAACTATAAGTTAGCTGTTTGTTGGCTTGTGTTTTTTGTTTGTTTGTCTGTTTGTTTGTGTATATATACGTGTGTGTCAGTATGTAAAACAAGTAAAAAATCTTTTTTTTTTCTCCTTACTGTAGAGGCCATCTTAAATGCATACAACTGTAACTGCACAAAGCAGTGTGATAATTCTCGACATACCAACTATACAAAACACAGGGTATTCTCTGGGTCAAGTATTCCCCTCATCACCTGTGAAAACTAGTTGACACTGGCAGGGCAACTTGAACTCAACAGGAGAATGTAATACAATCCTTTCAACTCCCCACAGAATGCCAAATATGGCAAGAGAAGAAATAATTGGGGAGAATCCTGGTGATCAAGTGAGATCCAGCCTCAAGATGCACTTTCTCGTGCGTGATCCTTACAGAGGCAAGAGGGATGGTGGTTCATATTTTTGGAGAGAGTTTAAACCAGAAGTAAAAAGTTGATTCAGAATCAAGGAATGTTGGAAAAAGTGTCAACAAAACTTCAGAGTTAAAAGCTGTGAATTGTTAACATTGCTGATTACATGTATTGTAAGGCTTTGTTTTCATTGTAGGTATGTCATCAAATTGTACATGGAATAAAAACCAATCCTCAAGGAAAGGGGAAGGAAGTAAACAGCTCTATTGTAATTAATGATATTATAACTCAACCTGTGTTGATGTATATTGCTTTTACACATGGATAGAGTGACTCTTTACATCCTCCTATTCGCTGTGGGCGTCACCAGTGGGAAGTTTTTGTTTGTGTAAAGGAGTAATGTTATTATTTTAAAACCATATTTTCTGGGATGAAATTTGAATAGAGGCATATTGGTTAAAGTGTCTTCATGAAAAAGGCTAATGGGACCACATCACATTTTGACAAAAGACTGCTGGCAAAGGAGTTTGAGATTTGTGGCATTTGTAGTAAAGGCACAGGTTAAAGGTGTACTACAGTACCCCAATTTGGGTAGTTGCAGCACCTTGTTTTAACAAATGGTGCCTGAGAATCAGGGTTGTCACCAGGCCATTTTGAGAGCCAGGTACAGTAATTTGTAATCACCATCCTGAGGGAGCAGTCTAAACAGGGTCAGTGTCCCACATCCCCTTTGAAAAATTTTTGCAACTGGTGAGTGCTTACAAAAAAACAAGGAATTCCCCCAATTCTAAAGAAATTTAAGAATTTTTTAATTCAGTTTGGGTATTTGTGCCAGGCAGTGATGCTGATATTGATGTTGAGTACCGGGTGGAGATTTTGAGGGCCAGGTAGCACTGCCCGGCGTGGTTACAACCTTCCTGAGAATTATCAGGCCTTGAAATTTTGAGATAACTGTGCAAGTATGATCACACACTATCACTTACCTCAAATCACTGTTGAGTAGTGCAACTACTGTGAATAAATACTTAGAGCTTGCATACAGTAAATCTTAATGAAGTTTGAAGAAAGAGTACACCTTCCATCTTCCTTTATTTTCTGATAGGTGTGAGATTTAAAGTACACTTGGATAATCTTAAACTCAAGGCTGAATTATGTGACATTATTTTTCTCACTGAATTTTGAAATCAAAGAGGAGCAACTTCTTCATTTAAATATGCAATAATTAAGTTGTGAAATATTCTGAAAGCCTACACCTATAAGCAATCTGAAAAACTTTCATCTTTCAAAATAAGTTTTGGGTGCCTGCTCATACCCTTCAACATTTTCGTTACAGTGTTTAAGACCTAATTATGGAACATTTAAAAGATTCATAAAATTTTAAACAAAAGGTCAGAATAGTATCTGTAATATATTCATTAGTCATTGTTTTTATTACAGTGATACCCTTCTTCCATTTAAACACCCAGGTGGTAATTCTGGGGTGATGCAGTTCACCTTCAGAGAATAACAGTAAATTCATATTCAAAACTTGGTCCAGTCTGTGCCATACAATATGCAGCAGTATGTTCCAAGGACCAATAAAGCATTATGAGCTTGATATCATTATTCAAGAAGGCATATGAATGATTTATTGCACAAAGAAATGCAGCAAAGAGGGACACTCCCCTCCAGGATACCCCCACTCCCACAAAAAGAAATAATAGCAAAAGAGCATGCAGTGAAAGATTAAACATTGTTTTCAAAACCAGAAAATACTAAAATTCTCTCCATTTAGAAAATTTGCTCATCATCTCCCTAAATTTGTTGGAAAAGGTACAATTGTTTAATCTGGATATAGGCCTGTTCGTGTGAATGAGTGATACTTCATGATGCAATGTTTTGATTTACTCCTTCCTCCATTCGGCAAGTTACCCCTTCAGCTTGTTACTTCTATGCTTTACCACTGTCAGATAACACTTTGGCCATTGAGAAGTCTGATGTTTCAGAGTATTGTCCCCAGATAGGCTTTAGTACAGGCAGTTGCCAACAACATTGCTGTCCCTATTTCAGTTGAGACTATTGTGCAACTGTTTCAAGTTGCAGCTAGCCCTTGCATGATATAACCAGTTCCAAATACATTGGGGGTCAACCAAGTTTAACACATAGACCTGGGCCTACATGAATTACCTAGATCTATGTATGCATCATGGATGTCAGTTGCCCACAACCAACTGAGTGTAATCATAAAGGCAGTGTAGCCCTTTCCTCTGCAAATTGGCATTTTGTCAAAAGTTGAAAGTACTTTTACCCTCCCTTGGGATAATGTACTAATGGGTACCATGTGCAAGCTTACATAACATTCACAATAACCATCGGAAATGCAACAAGCATTTTCAACTTAAACCATGCTTAACTACACTGTTGACAGCCAACTTTTGCGGGAAAAGGCAGTTACAGTAGAAGAAATACATAATCTTGAAGGGGATGATAAGACAAAAGTACTACTCCTTAAAGGGAAATATTGCATTTATTTTACAAGGAAATTTCCTTTTGAAAACCAACATTTATTGGCAAAGAGTGATAAATAATAGGAAATAAGGCAGTATGGTAGCCTTTTTTTTTCAAGAAATAAGTTTCCCTCAGATAGAAATTCAGGTTTTTTGTTGCTCAAGAGTAATTTGTTCATCCAAACTTTCAACATTTCAAAATATAATAATATAATATTTTGAGGAGAATCTATTGCTGGTGTTTCTTTTTAAGCTGAGTGATTTGAAAATGACTACAGCTCTTTACTTTTAATGCTATGCTGGAACATTTTAAATGCAATATATCCCTTTAAAGAACAAAGGCTGTCACCCCAAACTTGTTTTGAAACATCATTTTAGTCTCACTAATTTCTTTTTTTCTTGTCCAAGAACCTTTCATTTTCAAACTTAAATAAAGCAGTTAGTTACTCCTCATAAATTCCCCAGTACCCTCTGGTTTGGGCGTCTACTAAGGACAATACCAACATCCTATATATAACCTATATGTCTGTACATAACTTCTGGCAATGGTGAAGCCAGAGAGGGACTTCCCAATTCAGTGATATGAATTTTCCAAATCAGGGAGAGAAACATTGTCAAATGGTTCTCAAGAGCTATGCATGAAGTATAAAACCTAGCATACTAAACTTATAGAAACTGGGATGACTGTATCTATCCCTTTTATCTGCAGTGTTCATAAATTATACTTGTGCTTTCACCTAGAAATGTTCCATTTGAAAAATACAAAGTTTTCCTATTAGGCTACTTCACAAGAAACGTGCAGCTTAATAAACCATGGAAGTACTAGTACTTCCATGAATAAACCATGAATTAACTTTTGACACAAAATAAAATGCATCTTCACTTTGTTTTGGGAAGATTATCATTCTGATTTTCCCACCCTATCTCAAAACTGGTCACATTAATCAACAACTTCTACCTTTCTCAAAATATCACATCCCAAGTTTCACCACCAGTATAAAACTGCTGCCTGTGTTGATTCACTTGTTATGAGTTAAACAACTGAAGAAACATGCCAAATATGAAGGAATATTTGGTTCCTTTCTGAAAAGTGAAAGGTCTGTCAAATCTCTAGCTCAGGCTAGTGTGCCCCAGAATATCAAAAGAGTAATAACTACCAGTGATAATTCAAAACCTACCATTCATAATATTGACATTGCAAAATGTACACATACATTCAATGATCACTAAGGTGGATTGTTTATATTTAGTTGTTTCTCATCTTACCTGTTACTCACAACTGGATAGGTCTCATATACAGCAGATGTACCAATAAAAAATGAATAATCAGCCTCCAAATGGCATTCTACCTACTCCCTACCGCACAAAAACCTCAGATCTGACAGTGATACATTGCAATTGTTAATTCCATGCACCACCTCCAAGTCCTAAAGTGACCCTGCAGGCTTCGACAAATCCCCCCCCCCCCCGACAGTCCGGGACAAGTAAAAAATACTTGGACAAGTGGACTGCTCAATATTATAGCCCGTTGGGCAAGCAGGACAGAAGGAATTCAATGGCAAGTACTAGAAAATTAGACATGGACTCGGTGCATTTTCATGCGGACAAGTAGACTTTGGGAATCCCTAGCCCGATGGACAAGTAATAAGAAATGAATTTATCAAAGCCTGGACCCTGCATTTATGGTTGAGGGCACTAGACCCAGGAATTCCCTTCCACTCTGTCTCATAAAAGTCACAGATGTTGCAAAATTTAAAGCTGGACTGAAGACTTAATGGCTACTTTTTCAACCTACAGTAATAACAAGCAATTATTTTTTTTCTTTTTATGATTCTACATACTATTTTCTATTTGAAGTGACACAAATGACTTGTGCACTTTAGTTTATCAGAAAAATAACAAGCATGCAAGAACTTCATTTGCACAGTGTGCTAATGTTTTCCAGTAAATTAATGGGCAGTTCACATTTTGCACATTTGTGTTTACCTTCAATAGTTTTTATGATACTGTATGTTCCCACTTGTACACATAAAACATAATCTTATCTGGTTTTCAAGAACAAATTACACTAAAATGAATCACACTTCTTACAACATGATCAAAATACAAACCACAATTTCATGCAAGAGTCACTCTGTACACAATTTCCCAAATATTAATGAGCATCAACTTCCTGACTCTCCTCTATCTACAGTACTGTATGTACTGGTATGAGTCACAGAGATTTCTATCAGTAACATGCTTTCTTAGAGGAAACAATACACAATCAGTTTCACTATGTAATTTACAGCTTGTTCTTACTTACACAAAGTAATTCAACTTGGGATTATCACTCGCAGTCCCACAATGGAAGTATAGGCCAAGCTGGCTGTCCTAAAAACTTTCCACAGACAAATTCAACAAACCACCATAATTTGGAAATCCCTACAAACCCTGATCTATAATTACCTTAAAGGCAATCATTTGTAATCCTACACTGCAATTTTACCAGCAGTCAACAGGAATTTTAGTACTGCTCTTTGACTGACATCAAATTACAAAAATACTGAGTAGGCTAGCTCATATAACATGGCATGTAAAGGAAGGGTTCTAATTACATATCTGGGGTTTTGTGTAATGTTTTCTTACCCAGTCCTGGAGCCAATAAACTAAAATTGGGGACATCCCTATGTTCTGACATAAGTATGTTCTGACAATAACGTACTTTGGTACCGCCAAAGTGTACTTTGGCACCGACAAAGATGAACTTTGGCACAGACAATAATGTACTTTGGCGCCGATGAAAATGTACTTTGGCACCAAAAAAGTATCCTTTGGCGCCATGTTGTCGGAACACAGAGACACCGGAACATAGAGATGTAGGCCTAACCACTGAGATTATGTCTTGATTAGAATGAGCGTCACACAACTGTGGGAAGGGCTGGAAGTGAGTAGGTTGGGAGAATGGGAACTGTCTGGGTTGATGGATGACTTTGTTGAATTCAGATCTTACACTTTCTTTCAATTCTACGACCCTTACAGGGATTACGGTTTATTTTAATCAGCACTAGCTTACTCCAGTCCTTCAGAACTTTCAAACCTCTAAGTATTTATAGGACTTCAATATTTAAAAGACACATTAATAACCATACATGGTGCTTTATATTTCTTTAACCAACATACCAAAGAGTACAAAAATTTCCAGACAAAACAATTTGTCTTTTACAACTTGGTCTTCTTGAATTTGAAAGAAAATGAGCAAGGTTTGTAATGATATCAAGTGCTGCCACATACATGCAATGGTAATGACTCATTACCACTACACCCACAGAATGCAGCATTTTATATTCCTAGCTTACTTTGACAACAACTGCTTGCTTTCAAACCATAATATCTATTCAAACCATAATAATATCTATAACATTTCATCTTGTCATTGTTGTAATGTGGAATTATACACAACAATGACAAGATGAAATGCTTGTTGGGAAGGGGCCATGAGTATACAATACTGCCAAGCACTAGATGCAAACAACCTAAACAATTTCAAGGATAAATTAAAAATTAAAGGCATACAAACTAAGCTATGAGAGCTTTATTATACAGTACACATGTGATGGTAAAGATGCACTTTACAAAACCATAAAGATAATTAGTATGCCTAAACAAAAGCCCACTTCAAGAAGGTACCCAGCCATGCCAAAAGCAGCACTGCAGAACTGCCTATTCAAAAGTTAAACTTGTTCTTCTGTTATAACCTGAACCCTGCATACTTGTTAGCACTCTGGTTAAGAATACTGAGTTTGATGAGGTGTTACAGCTTGGATTCTAACTAACTGGTTTAAACTAAACCAGGCTGGCCATGGTTTTTTTTTTTGTCCCAGTTGTGGCTCATTGGCTTGTTTTCCCTACTCCATTGCCTATGCAGAGCCCAAATCAATGGAAGAAGGTTCCATTTTTAGTCTTGGGTATCAACTGGCCAGGAGTCAAACTTCGGCATGTAGCAATCCTGATTTTACAACCTTTGGTTATTGAGATGAACGAAGAAGGTTCTATTATATTTTAGATGGATTTGCAGACATGTAGAGGAATTGTGAAAATAGGAGGTGATAGGAAGCAAAGGAGCGATATATATATACAACTCAAGTGACCATTGGGATACTGTACACGTTAAATTGTAATTAAAAACACTATGAACCATTGCATCTGCAATGGGCAAATGCTACTGATCCCCTCAAATACTGTACTTTGAGTCAAGTGGGTTTTTCATGTTGCACCACTGCTTAGACTTGTGGATGCCATATCAAAAATATTGATGTCATGACAACAGGGGTGAGCCTGAGACTTCTAAAAAAAAAAGAGCAAATGAACGTGAGATTTTTAAAAAAAGAGGAAATGGAGAGGAAGGTAACAGGGCTGAAGCCCAGGAGCAAGTTTAAGGGCCCCTAGTGATATTGATGTCATTAAAATACAGACCTCTGTTTGTAGAGAACTCTGAGGGCTGTTTGTACAAGTTAGAGAGCTGAGATTATGACAGAAACTTTGGGGCTACTTAGCGCAAAAAAGGGGAATGAATAATGAAAAAGAGGGAAAGTAAAAGAAAAAAGGAAATTTCCTCTTAAAAGAGGAAGTATCTCATGCCTGTGACAATGCTGCCAGATCTCAGTTCCTTAATTGCTTCAATTATATCCTTAGTTTCAAGCATGTTTTTATTTATTTATTTTTTTGGATTTGCCATAAAAAGACTTAACATGACCTATGATCTTTGCTGAATTCATACAAAATGAGCTTTTAACTCAATGTTCATGAACACTAATCAAGAGGTTCATGACAAACTACCCACTCGAAATACCATGATTACACAGTATGACCCCCTCCAACTGCCCCCTTCCACTTAATAATGACAGTAATCACGTAGAAAAATTCCATTTAGAACACTGTGAGGGAGTTCTTAAACACACTCTCCATGCAAACATTACATATAGCCTACTTAATAATAATTGGACACAAAAACAGGTGTAGGTTCTCTGTGTAAATGACAAATTGGGTATGAACTGCAACCTCTGGGGCCAGGATAGTCCAGGGAGCTACTACTTGCAGAAGCAGCCCCAGGGTATGTCTACTACTAGCATCTGATTAGTTCCAGTGCTTACATGCAGTAAAGGCACATACTAAGAGAGTGATATACACATTTCCATTGGGTGAAAAGATTCGAGAAGCTATGAGCCTCCTTCCTGGGAAATATTGGCAGTTGGAAGGAAATACTGGCAGTGAAAAAAATTTTACAGAAAAATTTCAAAAGAATTGTGGGGAATTTTACTTCCTTCCTGAAATAATCCCCAAAACTCCCTGGTTTGGGAGTCTGTGAGGGACGATACCTACCTCCTATCACCCTATGTATACCATTTATACCTATACTTTCCGTCAGGGTGATAGGAGGTAGGTGAGGAGCGAAATGGACATATATTTCCAACTATGATGTATGACATGCAAGGTTTTAATATTTGTTATATTTTTCTTTCTTCTCCCTCTCTTTTGTCTTCTTTTTTTTCGGGCCTTATATCTTTCTTTTTTTTCTGACAACCTAACTTTTTCAAATACCACCCAGTAAGTATGTTTACCCATTGTGCAATACACCAGTGCAGTATTTGCATTTCACTCACTCAAACATTCCTTTACAGTGCATACTCAAAACATTTGCAAATCTTTCACCTGTGAACATTCTATATCAAACAAATGACAATCAATGAATATAAGATGCTTAATTTACATATATTTCCAACAGCTTTACTGCCACCTACAAGCAATTGAACCAAACAGAAAGCCTATGAAACAAAATGACAAAATGTCTAGCTGTTGTCTGAAGTCCTCTTTGAGGGAAGTGGTTATATGCAGCCCGTAGTTGTAACCAAAGATTATTCCTTTCGGTGCCAAGCATTCATTCAGCAACTCAGGTCAAATCATGGCTCAACTCACTTTGTTTTGTAATGGGTGGAAAATTGGCTTGACTTTTTCAGGTCAGGCAATTTTACAAGTTGTGACCAAGACTTGATTGGTTGGTGGACATATGAGAGAGAGTTTTCTAAGACCTATAAACTAGGCAGGTTTTTAGAAGAAAAGTTGGGTTGAAGTAAGATATCACTTGCTCTTGGGTACACTGCTTGCTTTCTTTACTTCTGTTTAACTTTTTTCCTCTACTTCTTCAAAAGAGAGCACCATGCTAGACAAGCCCTCTTGGTCTTTTTACAGTGCCTCCTTTCATAATATCACAATATAATACTAAGTCTTTATTCCTGTGTATTTTTTTAATCATTTCTGAACAATTAAATCAATGAAATGACTACAAACTCTGGTATAAATACTAAATACTATTCCAGTCAACTTTTTTAATAGGCAAAGAAGTAATAAAGCAACCCACCTTTACAAAAAAGAGGCTAAACCAATATTGATATGATAACTGTAAGACACTATGTCAGTTATTGGTGTGATTCCGCCACATATCATCTGGTCTAGATGTCAAAGTGCTTTCAAGCAAGAACTATAAACCTTATTTACTTAACTGATTGAGTTTCTACTTTTTTCTTTGTCCAAGACAGGCCAGATCCCTGTATACCACCCCAACTTCCTTCACACAGACTACCCACACTAGAAGGTTTTGGTCAGCTCCTAGCTTTGGTTGATACAAGCAATTGACATTGACATGAATAAAGAATGATGTAAGAAGCTATGAAAATGGTAATTAAAACATCAATCAACAGCAGTGTTGATTCTTGGAAGGTCTTTCACACACTTTCAATATCTAACTATGGTAGTCAACATTATATTACTGTTGAGAAAGGACTGATACTTTGAAATGACAACTACTGTACATACTTGCAAATTACAGGTTCTCCTTCCTGTTCGATGCAGGTGCCACCATTCTGACAGACTTCACTATCAACACAAGCTGTTTCGGCTTCTGTGAAGAAGAAATGAAGAAAATGTATTAACATTCCTCAGCAAATATGCATGAATAAGTTGAATGAAAGAGAAATCATTTATGATAACGTGATCACACACTGAAAGCTAGGTGATTAACCACTTCATAAGTTTTACCAAAACATTCCATTGCATTGTCACAATCATGTAGTAACTTTTAATTCATGTTTTAATGACTTTAAGCATGGAGATGGATGGAAAAACCATTCTTCTCCACTGATTTCTATTTTCTTTGTTTTGTCTACATCCTGACAGGTTATGCAACTTTTTTGCCTGCTTTAAGCCTCAACAAAGGGGGTTTGGATCAATAGAAAAAGACCAATGATTAACAAACTGCTGGAGAGCTGACTGACAAAAGCAAAGATGATTGCCTGATCCACTGGATCACTGCAACTGAGGCAACCATATAAATCAAAACTTTCCAAAATTCCAAGTGTCTGTTATTAGTAGAAACTATACAAAGACATCCAGGGTACTTCTTTCATAACACTTCTGATGTGCAGGGGCAACACAGAACCAAATTCAAACTTTTAAACAAGGAAAAAGGAAAGTACTTGCAAGACACAATGCGATAAAATTCAAACATCACAAAACTATATCATTCTCACTGACTTTCATTCCTGACAGAATTCATTTCTGAAAACTCTCCCTAAACCAATTCAAGAGACAAAGTTTAAAGGTGTCTCCATTCATAAAAAAGAAAAAACAAATAACACTTGAGTAAAAGAAGCAATCTACTCTGTAAGCAAGGAAAGTATGCCACTTGAGTTTGTTAGATAAGATTTAACAACACACCAACACAAATTTGTTACTGTACTGGTGTCATTATGTTCAAAAACTGTTCAAGTCCTCCTGTTTAGCCACCTCTTACGACAGGGGGGAATACTGTGGGCATATTCTACAACCCCTAGCCCATAGGGGGATAACCAATGAGGGACTTGTTCAGTTTTTGGCACCGACAATCTGCCAGTCATCAAACGAGTAACAGCGGGTCTTATGTGAACATTTTATAGGCAATTGTCGAGGACAAAGTTCTCACCACACACGACCTCCCTCAGTCAACCTGGATGCAGTTTTACGACATATCAAATTGACATCACACGGTTTTAAAATTCAATACTTTTAAGTGCAGCACTTAAAAAAACAGAGTAGGTAGTCATCCCACCCTTACTTGACATATGAAGTAAATGTTGAAAATCTGAGAGACCAGATTCACAAAGACCACCAATTCTTTTGCAGTCTATAAGTATTTTGCCTTATTGCCCTTTCTTAGTTATGCAAATGTGGGTGAATCCAGCCCCTGTTCTTAATTTATTAAAAGTATATTCATCTTGTGTTGTACAAAATTAATGTGGCTCCCATGTGGCCTCCATGTCAGCTAGGAGGTTGTTGATAAAATTGAAAATTGAATTACAAACTTGATCAAGGAAATAAAAAGAGCCATTCATCAATTAGAATACCATGGTATGCATACTAATTCAATTTGATGTACCAGGTAACTCGTTTTTCCCTTTTAAATGTGGGAACTCAAAATTAGTTTTCCACAGAGTGAGTAATAGAGTGAATCTCTAGTTAAATTGGTTCATTTTGCTAGAATAATCATGGGTGGGAAAATCAACATTGTGGGGAACTCCTAGGAAAACATGGTTTATAACTTGTTTGCATTCTCAGGAAAATAACTCTTGTTATGTGTGCACATAAAATACGAAAAACTGTGAAATTTGGGTACACTCCTGAAGGAGAACATTTTTTTCAGGTCTAAGAAAAACGTTATCTCAATAAAATAGCTAATAAATAACTTCCATATTTGAGCTGTCCCTATGAGGTCATTTTATTTGCACCTTCCAAATTTATTGTTTCTGGCATTTTAAAATGCCAACATGGCAACCAAGTCCTATCCCTAGACCATACAATGTTTTGAGGCGGCCACCCATCTGCCATCTTTACTTCTCTTCCTTCCTATGCTAACTTCACTTGGAGCTGCATGGATAGCTCTCCAGGCAGATGATATGGCGTACTTCAAAGTTTGTCTTAGAGCTTGTGACTGAGCAGAATGTATTTTCAACATTGTTTGGACCACACAATGGCAATTTGCGTTATGAAAACATCACTTCTGTGGAGGGTTGCTTACTTATGCTAGAGGTGATGAACCTTGCCATGGTGTGAATGGAAGGACCTTGGGCTCTTCTCTACTCAGAACCAATAGGTCAGGTACTGTGACTGCGCTTACCAGATTTTTTTTTTAAAAAATGAATTCTCGGAATGCCCTTACCATCTACAGACCTGTGGATTTGAATGGTAGCATGAAATCTCACTGCCCTCCTCTGGAATTTTTAGGATCTGTCAGTGTCAAGCAATTGCACAATGAGGTTACAAGGTTTCCACGGATGAATAAGTTCGATTTTCAAATTAAATACATCTGCAGGCAGTATGAACATATTTCAGGGGAAAGGTGCCAGTTATGTAAACCATTGCCATTCAACATACTTGCCTGTCCTGCTATCATCCAGGCTGTCATTTTACAGGAAGTCTAGACTTTCCTGACAGGTTGATGTGGCCTACTGTACATCATGGCTACTTTGATGAGTCAATTGCAGGGATATAAAATTAGGTCTACTGTAGAAATATTTCTGACCAGACAATGTATCCGTATCCTAAAAACCATGTACAGGATACGCTTTATAAGGAAGATTGATACTTCAAATTAAGCAACATTTAAAGTAGGAGAGAAGTCATCTCTAAGTCATTTTGAAGCAACAGCTAAGTCTCATTATCTTCTCCTCATTTCTCTTCAAAGTATTTTAATATTTTAGGACTTAATATTAAAGACACATCAAGCAGTAACTTTCACACTTGAATAAAAGAAGTACTGTCACATGACTATGAAGAGCCAATCATTGAAACAGGATCAACAATGCCCGTAATCTGCTGAGCAGAACTTTGGATGACCATAATTGTATGGTTCTGGCTCAGCTCTCAAGATTGTCAATAGAGTATCCTAGCTCTGGTAACAAATTTAATACATTACAAAAGGGGCCGACGGGCTTAAACGCACCTTATGTTACACAAAGGAACATTCTGGGTGTGGAATCCAGGATCTCAAACCACCAATCAAAACAGGGAGACTGTTGTCTCCTTGTAAAACAAGTGCAATAATCTTCATATAAAAACCCCATGAACATTTCATACTGGGCCAAATGTTACAGGGAACCTAAGCTCGGAGCATAGAGGGGAAAGCTTATGAGATATATTTGACCCCCCAGAGGCCTAACACTAGACTTCAGGTAGAGTTGGGTAAAGGCCAAAGGGGAAACAAAAGCAATGAAAGTAAGAGTACATCACTAAGCTGACGTACAGAAAAGCTCAAAATTGCTGAGGATTTTCTGACTCAATAAACCTCCCAGTGAATCAGATTTCCGCAGAAGAGAAATGACGGCTATCTTTATACTGGTTGATCTGGTGAAGTTGGGGCACTGGCACCATGCTAGAATTTTGAGCTGTGTGCAGTATGTGAGTTGTATGTAGCATGGGGAACATATATGTCAGCAATGGCAATATCTTGAAACTAAAAGTACTCAATTTTGAATAACTCTACCCTATCCTTTAGCACCCTCTAACACCAACATGAAGTTCCCATTTCTGTTCTCTTCTCCTAGACATTCACTTCAACCCAACCTTTGAACAAAAAGTTGTTCTTCATGACTATAAATCACACCTACATTGCAACAACTAAAATATTCCAACAAAGTGATGAAGTTGACCTTGGGAGTTGAAAAGCTTTCAGACAATGAAGTAAAGCTTAACATTATTTTCAAGAAAAGCATCAAGCACAGGTTCTATTTCAATTTCAGTGCCTGGAATACATATAACACAGTATGACTTTCGTGTACAACTCATGTATACACAAAATCTACAAGGACGGTTTCCTGATTACAGTAAACTCCTTCCTGGACAACATTGCATTAAAAGAAACCTTACTTGAAAATCACTGAAAGCCAGGATGTCTGACTTACAGCCAAACTATTTCAACAGTCGTATCTTGGTTGGCCATTGCCATATGTGAAATGGAAACCACAGGTATAGCATTAGCAGGAGCTAATGTCAACTAATGACTGAAGACATCTGGTTTGACTTGCAACAGTACTGGGCAGGAAGCAACCATTGACATATTTCACTAAACTTTTCACTTTTATTTCCTGAAGAGTCTTTATTGCCTCTCTCTCTCCGAACTGTGGTTTTAAACGTTATCACAGGCAATGGTATAACTGTAAAATTTAACTTTTGTATACATATATACATTTTTTTTCTACACATGTATAAATACATACAAATACAGTAAGTGTCCAAAAGACAAGACTCAGTAGAGTGCTCAATTCTGCAAGCAGTAAAGCAGAAATTGAATAAGTGTCTATGCTTCAAAAGCAAATAAATCCCTTCAAGTTTTTTACAAATCAATTGAATCATCAGGGGATCTTCGTTGGTGCAGTGTCATTATCAACTGAGATCCCCTAATGGTGCCATTGACTTGTGAGAAACTTTAAGAAGGGATTTATTAGCTTTTGTTGTAATTAAAACAATAAACAGATGCCATTTCAGACTCTATAGGTTTCAGACCTCAACAATGTTTCAGCAATACCATTGCCCTTCTCAAGTTCAAACACACACTACAAACTTATTTGCTTTTGCAGGACTTATACTACAAATTATATACATATTTTCCCAGGTCGAGTCATACGAAAGACTCTAAAATGGAAGCTACTGCCATTGTGCGTGATGCTCAGTATCAGCAATGAAGTAGGGAAAACAAGCCAGTGAGCCACACCTGGAAAAAGACCGTGGCCAGCTTGACTTGAACCAATAGGTTGGAAACTGGGCCGAAAAGCTCTATCTAATTAACTGCATGGCGATTGGCAGGCAAACTATACCACTACATAAAATTTCTTTTTGGACTGATCCAGGGGCTATGGACCGTGACACTTTACAGCACTTTACTCTGACAGTATACCATTATATTAATATACACCATCCACCATGGGGGGAATCAGTAGGCCTATACCATCAGAATGTTAAGGCAAAAATGCAACAGTAGAATACATAAAAATATCACCTTTGGGTTTTGAGATACAGGTTATTTCAACGGTTCCTCATACATTCACCACATATCTAGGAATGTATCATTGAGTTAGGTATTCTCATTGAAAATGTGTGTCAAAATGATAAGGGGAAACAGCTTTTTGCCCTTTGGGTAAATTAACCCTATGGTGCATTTTTGCAGACAATTTTCACCTCAATCTGCAGAAAGCAATATACAGTCATTTATTTGAAAGATGCAAGTATATCATCCTGTTGCCATGTGTCTTTTTTTTTTTAATATCTTGTTGCCATGTTTTGTTTTTTTTAATTTAAATTAATTAAGAAATGTGTTTTTTTTTAAATTATTTAAGAAAGTTCTGCTACATTATTTGCCCAATGAGATTAGAAGAAACCATTTCTTGGAGTTGAATCTTTGCAATCATGTATTATAGTATAGAAAAAAAACAAGCAAAAAACAATACACATGAATCAACAGCACAATGGTACTCAACTATCTTGAGTGATGGCTAAATTGTTCAACATAAAGTTTCACACACTAGTTATCAGCCAAAAGTAACATATATAAAAGTTACTATTGTACTAACACATACTGCAATCCTAATTGAGTTCAAAACAAGACTTCTATATGTCTCCTAACATTTTTTTTTAAGTATTTCTGACCTTACATTCCTGAACAAAGTCCATTTACTTTTGCTGAATATTATGTGTTCACTCTACACTGTTATGGCTGGCAAGCTAACCACTCATCACACAGTAACAAACAGCTGTAATGTTCAGCTAACTAGTCTACAGTATTTCAATAGTTTTGCCAAGTCCCATTATACCACTTGAATCCTAATCAGATTTTCTGAAGCAACTTTTCAAATTTACAACTGCGCATTTAAAGGTTTGATTCTCCCATGTATTAGCAGTATTGCATACTTATAGAAGCCAGCCACAAAGCAGCTTTCCTGGATATAACTTCTACAATGTTGCACAACAAATCTTTTCTTTTTTCTTACAAATCCCAAACCCTGCTTGCATTTTATCAAGTCTCAAGTCAGTGTGTGCTTTGCTTTGTTATGTCAAGTAGGACAGGATGGGAAGATACTGCTAAAAACAAACCAGAAGATGAAGAAAAGATAAAGATCCTTTGTTTTCTTTTTCAGTAGGTGAGGGGGGGAGGAGAGGGTTAGATACTAGGCACTGCTCACCTCAACAAAATTTTATTTAATAATAATAATAATATAACAGTTCTTATATAGCGCCTTACACAAGAAGTCTCAAAGCGCTAAAACTATACAACATGCGGTCAATAAGACAAAGTTAACAAATGAGTTTTCAAGTTAGTTTTAAATTGTCCAACAGTGGAAGAGTTCTTGACAAAAGATGGAAGGTCATTCCACAGTTTCGCAGATACTGTTGAAAAAGCACGATCACCATAAGAATGGGTAACAGATGACGGCACATTTAAAAGAGATTGAGAGCTGGAACGTAGTTCACGTAAAGGCTTGTAATTAGATATAAGATCCTTTAGATATAATGGAGCAAAACCATGGATGCATTTGTATGTAAGAAGAAGGATTTTGTAGTTGATACGATGCTGCACAGGAAGCCAGTGAAGATTACGAAGAACAGGGGTGATGTGGTCACATGATTTTGTTAATGCAACAAGTCGAGCCGCTGAGTTTTGAATTCGCTGGAGTTTTGAAATTTGGTGTTTAGGTAAACCATAGAAAAGACTATTTCCATAATCCAGACGGCAGGTAACGAATGCATGAATAAGCTTTTCAGTAGTTTGGGCATCCAAATAATGTCGTAATTGACCAATTTTGTGCAAAGCAAAGGAGGCAGAACGACACACATTATTAATATGCTGAGATAAGCTAAGATCATTCTGGAAAATAACACCCAGATTTTTTGCACTCTGGGCAGGCGTGATTAAAGAGTCTCCAATGGAAATACTGGTGAGTGGTATAGTATCACGGAAGCGAGAAACAAGGTGTAGTACTTCAGTTTTCTCAGGATTGAGTTTTAAACTGTTGGTGGTTGACCATGAAAGGATGTCTTGGACTAACTGCTCAGATTGCATGGTGAAAGTGCCTGGCAGCACTTAAAATCTTGCAAACAAGCTATCTGCCAGTGATTCGCAATCATACTGTACTGTTTTACATAGTAACTTGCAGACATAGCACACACCCCCACCCCCCTCCACGGGGTTTGCAAAACCTGTTCTGTAACATTCAGCATGATATGTAAACTGAGCCCTACAAGTATATACAGTCTTATATTTAACAAGGTATGCCACCTTAAATATAACAAAAAAAGAAGAAAATAACTGAAATATTTCATGATGGGTGAACGTCACTATTAGGCAAACCAACACCTCGCTCTTAAGTGTTAAGTACTAAGGTACAGCTGAAATGACACCGTAAGTATACACGAAAAGGTTTCCAAATGAAACAGTCCACTACACACTACAGTAGTTTCCCCCAAAATGGTGCTCTTGCAGATTACGAACTTTATGTATGAAGATGCTACCATGCTCAGATGTCAACATGATGCTAGCTATATAAGACTGTACATGTATGCCTCTTCAGTGTTAATGCTGTGGCATATCGTACACAGTGCGAGCGAATTTCACAAGCACAACGTTGTTTGTTTACATTCGGTAATTTTGGATGTGCAAGAGAATACCCTCATGCAAGGCACTGATAGGTTAATATTTTTAAACTGATGATTTAAAAGAAGTACCAATAAAACCTTGTGACAAATCAAATGTTTTTCAATATGATTGCAACCTCTCCAAATCAGAGGCCATGCATGTCTCATAGAGCATGCCTAACAAAATTTTATTTTTTTGTCACCATCAGGGTTCTAGCTAGGCCCATTTTAGAACTGGGTGGCAAGTAACTGGCGAAGCGAGCGTAGCACTTGCCCCACCGGCCCCTGGGGCCCTGGTGGGGTCCAGGGGCAATGCCCCGGTCAGGGGTCGAGGGGGCAAAGCCCCCCGAAGCCCTAGGGGTTTTACCCTTACAAAGAGTCCAGGAAGCTGTAATTTCTATTCAATTCTAGCCCAATTTGATGGCATTATTTATTTAACCAGAATGCAAAAATGCATTGAGGTTTCGAAGATGCATACAGAACATGTTCTTTTCAAAAAATGCTGCAGTTATTGTAACACATGGTGACCCAAAGTGACCTTTGACTCCACCAGTAAGTAACTGGTTTTTCTTTTAACCAAAACACTTCTACAATGAAAACCCAAATTTCATGCTGTGCCTTAAGATAATCTATCCTATTAACAAAGTTTTCATAGTTTGATCTCTGGTGACCCCAATTGACCTTCAACCTCCATCAAGGACAACAGAAGCCATCTTCCAACCATCACACATCCACATTCTAACTTTGAACCCTCTCTCATTTTCTCACCTTGAAACACAAAGTAGGAGTTTTCAAGGTTTGACCTTGGATAACCCCAGGTGAACTTTGACCTTTACCAAAATTAATAGGGTCCACCCTCTCGTCATAATTCATTAACAAACCAAGTTTGAAAAAATCCAAGCTTCCTACCATTAGATATCATGCAAACAAGGTTTTCGGGGTTTGAGCCTCCTGTGACCTTGGATGACCTTTGATCTCTAACAAAATCAATAGGGTTCTCCCTCACATTATGATGCATCAACATACCAAGTTTGAGATTAATCCAAGTTTCCTACCTTGAGATATCATGCAAACAAGGTTTTCGGAGTTTGACCCCTGCAACCCCAGATGACCTTTGACCCCTACCAAAATCAGTAGGATTTTTCCATACATCAAAACGCATCAACATATCAAGTTTGAAATCAATCTAAGCTTCCTTGCTTGAGATATCATGTAAACAAGGTTTTCAGGGTTTGGCCCCCTGTGACCCCACATGACCTTTGACCTCTACCAAAATCGATAGGGTTCTTCCTTACATTATGATGCATCAACATCTCAAGGTTGAAATCAATCCAAGCTTCCTTCCTTGACATAACGTGTAAACAAGGTTTTCAGGGTTCGGCCCCCCTTTAACCCGAAATGACCTTTGACCTGCACCAAAATCAATAGGATTCTTCCTTACATCATAATGCATCAACATAACACGTTTGAGATTAATCCAAGTTTCCTACCTTGAGATATCCTGTAAACAAGGTTTTCCAAGTTTGACCCCCTGTGACCCCAGATGACCTTTGACCCCTACCAAAATCAGTAGGGTTTTTACATACATCATAATGCATCAACATATCAAGTTTGAAATTAATCCAAGTTTCCTACCTTGAGATATCATGTAAACAAGGTTTTTGGGGATTGACCCCCTGTGACCCCAAATAACCTTTGACCTCTACCCAAAATCAATAAGGTTATTCTTCCCATCATATTGCATCAACAAATCAAGATTCAAATCAATCCAAGCTTCCTACCTTCAGATATTGTGTAAACATGGTTTTCCTGGTTGGACCCCCTGTGACCCCAAATGACCTTTGAACTTGACCAAAACCCATACCATTCTTCCTCTTGATATGGGACATCTATGTACGAAGTTTGAAAACTTCCTGACATTTCTATCTTCAGATACTGTGCTAATGAGTGAAATGTAAAGTGTTTCAAGTCCTATGAACATTTCTACATTGAGATACTTTGTTAGTTAGTTAAATGTAAAGTGTTTCGAGTCCTTTGACACCTGTCACACCAAATAACCTTTAAACTCGTTGAAAACTGATATTGTTCTTTTTCTTGATATAGGACATCTATGAACCAAGTTTGAATACTTTCAAACATTCATACCGTCAGATCTACTGTGTTAATGAGTTAAATGTAAAGTGTTTCAAGTCCTTTGGCATTTCTACATTGAAATACTGTGTTAATGAGTTAAATGTAAAGTATTTTGAGTCCTTTGACACCTGTGACCCCAAATAACCTTTAAACTCAATGAAAACTTATGCTGTTCTTTTTCTTGATATGGGACATCTATGTACCAAATTTGAATACTTTCAAACATTCCTACTGTGCCATATCGTATTGTAAAGTGTTTCGAGTCCTTGACCCCTGTGATCCCAGATGACCTTTGAACTCCACCAAAAACGATAGGGTTCTTCCTCTTCATATGGGGCATCTAAGTACCAAGTCTGAAAACTGTCAGATATTCCTATCTTGAGATATCGTGTTAACGAGTTAGTTGTGTTAAATGTAAAGTGTTTCGAGTTTTTGACCCCTGTGACCTCAAATGACCTTCAAACTCAACCAAAATCGATAGGGTTCTTCCTCTTAATATAGGGCATCTATGTACTAAGTTTGAAAACTCAGCGGCATTCCTATCTTGAGATATCGTGTTAACAAGCAAAGTGTCACAAACACACACACACACATACACACACACACACGCACACACACACACATACATACACACATACACACGCACGCCATCATGATTGCATTGGTTTCTCTTACCATCGAAACCAAAAATTAGTACTATTAGTGAAAAATATGGCATCAAATGTCACAAGCCACATTGTTATCAGGTCAATCATGCAGTCCTGTAATCATGCATGACGTATCGTGCACCGTATTTAAAGTTTCAGTTTTAATTTGTATTAATTTCTTAGTTAAACAAACCAAAAATGAATGAAAGTTGAATGAAAGCTGTCATTGCTGTTTGAGCCATGATAAAATTTTCAAACCTCGCGGCAGAAAATGCACTAACAGTTCACTGATTTATTATACTGATTTATAATACTACGAGGACTTTAGGCTTCCCTAGAATCGTGGATGTGTACGCTACATTTTGAACAACGTGTCATCAGATCATTTTTTGGGAATTACGTGCCGGGCGGCACAGCTCATTTTTGATCCGAGTGCTGGGCGGATATTTGCGGTACCGGGCGGTACCGCCCAGCGCCGCCCACCGTAGCTAGAACCCTGGTCACCATAAAACTGGGTACTTGTCAGGTATGGCGATCAGGTACCTGCTTCCTATTTTTTTGGACCTTGGCAAACACTAATAAAAATATTCATTTCAAGTCTAATGATCCAAAAAGAGCTTTTTAATGGGCTCATGAACATCTAAATAAGCTGCTGACTTCTATCAAGTGAACAGGTGGTGCTATAAAAGTAACCAGAGGGTTGATGGACTGGTGACCATTTTATCAAGTTTAAGCATCTTTTTGCATGCAATTTGACTGGGGTATTACTCTCACACAAAAACTCCAGCTTGTGTGTGGCAAATTATGCCAAAACAGACTTTTCCAGAAAATGACATTGAATATGATGTTAAAGGTTAAGAGCAGTTCCCCAAACTTATTTTGAAGCAACACAGCTAAACATCACAATTTTCTTATTACTTCTCTTCAATGTACCTTTCATCATACTTTTAGACTTCAATATATTGCATATGGGTAAACCAAGCAGTAGCCTAAATTTCAAATTTGAAGGGAAACAATATTGCCACATGACTCTAAACAGCCAATCATGAAACAGAACAGTCTACTACACAGCTTCAAGTTGGTGTGACAGCTCCTGCCTTTAAAATACAAATCAGTACTTGCCCAATAAAAAAAACAAAGCATGACAACATTTTATCTATTAAAATGACACTGAATATGATGTTAAACACAAAATAATACTTGCCGAAGAGTAACAAAAAGCATGAAAACATTTCATTTACTAAAATAACACTGAATATGATGTTAAATACAAACTAATACTTGCCCAATAGTAACACAAAGCATGAAAACATTTCATTTATTTACAAATTTACAGTAAGTTGGGTGAGGTTTAAAGGTAAGGAGCAGTCCTCCCCTCCCCCCCCCCCAAAAAATTATTTTGAAGCAACAGCTAAATATCACAATTTCCTGCTTATTTCTCTTCAAACTATCTTTCATAATATTGTATGACTTCAGTATTGCATACTCAAGGTAAAACAAACAATTACTCTTATTTAATTTCACATTTGAGGAGAAGAAATGTTGTCACATGACTCTCAACAGCCAATCATGAAACAGGACGGTCTACTATGTACACTAATTCATGTTGGAGTGACTGCTCTTGCCCTTTAACATCTCTGTTCCTAATCCATTGATTTAAATCAGGCCAGCCACATCCTTTTTCCAGTTGTGGCTCAATGGTTTGGTTTCCCAACTCCATTGATTATTCTGAGCACCATGCACTATGGCAGAATGTTCCATTTTTTAAGTCTTCAGGGAGCACACCACCATTAGCAGAACAGCCTTGCCGGGAAAAGTAGTTCCAAAGTACACCGTCAGTTTTAGGTCCTCTTTAAGTGTGAATTGCTCAAGTTAAACTAATCAGATGTGGTTGTTTTGTTTTGGATATGAAAGAGGATGTGTAAATGTGTGAGTGTTGCCAAATTGGGAAGAATTGAAGGTGATTTAGACTGTTTAAAAATTTGGTGCGAAAAAGACGTTTTTTCCGTCACCTTGCGGATTAATAGGGTAGGGTGTACAGACCCAAAACTTCATCCCCTTTTATCTCAAAATCTAAACGGTCATGCTATGGTGAATTTGTGATGCCATGATTGGCCAACTCACTGGCTTTCATGTGAGAGGTAGCTTTAGTGGGGTGTTAACTTTGACTGGGCTGCGGGGGGCATTTAATGAAGGCAAAATAGTGTCTAAGTCAATGGAGAAATTAATGGTGGTGTGCTCCCTTTCAGTTTGACCAAGTCAGGAGTTGATCTCTTGACATCCTGGACACATTTACAGGAAGCAGAAGTGGTAAAATGGAACTGCCACTAGTAAACAAAATTTTAACTGTTTTTAAGGTATACCTATTAAATCAACACAATAAAAGCCTTTCTTCTCAAGCAAAATACACTATACAATGAACACTTAACTTATATTATGGCTCATCCTTCTCCCCCAAGCATGAATAAGATAATTTTAACACTTCTGTACAATACAGAAACAACAGTTGTGTTTAATTAGGGTGGGAAAGCCTGGATAGAATAAACATACGATAAACTACCACACTACCTAAACAGGAAATGAAAAGCAACAATAAGGATTTCAACTTCAAGGGAAAATGCAGTCATCCCTAATTTGTATTTGTGTAGTCATCTACCATATTTCATGAATGGCTCATGAGAATCATCAGCAATATTCTTCTTACCCAATTGTGAAATTTACAATACACACTACTTGAAAACACTGAATATGCATTATCTATGTCCTGAAATATTCTGAGGGACACCTGGAAAAGTATTGAGAAAAATTTGTGAGATTTCGATTCTGTATTGAATGTATGTCAGATCACAGTCAGGAGAAACCGTTTTTGTCCTATAAGCATGGGGAAAAAGAAAGGGAGTTACAAAAGTCACTCAAACTTTGTACACTTTAGATATAGGACAGTCCCTGGAGGGATGGGGATGAAGTTATTGAAGGATAGGTACAAAGACCAAAAGTTTGTAAGAGTCAATCAGAGAGACGTAACTAATTCTCTCTTTTTTACCTTACAACAAACATTTGTTTTCTTTCAAGGAAGTCTTGCTCATTTACTATTGTAAACTTTTCCCTTTTGAAAAAATGCAAGTTTGTTTTCTATGTGTAGCCTTCCTCACCAATGCAGATTTACACATTACTAATAATGACTATAACTTGAACAGAAATTCTGATATAAGGAAAGAGGGGGGAGGGAAGATGATAAATATTTTTTTCTTTTTCTTGGCATTCTCTCCATGTTGACCATGTTGAAGGGGGTAATCAGAGTTTAACATCTCTATTTACCAGCTTCCCTTCCCTCCTCTTCCTTATTTAAGCTCCCAGCATTTCGTTCTTCCTTTTTAACTGACTTTACCAGAATCAACAGAGACTGAAGAGGTCTTTCAAGTGAGAAGAAATACTAATTGGTTTCTTACTGTTGAATGGGAATTTTTAATATAAAAAATATAAAAAATTTGTGGGTAAAAAAATTCCACATAGATACTTCTAAAAATAGTTGCTCCATTGCTCCTTTGTTGAAGAAAGTACAGCATTTTCCACCATATCAAACACATACCAAGTCTATGAAAATCCTGAATGGGGAAGATCAAAGCACAGCCTTATGGTAGAACAATGAAAGTGGCATAAATTTATTGGCCGGCATTTTTCATAAAATGAATGACAAAAGAAGTCTATTGTAATGGTTTTGTCGAAGCATGGAGAATAGAAAATTACATTGAGTTGGGTGGATGTCATCAACCATGTTTGGATCCATCAACAATAATATCAAGATCGATCCACATGTGAGTGTCCACATGCAAGATAGTGATGACCACAACCTTCTATTAAAAGGTCAAAAGGTGTGTCTAAACTTCCAAAGAATACTGAAAGTGCATTGCACTCCCAACTGATGGTCCAGCCTGTGTGCAATCAAGCATTGTGACACCTGAGCTAGAGATGCTGAATAAGGAGCAGTCATATTTTTTGCACATCACTCTGTATTATTTTGTCAATTGATAAACATTAAGTGTAGAGGGTAGGGGGTTTCCTTGCTGTGGTGGCCACATTCTCAGCAACTACCAGGACTGTGCAAGTTCTGATACACCAGGGAGCAAAGAGACATGAGTCAGGAAGTGATTTGGAGCATCGTATAGCAGAAACAAAGAGTGGGGAGTTAGAGCTCCCCAGACCAAAATACAACCAGAGGAACTTAAATTTCGATGACAGAGGAACATCACTGTATAGTTAATAACAAAACCATTATGCACCATTAGGCACAGCCTCCTTCAAAACTCATACCAGGTTTTGTCTTTGTTTTTGCTAACCTGCTCTAACTAATGTGACACTTCAGCAAGCAGCAATTTACCCATTCACAATTACACAACTAGGTAGCACTTCCAGAAATAAAATGCTATCAATATCATCATAGCATAACCTTATCTTTTCATTTCTGAGAAGAATGTGATTAGGGCAGTTTTAATTGAGCTACTTCCTCAAGAAGGTGAACTTAGTGAGAGACTGTTATTCATTAAACACAATGAATGTGGTTTTGGAGTCAGTAAGTTCCAATACCACCATTTGTAAATGTGAGGTGAGGAGCAAGATTGACCACATGGTTTAACTTGATGCATGTGACTTTAAAGGTCAAGTTCTCTCACCCCAAACAGTACCAATTCTCCTAACCTTCTTACTGAAGCCCCTCCCACAGTTGTCTGAATTCATCTTATGCAATCACATTCTCAGTTTATTGCTTCAGGGTGAGTATAGATAAGTTCTACACATAAAAACACTCTCAGTACTGTTCATGCTGTGTAAAATAAGCTTTGGTAATCTGCGTTGTTTGAATTAACAGTCAATCAAAAAGCTGGGTCAATGGAAAGTTTCTGTACTACCCTACAAGAAGTGTAGTTTGGGATGAGAGGATTGGCCCTTTAAATACTGTACCTACACATTTTATTTAAATTGTTGACCGCATTGCTTATTGTTGCTGATTAAGAAATGTGCCCTGAACCCCACTCTACAGTAAATCCATCATACTCATCCCTATACCACCTCTGCTTGTAGTATGCATGTTCATGTGAGAGTAATGCAATGCATTTGGGATACTGGATAGTTAATTATTTCAGTCTTCCACTGTAATACCTAACTGCAAAAATTATAAAAACAATTTTGGGGGAGGGGGGACAAAATCCTCCTCTGCTAACAGTTCTTGTGCAGCTTAAAGGCCCAGTTCTCTCACCCCATACAGTATCAATTCTCCTAACCTTCTTATGCTTAAGCCTCCCCCTCCTCCCCCCCCCCCCCCAATTTCCTGAAATTCATCCTCATCCAGTTACAATCTCAGTTTACTGCTTCAGGGTGAGTACAGAAAAGCTCAATGTGTGTAATCAAAGCACCCTCAGTACAGTTTGTGCCGTGAAATATAAGCTTTGGTACTTTGCATTGTTTGAATTAGCTGTCAGTCAAAGAGTTGAGCCAATTGAGAATTTCTGTACACCCCTACCAAAATTGTAGTTTGATGTGAGAGGACTGGCCCTTTAAATGAAGTGTCCTAAAAATTTGTCTGTTTGCTTACTTTCCTTTCTTCTTCTCCATTGGACTGAACATAACAGTAGTACTGCAGGCTCACAGCTGTAAACTGGGGCATCAGAATTACCCTCCAAAATATTGATTAGTTTTGGTTGCACCTGAAAAAGCCATACATAGCATAACCAAAAGTGCAGATCTACACATGCATGCACAGCAATTGAGAGAGACCCCAACCAATTCAAAGGTGTCAATACTTTCCTCTAATAGAAAAAATATACAGGATTTTCAGCCAAATATGGCCAACAGAATTATGTGGTATGATATAAGTTCATTCATTTATAGGTCAGTGAAGTCACCAACAGAGCTTATAATACATCATAAACTACAGTACACATGGAATGAGATCAAAAGATGTGTATAATTTAGTAAACATTGAGTACATGAATTAAATATCTTTGTGTAATGGGTTTCACAGTCATCAAACAATCTGAGGGATTGTAAAATGTTTTGAACTGTCAGTCAAACAACAGCACTAGCTATACCTATAATAATGTAAACACGTTGCCACCATATAGTACACGGTCCATGTAGTTGTATAACAACTAGGGCAAATGTAAATTACTTTGCAGTCATATACCTTACTTGTCCTACTCATACTTTATCTTTCTTCCCAAAACATTATGCACTGTTTTAGCACCCTGTACTGTACATAAATGCAGTAGTTGAAGCTAGCACATTGGCGGTGTGGAATGTTTCCTGTTTTTCTGTTGGTGGTCAAACATGCCCATAAAAGTTTGGGAGACCTTTCAAAGTCTGGAAAGATTTCCCAGGAAAAAGGATATTCCATTTTCCAGCAATAAACTCCTACTTAACAAATATGTGATCATTCAAAAAAAAGCAATTTCTTTACTTATTTGCACATTCTCTCCCAAATTTAAACATCAAGAAACCCTTCAACACACCAAAGAAACTTCCCAGCTTCCCCTTTTATTGTTTAGTATTCAGTAAAAAATGACCATTTTGTTAAATTAATCTGGAAGGAGAGTTAACAATTCCAAATTTACATTCATGTTTGTTTTCAAAATTAAATGAGAGCATTATTTCAAAGCTACATGTACTGTGCTTCTGACAGCAATGTACCAACAGGTTTAAACTTTGGTAGACTTACACTGTAACCATGGAAACTATATGTCTAAGGTAGAAACATTTCCATTCTGTTCCTAAAAAAAAAGCTACCATATTGCCTTTCTTGAATAATAAATCATTCTAAGATATTAATTTTAAAACTGTGAATTCAAACCAAACACAATATTTCCCTTGAAAATCTGTCAGTAGTATTGAGTCATACTACTTTGTTTGCCACAATATCTTCATGACTAATCACTATTGAGTACTCCAGGGTAAGTTTTGGTCAGAATTCTAATCAACAATTTGGTAAGTCACCAGAAATTATATAAACTAACAAATTCAAAACAAGTGACAAGTTTAGCCCAGCCATCTGTTTAGCAAAATAACTTGTGGTTGCCACCCCCAAATAATCAATGACACCAGTCACAGCAAAAACATTTCTAGAAATTACAGGACGTATATTATTATTGATCTGATAATACCTCAGTTTTCGAATCCACACTTTATTTTTATTTAAAATTTTGTTTTTTATTGTTGCTATGTTTTATCTTTTTATTTTTTGGGCTTTATTTCGATGCCCATTGAAAGAGCTTAAAATGCAATGTGAGACCCCAGATTTACTGTTTTTGTATCAAAGGACAAAAATTCAATTTAGCCCTTATTTCAGCTATGAACGGTTGGTCTAAAATATCCAGACATTTCTGTGAAACCAAAACATTGTTTTTATTTGATATGTAAAGCTTAACATAAGAAAAAATGTCTAAATTTGTACAGAGTGTCCGGAAAAGGCACTGATGTTTTAGCTGTCACTTAAACTGTCAATTATATCTTGATTTCTTCTTGTCACCAATCTCAAATTACTTCGTTCTAATTCCTATTCCTATCTAATTCCTATCTCCAATTCCTACCTAAAGACCAGTCATTTACTAGCAAGAGCTTTCTTATTTTTACAACCAAAGACACTGTTTCTGAAAATACTTTACTACATAATTTGCCTTAAACTCTCAATGAAAAGGCCTCCCTATTTCAAAAGCTCAATTTCAGAAGAAACAAAAAAGTTCATAGCAACTAACTACAAATTATTAGATATTTAAAACTGACACTTTTTAAATGTTAGTGACTAGCCTGGCTGTGTATGCATTAATTTATTACCTTACCCATTCTTTATTTTAAATTTCTTTTCCATCATAATGGCAGGATAGAATCATCTTTTTGGATTCAATGTTTTGTCGGGGGTACAAAAACTTTCATTTCAGTTTCAGTTTTTATTCATTACAAGATTACAAGCTGATGTTAAAGTCCCCTTTTCTTAAATAACAATGATTTCAAACTTACTGCACCATATGCTTTCAAAACATTAAATGAAGGTAAACTTAATGCCTTGCAACAAAGTGGGCTTTATTCTTATCATAACATTTAAGAAGGATAAAGAGATTAAAACTAAAGTACTTATCAATTGCAAAGGGGGCTTTCACTTCTATAAACAATCTCTTGCATAAACACAACAGTCCAATCAAAACTCAGGAAAATCAAAAGTTAATTAACCTCAATATTTCTATGTGACACAAGGACATAAAATCTACAAGTACTTACCATTCTGCTTTTAAACACAAGAGGTTTCACTGCAGTTTTAGAGTGAACAAAGTATTAACAAGTGGTCATTCTGGGTAAACGCATCAAGAAAAAGGACTGACACTGAAATCATGAGGAATTGTTACTGCAGCTTTCATTTTTTCTTTTTCTTTTTTTTTTTCTTTCTTGTCTTTAATTTCTAATTCTATGAATTTCAATACCTACAGTAGTAAGAAGGTTCCCAAAATCTAAAAATGCATTCAAGCATTAACCTCAATTTAGGATTTTGAAAATTATGCAGAAAAGTAATGTCCAAATCTAGGAAGGGAGTTGCAATTTGACATGACATGTACAGCTACTCAGATCTACGCAATTACAAACTTTTTGCCACTAATTTGGTTCTTTTCAATTCATTACAGTTAACATTTCAACTATTTTGTTAGTAAATACCACCATTTTTGTTTCATGTTATAGCGTTATAGCAACTTTATTAACAACTTAATATTTTCAAAGTGGTACAACAAACTTTCTAAATACAAAAAAGCCACAAATTGTAATTATCTGGGTAACTAGTTGGCTAATAAATTGGAGAGATTATGACTTTATTTGAAAAAATAATGTTCTCTGGGGAAAAATTCACTGATTTGAAGTGCATGAATAATTTGTTCATTCAACTCTTTAAATGATGCAGCATTCATACTTTTTCTTTGTATGCAGCTTAGTTTTGAAGTCACAGCTAAATGTCAGGGTTTTTCCTTAAAATCTTTAGTTTAGCTTCACTGCTGCTTTTATTGATGCACACTTTCTTAAGGGATTAAGTGCAGTATATCCACGTTACCATGGTGTTATTAGTTTGCCTGAGAGTAAGTAAAGGTATTAATGGAATGCAAAGGGTGATAGGAGGTACGTGAGGACTGAAATAGACGGAGCATTTCTAAAGAGATACTTTTTCAACACACTTGTTCAGATACAGTGACTGGATTCACAGTATTTTATGTAACAAAGAAACAAAGATTCAATCATAATACAATCTAATGTACTAGTTGCCTCATAATAATTTATGGAATTCAGGTCATTTACTCATATGAAACATGGATACCAATATAGGCTACTGCACATGTCTTAGCATACAATGTTAAAAGTTTGCTCCTACTAAATTGCTTTTTACATACCTTTTTCAAAAATTCTCAGACTGAAATAAGTAGGTATATGCATACAAGTAAACGAAACACTTGCCAGTAATCCCTTAGGATATTCAAGGAGGTTGTACAAAGTAAGATCACAGGTGGTTTTCAAATTAACAGCTTGGGTGGTATATGCACATACTTACAATGTACACCAAATAGTTTACTGCTCAACACTGCAGCCCTCACAAAATCCAACTGAAGATCAATTCATGAGTTTTGAAATAGCTCAGTAAGTCTACCCGGACACAAGTTTTTATAACAGGGATATGACGGTTACTCACTTACCCCCCCCCCTTCCCCCTCTAAGATTTTCTTTTACTTGTTTGCAAAAGACAGTTTTCATGAAAAGGGCACAGTGAAATTGCCGAGGTCTGCACTGCAATTCATTTTTGCAGAATGAATGAGAAACAAAAACAAATGGCAACATGTTTTATTTAGGAAGTGGCTTAGAAGTTTCGTTGCAATGTCAGATGTGTATAACAGGTTGTTAGGCAATGGAAAAATACCATATGAACTTTTAAACAATAAAAGAAGCATTATTGCTGCATTTATGTTCAGGCATGCATACACAAGTTCAACTTCAGAGATGGCTTTGCATTTAAAAAAGAAAAAAGAAATGGCGAAAGTGAAATTTTTAACATTACAGTTCATTTAGCTTTTGGTGTCAATGTCAGAAAAAAGGAGAGATTAAGGTATATGTGACAGCAGGTGTTACAGTTAGAAAAGGGTTTAGTACACTGTACTCCTGAGTCAGATGTCTAGGGTAGGTTCTCAGCAATTAAATTAAATTTCCATTTCAATTACATAAAGCCCTGATGGGAATCCTTTATTTAATGACAATTTACTCCTTGCCAAGTTACAAGTATCTCACACTTGAAAAGTGGAAGAATCAATGTGACTATTGATTTACAGAGTTGACATCTTTTTGTGGGGCAAGGAGATTTTTTTTTTTTTTTAATTCTACACAAAGCAAGCTGGAGAGGTACACCAAATGACCTTCTGGCTTTAATTTGCCGTTTATAACACAACAATTGTTTGAGGTCACACTGCAGGAGTGACCATGACAGTCCTTTAAGGATACTTCTCTTGGGATAGTAGTTCCTGAACACAGTGACCTTTTGAATGGTTTTGGGACAGGGGCAATTTTCTTTCTTTCACTTTAACAGCAAGTTTTCATGTCGATGGTTGCTAGAAAGAAAATGGCAATTGCCATTGTAAACAAACTGGCATTTCCTGATGGTTTTCAAGCCAATTAATGGCATGAAATTCATAACATTTTACTGGAACTGTTGTAATGCTTGTCATCAGCTTGAATTCTACATACACAATGTTTAAGAGCAATTAAGTTACCAATTACCTGGATTCCTTGACATAATGTTTAAAATCTGATTATACAACCCCTCCCCCATGGACTATATATATTGTTCAGAACATCACTACACTTCAAAGTGCTTTTTCCTTGATAATAATTTGTGAAACTAGTTCATGTGTTAAGTTCCAACATTTTGATAATTTCATAAAATGGGGAAAGAATTTGGTGACCTAAGCACTGTACTGTTCATGCTCTTAAGTTTGTAACACGAAATACTCAACACTGGGTAAATTTTTAATACAAGTTTCACAAAATACATTAAAAAAAAAAAACATTTTCATGCAATTTACAAAAAATTAGGTCATTGGGCAAATACAGAAGGGTCTCTGCTTGAAGTATATACACTATAAATTTAACGCTAGTATGCTGTTTGCATTGAATTTTTTCTTCCCACTTATCGAACACAACAGACCCAATGGCCTGTGGTTGTAGGTAACTACTACTGCCAGGGTGTCTATTGTACAAGTTGCTATGAAAATTTATAGCCTCTATGTCACAATAGTAAAGGTGTAGTCATGTGAAGCAAGAACAGATAGTAATTTATGAAAACTGTTTTTCTTTCACAAGTTTATAACAGTGGGAAAAGAAGTTGTAAGGGCTGGAGTCTCCTTTTTCCCATTATGTGTTTCCACTCCACCAAACAGACCTAACATCTCTTTTTGACTAAATGGCAATTTTATTGGAGCAGTAACTACAAAAGAAAGAATGGAGAGTTGCCTTTTTCAGTTAGGGCACTATGACTTACGTACTGTGACTGGCAAATTACCACCACATTGTCCCAAGTGGCCTCAAAAAGTACAGTTTATTCCACTAGAGTAAATACAGTACTAGTCTAGATTGAATGGACTTAATTTACATTGACTTATTTTACCTCTTGTAAAATGGTATCTTCCCCTCTACAATTAACTTGAATCACTGGTAAAATTTAAACCTCCCTGAAAATTTCTTTTATCAAAGTTTGAAACAAACAATCATTAATCCACTATCTTTCTGTAACTCAGTGTGTACCATCCACTCAGAAGTGTAATTTGCAATCTTCCATTTTGCATAAAAGTTCTGTAACTTCTGTTTCAGGAAGTAGGCCAGTGAACTCAAGCTGAGCAATGGAGTCAGAGATCTTGGTTGAAATCATATGTCACAACTACTTGCTTGTGATGGGCTACAGAGCTGGTGGCAATCTGGATTTCAATATGTGTAAGCCAATAACACAACGGAAAGTAGCCTGTATACAGTAAGACTGCAGGGCTTTCAATGGTATGTCACATGTTTCACACATTGGAAATGAAACTGACTACACTCAATTTCTAGAAGTCATATTCCCAAGATACATAAATATGAACTGAACACCACTAAGGGAAATGAAACCATGGGGCACCTGTCAGCCTGCCAAAATGAAAAAAAAAGTGATTTGAAAAATCTTTTAATGACTTTTATGGTAAAAAGCTTTCAAAAACCATCAAGAAATTTAATCACAATGTAAATAGATAAAAAAAAAATTGAAAAGGAAACCTTTGAGATTTTCCTTTGCATACCAAACTGGGATTCCCCCAGAAACACAAAAAGGGGAATATATTACTGCTAAACCCAAGTCCAAAAAGATGCTGTCCAGGGCTTAAGTTATGAGTGGGCTTTGGTGGAACAAAAGCTTGCTTCGATACTTTTTTGAGGTCCATTTCAAGCATTTTTAGGGCCATTTATTTATAAAATTAAACCTTGGCTGAAAAACTTTACCTAACCCAACCTCATGTAACTTAAAGGACCAGTTCTCTCACCCAAAACAGTACCAATTCTCCTAACCTTCTTACTTAAGTCCCTCCCACAATTGTCTGAAATTCATCCTCATCCAGATACAATCTCAGTTTATTGCTTCTAGGTGAGTATAGAAAAACTCAATTTATATATTCAAAACACTCTCAGTACCATTCATGCTGTGTAATACAAGCTTTAGTACTCTGCATTGTTTGAATTAGCTGTCAATCAAAGAGCTGAGCCAATTGAGAATTTCGGTACCCAGGTACCAAAACTGCAGTTCGGGGTAAGATGTTTGGCCCTTAAAAACATTGCTGCAAAGTGTCAAGAGACCAAGATATTGACAATTTTCTAATTTGTATGGAAACAGAATGGCGGGAGGGGGAGGATTTGCCACCTTCTTTTTGGAAAAGGGGGAGTCAAATCCCCATTACTCCCTCCCCTTCCTTTGGCAAAAACATTGGTAGGCTAAATCTCTCAAAATCGCAAAATAAAACCTGAACCTATGAAGGCTTCTCTACACATGCATCAAAGTGCAAAACAAAGACAGTTCTTGGTACCTTGCTCTACTATACATGTACTACACTGCTTAGTTGACCACAACTTGTGCTATGAACTTCTCTTTATTTGCTATACCAAAGTCAAGATAATGTGCAAACAAATGATTATACTTCACTACAGCACCGAACCTATGTGAATCCATGTCATGAAAACAATCTGATCTATCTAACACCAAAATATTCTCAAAATTAACTGCAAAGAGCATGTTGTGATTTTATTTCATGAACTCCTTTGTACAATTACCAAATGACTTGCAAACTAGCATAATTTCCTGATTCAACCAAATGAAATTCTCCACAACATTTGTTCAAGAAGAGTTGCCATGTGGGGGGGGGAGGGAAATAAAACCATGGATTGTGGTAAAATTTTGAAAATCAAACCAACACAAAAGCTGCTTTAATTGTTTTGGCCATGAGAATAAAAATTTCTATGGAATCCATACATACAATTTTCTGCCTCCTTCTAAAGCACACTTTTGACTCAAAACTAAAATGAAAACACTGAACCACATATGTGTCTATTTCTTTTACTCATTTTTGAAAACATTACCTGCACCTCACTTTTGTTCCAAACAAGAAATATGCCCTTGGTGTCATTAATTTCAACATTGAACACAAATACCTCACCATGACCAACCATTCACAATTACCATATCTTTATGTATCTTTCAAAATTGCTCACATTTGCATGTCACTGAGTAGGCTGTACATTGTTAAACATCATTTACAGGCCTCTGAGGATGAACTCCTCATCAGTAGGGAAAACAGCAAGTCCATAATGTAAGGTTGCAAATGGCACATGATCACAGATACTTTCAACCAAAAAGAACTGCCAGCACTGGTTTCAGTCATCCCATGCAACATTATCCAATTTTGTTGTTCAAATATTCACCTAGTGCATCCAGTTACATCCTAGTTTAAATCCAATGTTGCATAAATGTTGCTAGTTTTAAATCCAATTTTGCATAACACTTTGTTTCACTTGTGTTTTTATAACTTATTTTGTTTATCTGTCTTCTTACACAATTTTTATTTCACTCAAAATCCAATTGAAAAGAAACATGGAACAGCAAATGTTTACTTAAACAGACTAGCTATCTTCATTAAATCAAACCATACAAGAACTAGGGCCAACTATGAAAAACTCTAAATGTGTATGGTGTGATGCACTGTACTTTTCTCAACTTAAAAGCAGCTCGCATTTTCTTCACAAAGTAATGACAAATGGTCAAACTTAGACAATCCCTATATCTATGTATACAAGTAACTGTTTTATGAGAGAGTATTTAACAGTTCAATTAGCTTTTGAAAAATTTTTTACCAGACACTTTTTCGAATTGTGAACAAAACCGTTACAAGTCAGGGCACCACAAAATTCAAAATTTTACTTTTTCCTATAACAATTGGATTAGGAGCTAATTATAAGCGTTGTTATGTGGTGTTGACCCTTAAACACTCTCATTAAAATACTGATATCAACTCATTAAGCCCCTTTAAGAACCAGAAAATCATGATGTTTTTTACCCTCTGACTTCATTCAATTTTTTACAATTTTTTTCTGACAGGGTTTTTTTAAATAATTTAATTTACATTCTTCCTAAGGGTTTCAATTCATTGTTAAACCAGCTAAGTGTAAAAAAATCACATCCCTCAAATGTAGTGATTTGAAGAGAGCCACTGTGCACTATCATCTTTGCACGCCTCAAAATTCAAGGTCTGAAATTGTGTGGGACAACTGATTTTACTCTGTCCCTTACAGTTTTGTAATTATTGAATCAACAGTTAATTATATCAAAATGAGACATTTGCCACAAAATCTTCCATAATAAATTGTTGGTAAAGTGGTTTAGTTGCATGGACTATAATGGTTGGTTCTAAGTTCGAACAGGTTCTTAATTCGAACACCTCATTTAAATGGAATATTTATTCCCTGATCGATGCTAAATAATTGTCTGTTTTACCATACCATATACAGCCATAATAATTTCTTAATGGTTTTTAAGTAATTGAAGCAAACACTGTCTTATGACTGATATATGAATGATTTTAATTAGGTGTTCATATTTAGAACCTGTTCGAACTTTGAACCAACCATTATATAATTCATCCAAAGCAGAAGCAAAAGATCATTTGAAAACAAACAAAATTCAAGACAAACATTTGTTTACTTTGACATCGACATGGAAGCAATTGTTAATTTATAAGTTATTCTCATTCACAATGTAATCAAACAATACCTCCAGACAATCAAAACTTGAGTATAGCCTAGGTTTACCAACAAACAACCTGGGGAGCCTATTTTCTAAAAAATAGACAAGAATATGCCGTAAAAAATAACGATACGTTGGGCACTGAAACATGTTAACAACTTAAATGGGATGTTTGACTTATCCATCTAGAGTTAGTTGTACCCCAAAACCATATTAGCCTAGCCTATGCCATGCTTACCTTACTTAACAGGTAGGACTGACTTGAGTCTTTAGTGATGGAATGATTCCTGGCCTTGAGTCTCACAACAGACAACACACAACTATCAATTAGGCCTAGGCTAGGCCTATCATCTAGCATAACAACCCATGGGTTAGCCTTAACTTACTCTTAATTGGGTGGAGAAATTGTTCCATATGAATCATGGAGATTTTTGCCCAGTTATGAGAAGTTTGGCCTAATCCTAGCCTACTTCTGTATGGGGCAAGAACGGTCTAAGGGTTTATGGGATTTAAATAACGTTTGGCTCTGGTTGTATTTTATACAATTTACACCAGCACAAGTTTTCACGTGGGTCTTCACCATGTCCATACGAGTAACGTTATGTCTGTTAAAATTCATACCTAAATTTTACTTCGTTAATTCTCCAAACTTTCCACAAACTTTACAGCGATCGATAAACTCTGTGGTATGGTTAAAGAAAGTTACTTAAACTATGAGATGAAAAAGTTGTTGATTATCTTTTTGACGCAAACAATCTCGTACTCCTCGCCTGAGATAGGGCCATAACATTGACAGGTTTACTTCAAGCAGTATACATAACACAGTGCACTTATGGAGGTCCTCATCATTACTTACCTAGTATGAGGGGTACGGCGGTGGCACAGACGATCAACAAGTATTCAAGAAAATTCAACCTCATATTGAACTCCACAAACTCGTAAGATTCGATCCGACTAAATCCAGGTATTCCTCAGACATTACATCGATCTAAGTTCATCGTGATTTCGGCGATGTATCAGAATTAACCATTTAATATTTGACAAAAAGGTGGTAAAAATCGGTTGTAAGTCTCACTTGATTTGTAAGTGCTCAGGTCTTTTGTACCTATATGTTAGTTACATGGTGTGTGTATTGCCGATGCTCAATGCGAGTATGGTAGTATAGTACAGTGTCTCTACTACGTACGTATAATACAGGATGTATTTGTGTGCATTGTTGGGGATGCATAAGAACGTACGTACGTAACACACATGAGCGAAGAGCCAGTCGTGTGGCATAGCTTACAAAGGCGCACGACCAACTGTATTCATCCGCTCCTTCAGACCAAAACGGTAACCAAAGATATTCACACAGATCATGGAGTAGAAACTACTTTTCGATTGGAATAATGGTAAAGTGAATGAGCAAGAGAGATTCATATTCTAAAACCACAAAGGGTCACATGTCCGAACTTTGGTGGCAAAAGACACAATCCCATAATAAATTTGGATACCACACGTAGTCTAGGAAGGTTTTGAATTCTGCAGCAACAATAATGTGATTAATTCACACTGCATTCACTTAACAGTATCTTACCAATGATAAGTGCCAAGAGCAGTTAGACAGGGCATACTTCCGATTTTGTCATTTCCAGCGCTCGGAAAAGTTTACCAAACTAATTTACTCGCGTGCAGTTCTGAGTTAGGAGTTGCAATTTGGGGCGCTCAGCGAGCGAAAAATTTTGCTTTTTGAAACAAAAAAGTAGGGCTACATATATATGAGACTTTTATTGAAGAGAATTCGGAATTTCATTGGAAGAGTTGGGAAAACCACACTGTTGTTGAAATGTGCCACAGATGACATATTTCCGAATTTCGTTTTCAGACCCGGTAGGAGAGCAATCCCTGCCCCTCTGTAGGAGGCTGAAGCTACATGCCACTGCTACGTTACGCATACTGTATGCAAGTGAATCGTTGAATGAACTAACATGCTGGTACTACAGAGACGGCGGAGCGAGGGCATAACAATCGAGCGGACCAATGTGATAAACAAAATAAATACAAAGTTAAGGCGTTCCAAAATACGGGTAATGGCGGGCCAGAATCCAACGGCACCCACAGCTCCGGTGTCTCCACAGACCATGTACCGGTCACTACTCTTACCCTTTGCAAACGCATAACCAATCCCTTGCAAGAGACTGTTTGGGGAAATAGAACAAGCAAGAACCAATTCACTTTAGGGTCGGCTTTTACCAAGCATGCCATAGACAGAAGGTCTTGAAGGGAGGGATTTTTCCAAGGAGGCGAGTGTGTAAAACGTATTAAAATCAATGCCACACTTAACAAACTCAAGGGTGAATTTTTCGGTCTTTGCCACCCCTATCCCCAACTATATATGGCCCGTTAACATGGAGCCTAGAGAGCTGCCTCGGGATGTGAGTGGGGCCCCGGTTCGATTCCTAAATCGAGTTATTACCATAATCCTTTAAGGAATGGTCCTGTCATTCCAAACATTTTCAATTCTCCTAACTTACTTACTTTAAGCTGCTCCCACAACTAAAATTCATCCTCATCAGACACAGTCTCGGTTTATTTGCTTTAGGGTGAGTATATACAAGACCTCAATGCGTAATCAAAGCATTCTTAGTGCTGTACATACTGTGTAATACGATCTTTGGTAATCTGCATTTTCGTATCGAAAACTTTTGTACAAAAACGATCATTTGCTTATTTTTCACCAAAATTTCTAAATTGTTCTAATTAAGGTTAGCTTAATCAGGTACGCTTCGAAATGATATGTCTAGTTGAAAGCAACCCATGAAACGTCCATTTTCATTCGAAATACATGGTTTTTGACGATTTCAAAATTTTGTGACGTCATAATTTTAGGGAATTTCCCCCAAATAACGCGTCTTTTCATGTCACAGCCTTTGGGAAGTGGCTAAAGACTGGGGATACGCTCACCTGCTCACGTTCGTCGGATGGGGACGTTAAATGGTGGTCCTCGGAGCAGGATTGGGAGCAATTAGTACCTCGTTATCTCTGAGCACTAGTCGAAGTTCGCCGGACGCTCACTCTGGCATAGGCTCCTCGATGAGCCTAATGGTCTCAACATCATGTGGTCTCGGTCTCGGATATGCTGGTATCGACTTTAAAGGGTCAAAACCTCTCACCCCACACTACAATTTTGATACCCGGGTACCGAAATTCACAATTGGCTAAGCTCTTTAATTGACAGCTAATTAAAAAAATGCAGAGTGCCAAAGCTTATATTACACAGCATGAAGAGTACTGAGAGTGTTTTGATTATATAAATGGAGTTTTTCTATACTCACCCTGAAACAATAAACTGGGATTGTGTCTGAATGAGGATGAAATTTCAGACAATTGTGGGAGGGGCTTCAGTAAGAAGGTTAGGAGAATTGGTACTGCTTGGGGTGAGAGAACAGGGCCTTTTACATTGGCCAATAAGGAATAATATGGAAATTTTAACTTCACACGTGATGCACATCTGTTAATGATACTGAAATAGCAAAGGAAACAGGGAAATTTTTAGCACATAATTCCAGCATGCATGAAAAATCATAAATAGAGCATTATTTTGCATCTTCGGTCTTCGAGACAGCAAAACATTTCACAGGGGAGGGGGACCGTTCCTATTCCATGAAGGTGGTCTCAAGTTAGAGCAATGAGCCGATTTTGCAGCGCCCACACCAAAACTGGCGGGCCCCTGCTTTTTATGTGATAGTTTTAGTTTTTATTTTTAATATGTTTTACTCCAATAAATCAAATTGTTCATGTGTTTCCAGTTTGTTGCAATGAACATTAAATTGTAAACGTATTTTCAACGTGTTACTGCCTACAAACTCTGCTTACTTACAAGCCTCAAAATGTCGTTTCCTGCTATCTGCGGGGTCGTAATTTTTAAAATTTTCCACTTAATGGTGGCGTTCCGTTTAGATAGTCTTCTGGGTAGGATTGTGTAACCAGGAAGCCCCCTGGTACAGTTCGGCAAAGAATCCTCGGTCCGTTTGCCACTGCGGAAAATACTGAAATGGTCTCGTACGCCTATACCGTTTGACAGGACAAAGGTTTGCTCAAATAGCAGAAAAATACTGCAAAACGCTGTCATCACCTTGTAAAATGGAGTTGAAATAATATTTCACTTAGGTGTACGTACTACAACGTCGGGCCGTATTAGACTCGAGGGATACGGGCATGATTCGTCAGCCAATGAAAGGCTTTGATTGGTCAAGCCAGAGCGCGCAATACGAGCAAACGGTTGCGTTTAAATGAATGTACGCAGCCACATAGTGTAACGAACTCATAGATAACAGATATGACATGTCCGAAGTTCGTCCATATATCGTGTGTGTTATTAGCCAAATAACAGCCCCCTGCTATAAGCATAGAGCTAGATGTCATACGAGCCTTAGTCCAAAAATTTTCCGTTAGAGGTCTAATCCTCTCACCCAAAACAGTTCCAATTCTCCTTACCTACATACTTAAGCTCCTCTCACAACTGTCTAAAAATTATATTCATACTGACGCAATTTCAGTTTATATTATTGCTATAAGCTAGTTGAATAATTCGTTGCGGCATGGAATCGTGGGGCATAACATCTAAACAAACCGAGCCCAGCACATAACGTACGACGATACCCTTTTTCGTCATTACGTGCATATAACTCTGTCTAAGTGTCTAGCCAATTCAAACGAAAATATAGGAACTCTATCCTACTCTATGGCAGGATAAATGCAAAGTTTAAGACCAAAAAGGCAATTTAGACACAATTCCACTATACAAAACCACATTTATGGTCTCTCTTTACGCTATGAATGGATTAAGAAAGAATGATTCAACAAAATTTACATGTAAACTCAAAGTTTGGAATATGTGTTGTAGGTGAGAGATTGGTTGTTTATCCCGAAGATTTCAAGGAAGTTAATTACTCAGCAGACAGCTTATTGTTTGGTAATTGATACTTACAATTTTCAAGGACACAATTAAAACTTCTAAAATAAAACCCTCAGTACAAACTAATGTCAAAACTGTCCTTGAAACAGAGATTGTAAAAACAACTTGAAGGATAACATTAGCCATATATGGCATGTTCCTCTCCTGACATCACAACATTTGCAAATAGATCTCATATTTATTGATGATGGAGTGCAAATCAGAAAATTGCCCTGTAAATTGGTCATTTTTTGACAAATTTTGATGGGAATTGCTGCTATTTTCTTGGTTTTTATGCTTTTTACATTAAATACCCACTTCCGTCATTTTCATGTCACACGATCGTTTAAGTGGAATAAAATTTCACTTATGTTCATTTCACTTCAGTGACATGCATTATACTGGAGTAGAGTGCATTTCACTTAGGTGAATACTTTCTGCTTAAAGCGACAATCTGCCAATCCTCTCACGGCCCAAACTACAATTTTGGTAGGGGTTTACCGAAATTCTCAATTGGGCCACCTCTTTGATTCACATTTGAATTCAAACAATACATAGAACCAAAGCTTATATTACACATCATTTACTGTATTGATAGTGTTTTGATTATATACATTGAGCTTTTATATCCTCACCCTGCATGAAGCAAATGAACTGCGATTGTGTCTGGACGAGGGTGAATTTCAGACAATTGTGGGAGGGGCTTAAGTAAGAAGGGTAGGAGAATTGGTGCTGTTAATTGGGGTGAGAGAATTGGGCCTTTAAAGTGTACGGTACCTCAAATCAAAAAGTTAAAAATTTTTTATTAAACAGCATGATAATGAATTCTAACAGTTCAACTTCCATCCTTAGAGGACATGCTTGAGCCGAGATATAAAATGCTGATGTTTACCTACTCAAATTAAAATGGTACATTGCACAATAATTTGTGATGTCGTAATTGTTGTACTAATCAAATTACAATTTTTATATTTCCTTGTTTTTCTGCAAGTTGCTGCACCTTGTACCAATGTGTGATAGCACTCCTACTCTTATGAGGTGTTGTAATTAATTAATTAAGCAAACAAGAAGTAGTTCAAGGTCATTAAAACAATTTTTTAATTTTAAAGGGAAGCAAAGCATTTAATGTGAGCAGAAAGTCACAGATTATTGCGCATTGGACTGATTCGTTTTAAATGAATAAATTTCAATGTTTTCCATCTAGGCTCAAGAATGTCCTATGAAGATGGAAGTTGGACTGTTAGAATTCATTTCCATGCTGCTTATTTTTTTTCTTGAGGTACAGTTTAAGTGGAACATATTTATTTTAAGTGAAACACAATTTCACCTGTCACTTGACTGGAATTAGGTGGGATTGATTTCCATATAAGTGAAGTACATTTCATTTACGTGGAACTGAATTCCACTGAAGTGAGATACATTTCACTAAGTGTAATGTATTTCACTTAAGGTTAAGGTGTTCCACTTAAGTAAAACTAGATGGGACTGCGGGATAAATATTAACACGGCTTGCCATACAGAACACTGAACATGTAACCGTTTCCTGTACTCGTTTCCATGGCAATACAGGTGCTTGTCAAAACAGAAGGTAAAACTATTAAGATCCATTGTGTTCTCAATCAGTCACGTGCAATCTTAATTTTTAATTCTAATCTATTTGTTAGACCGAATGCCATATCGCAAGGTGCAGTATTTATATTAGCATCTGAAATCTACGAAGCGTGTACTATCGTATGTTTTACCAAGATACTCGGTTGATCTTGAATTACTTCCGCCGTCTGCACTTAGCTACTTCCGGTAAGTTCCTCACCGTTGTCTGTATACTTCCTGAGAAAGAGAAACTTAATCAAGAAGATTTGAATGACAGACGTCTCAGGAACTTTAATCAAATAGTAAACTTCATGATCGGAACAAACTTTGACCTTATATTCATGACCCTTGTAAATACATTTCAAGCATTTACTTGTTTCAAACTATGACTGCAGACTGAGACACGTTGGATTGAGAGGAAATCACACTTCACCTACTTCGCAAATGGCGCAAGTTGGGTAAAAAGACTGGTTTACCTGTTTACCCCTCTACAGCTGTAAGCTTATAGTCCTGTATGCATACTGTTTTACTCACGTTAAAATGGCAGGCCTACATGTACATTCGAGGGCATCGATAGGCACATGCACCATCTTTAAATGTTTGTTTGTGTGCTGAAAGGAATGGGAACATGTTAGCAAAGTGTCCTGACTGTACTGGACAGTTGCAAAAAAGATTTGCCCAATACATATCCATGCGAACTATGCCAAAGCATTTAACCGTTCTTAAGCTGTTAAGACGCACCTTTTCAAATTTCGAACTCTTTCTGATGCAACTTTTTGCCTATTAAAAAAACGATATGGACAGTGCTGCACAGTGTTGACATTCTTTTGTTAACCTTTTATTAATTATCTCTTAATTACTCATTGAATAGTTTATGATTCGGTTAAGTGATGATGTTCAGGGTCACAATTCAAACTTCCAAATTAAAACTCAAAACATGCTAATGTCACAGTCGTCCTTGAAATGAAAGTTATAGAGACATAGGGGATAACATTAATTATAAATGACACGTCCCTCACTCAACATCACAAGATTCTGCATATTTAGTTCATGTTTATGCATGGTTACGTAAAAATTAGAAGTAAATTAGTTCCTGCAAATGGTCTATTTTTGAAGAATTTTGATCGAAATTGTTGTTATTTTCTAGGTTTTCAGTGCTCTTTACATTAGATACGTGCGTAGCTTTCTAAAGTTTGCCGACTTACGGTAGATACAAGGTGTAACACAGGTATATATTTTGACTGAGAGACGAGGAACTTTACCGACCTGTTACCTACGTCCGAAGGGTCTAAGTATGCCATATCCTTTGGCAAAAAGTTTTAATTTTATAAGGATGTATATCGCAAATGTTGCAATTACACGAATGAGCGATTTGAGTGGCTTTCCGGTCCTTTAGTGGACGTAGCTTCCTTGGGAAGCAGAACCCATGGGGGAGTACCATGGGCATCGATTGGGGGGGGAGGGCACGGGGATATATGTCCCCACACTTTTTGAGTGGAGGGGACACTAACGTAAAAGTCCTTCCCTCCCCACTTTTGTGACCTTACACAAAAAAGTTAAGTTCTACCATGCATGGAGTTGCAACTCCCTGGTTCTACCAAAATGACTATACATGTAGGTTATGAAAGGTGTCCTCTACCGATTACAACCGATTTTTTAATCAATATTTCCACATGTTTTCTTTGCGAATCCCCAAAATTTTCGCGCGCTTCGCGCTTACAGTTACGTTGATTTTCTTAACATACATAAAACATAGGCCTACTCACATTATTCATCGGTCTCTATGATTATATTGATTGTTCGTGTGGATGGGGCACCAGGTGTGGTTTTGAAGGAGCAAAACATTTAGGGTTTTGAAGAAGAGGAATCGTCCCCTTTAAACAGAAAAAACTACTTGAGTGGCTTTCTTAGTGACGAATGTTTTGCTTCGCAAAAATAATCCTGAGAAAAAACTTAGCTATAATTTTTCACTTTCATAGATGCTTATGTCCCACCATGGAAGCACTACCGAGGTAGCACATGGTCCCACCAGGTAGCTTTTAGCTCCCTCGGGCTGGTCCAAATAAAAACCTTTTTCTCGTATACATATCTATGAGATTTTACGGTAGGTCCTTTCGGGAATCGAGATTGGTTTCCAATTTGTCCAAAAGGAGATTCGAAGATGGAGTGGTTGAGGAAATACTTCCCAATAAGAGAGTTCGGTCATTCGTTTTGGTGGTTGTACACATGCGCACATCCCCCAAATCGACGGGATAAACAAACCAGTCCCGTACCTACAACACTTGTTTTTTTTTTTTTTTTTTTTTTTTTTTTTTTTTGAAAATGAAAATGTAACCGTTATTATTATGATGCGATTTATTTTTAGTTCAACACTTTCAAAGAATTCGCGCATGCTAAGCGGTTTCTGTACAACCTAAAAACATGCCAGACATAAAGGTTTAAATTTGCCATTCGGATACTTTCAGACCTCTTGGCGATATTCAGGTCTTGAGGACATCGGGAACGGCACACCATTCCTGCGTACATTTCTCTCTTATGCTACCGAGGGGGAATCGATTATTCAGAACATTTTAATTTTGTTTCGAAATTATTGTTAGGGTTAAGTGGGCAAAAAACACTTGATCTAATCTGTCTGATCCGGTATCAGGAATTAGAGGGTTAGGAAGCTGTTATTTTGGAATGGACGTGAGCAATTTCGGAGTACTTATTGGTCCGTAAAAGTTCCTTCAGGCTCCCTAACCTCCGAAAAAAGGAATTCCTCGTATAAACAACGCACAGGCTCCAATAAGTTACAGCTATGCATGCTGAAGTAAAACCCTGGTTGGGCCATGAAGGTGAAGCTCTGACATTAGTATTGCACACTTTTAAAGACCAAAAATTCGAACTATTTTTACGTTTGATAAATCAGCACATTTACGGTAGCAAGTTCATCCAGAGAACTGAAAATCAGGTACGGGCTTTTTCAAAAAAGAGGGAGGGTCCCCATTCCCAACTCTTCCCTACGTCAAATTTCGAAAAAAAAAAAACTTTCTATAACACAATCTAGGGGAAGGGGAAAGAAGAAAAAGAGAAAAAAGGAAGAAAAGGGGAAGAGAGAAGGGGCATTGGTGCGCCCTAGTATCAAAACTAGCTTCAATTTCATCTAAACCCGCCTCTGTAAGCCGAAATTTTCCTAAAGATAGGAACTCCCTTTCCCTTGGATCCCTGAAACGGTTCTCAGTCATCGTTTCATCTGCCTCCACCCCAGATGAAATCCTCTCGACGCCCTGGCTACACGGCAGTGCCTGAGTGACATAGTGGACATATAGCCTTCACGAATCTATTTTGCTTTTGAAATTGACCAAGCAGTGAGTCAGTTGCGGTACCACGGAGGGGCAAGAGGTGTCCCCCTCCTACGATTTTGTCCCAGCTAACTTTGTCAGTTGGTCACCGACTGGGTTCCGGCTGGGCTATTTGCTGGACCCCGGCTGGGCCCAGCTTCAACACCTGAATCCTAGTTGGGCTTAACCGAAAAAATAAAAAATAATATACCTCTCCAGAGACTTAATTGGTCATCCAGAGATATGCTAAAACATCTGACCTTCTGGGGGATTCTCCCCTGAACCCCAACCCCCAGGAACGGACAATTAGGACTCGGTTTCTGGCTGCAACAGAAAACTTTTGCCTTTGTCCCTCCCAAAATGATCCTTTGATTTTGATATTCTTGCGGCGCCACTGCAAGGAGGTTCTATATTACCTGCAGTAACACATTTCTGGGGGTAAACCAAATGATTTCAAGTTCGGATCAGTTTCACGTGGTGATCGAAGAGCATAAATCCTATTGGCTCATCAAAGACCCCATATACTTGAGCTCGGGGTTCGCAGTGTCCCATTCCAGTCATCTTCCAATCAGTCTGAAAATTTCCCGAAACGAAAACTTGTTCGATTTTTTTTTTTTTTTGAAAGTCTTTCAGGCCCTTGAAAGATTCTCTCTATGTAGAAACCAGTGCAGTGTACAATTAAGTACCACACAGTAAAAAAAAACATATCTCCATCGAGACCACTGCCAATGCCTCTGAGTGAGTCTCAACAGCACTTCACACGTAGATCTGTTTTCCTATCTAGGCCATTTCAAAATTGTATGATCTGTGCTTTGACCCTCTGCCACCCGTCGTGGTTCTGTTAACAAAAGGTTTGTTGACACACCATTGTACCCCAATAAATCAACTTCTTTCACATGCAAATATACTCTTCCGAGTGGCACGCTTACTGTAACCACAAATAAAAATCTTTCAAATCCTCTTTGAAAACGTCTTATCGACTAAGAAGCTCAGCGTTTTACAACTGAGTTGGACAAAAAGTTTACTCTTTTGAATGGTGTAACACATTTACAACAGGCACATGCGGTGCTATGCGGTTCAGCGATACAGAAGTAATCTGCACAAGACTAGAGTGTCTACCGTACCCACTATTTGCTATCATATTGAAAGATATAGTTCACATTCCTTTGTAATAGCAACTGTGATCCCGTGAGATACGAAGTTCAAAAGTCTCCTTATCACGTCTGTTTCCAGTTTGTTGGTATGCCGTTGTTATAACAAAGTTAGCAAGGGTTAAGGAAAAATGACCGTTCCTCTGATTTACGAACAGGTCGCGTGCACCGCGGGCTGCTCCGCACGTTGCATGCACGATGCTTCCCTGATGTGCCCTATGCTCACCCGTCTGGGAGAGAAAAATAAATGCAAATGATTGTGCCTTCTCAGCATGAAGCACGAGTGAACTATCTTTTTTGCATGCAGCCTGCAAGCTCGATATAAGCAGTGACATTGAAGTTCAAACAGAAATGTGCCGATGTTGTTTATCGTTTGATGAACTGTTCCAAGCAAGACTGAAATATGCTACCTCCTCCGTCTAAGACAGCCCTGATCTGACCCAGTGAAGCCAACTGCACTTCCATATCAAATGTGAGCGGTTCGGATTTGTTATTTTCATTACCATTGTTTATCATTTCAGTGGTTCCCAAGGAAGGAGTTACGTAGAATATGGTAACCAAAACTCGTTGGAATCCAATTCCCCCATCTCTTGATGGTGACCATTTCCTGTTAAAGGATCGAATAGATAAACGACAAATGAAATTGATTGTCACATATATCTCAGCACAAATTTGGACGTAAATCCATCAATTTACATGGGAGACCTTGTTTGGCAAATTATCCCCGTCAAAAGATTCATCTTGTAATGGCTGTAAGTCCTTTCCCTCAATTCAAACCATACGTCCACACCCCTCGTTTACCCCTTCATACAGTGAGCTTGTTAGGAAAGCTCAATGGGGGTGACTGTTTTTGCCCTTTAAGTAAAAGAAAAAATAATGCACTTGTAGGTTCAGTTTGCATCTTTGCAGAAGAAACGACAGAAAGGAGGCCTGAGGACAGGGAGTTGTTAGACCAAGTCCCTAGTGTGAACTCCCTTCTGTCGTTTCTTCTGCAAAGATGCAAACTGAACCTACAAGTGCATTATATTTTCTTTTACTTGCAGGGCAAAAACAGTCACCCCCATTGAAATAGTGTAGTAGACTGTCCTGTTTCATGATTTGCTCTTACGAATCATGTGACAACATTGTTTCCCTTCAATTGTGAAATTTACCGCTTGGTTTTCCTTGAATATGCAATATTTGAGTCTAAAAATATGATGAAAATACTTTGAAGAGAGATAGGGAGAAAATTTTGATTTTCAGCTCTAGCTTCAAAATAAATTTGGGGACTGCTCTTGTCCTTTAAAGGACAAGTGGACTCATTACAACTTGAATGAGTCTATCTATGTAGGCAGTATACAACGCACGCTTATCAAAGGTACTTTGCCATGTCATTTTTCCATATTGGTTATACCTTTTTAGGAAAGTAAGCTCGGACACAAGCACAACTATTTGTCGTGTAAGGGGGTCGGGGTAAGTTGGGGAAGGAGAGGTATCGTGTTTGCCCAAATTCTTTCCTTTTGAAAGTTTTTGACAGTAGATCTGCGAAGTTTTGTGATATTTTTTGGAAATAACATTTCAACTGTACCATAACTTTAATAATGCTCTGCAATGAAATAAATGGTAAACCATGACGACCGCTCTCGAAGCGCACTGTATTTTCAGTCACACCCCAGCCAAATGTGCAATCGTTTACCATGGTAACTATGTACAATTGCCATAGATTTACCATGGTAAACCATAAACTCCATCTAACCTGACCTAACCACTGTATATGGTACATTTTTGGCTGGTATATCATTTTCATGACAACACTTGCATCTGGGAACTGCAACGTCAGTGGGCGATGCTCCCCGTAAACAAATGAGTAGGAAAACAATCCGGCGGCCTACAGATGGACGCAAAAGCCATATACAACGAGGAAATGATAAGGTTAGGTGTTGAACCCCAACCATGGCCATCCGCCTCCAACAAATCAAATCAAATCCATCAAACTCATCTGCAAAATGCAAATTACAAGGAACGCCCCTTGACTAATAATTCGTACAAAACCTCCTGTCATGCTTATCCGAGGGTTGTTATTACAAGATATTGATAAAAAGGTCAACTTGCGCCCGAGGAGTGTTAACAAGTGGGTGAGCTGCAGCAGACGGCAGCAAACTACATATATGTCAGTGCCATAAAGCCTAATGTGCACAATATATATCCATGTTTGCACCCAGACATTTTGATTACCTGCATGCGTTTCATTTGAGTGCTGACATGCTAACATGCAAATTTATCGGCGAGGCGACATTGCAATATGTATGCAAATCTCTGAAAGTGTAAGTATGTGGCCTGCTGCTCTGCTGTACTGCCTTGACAATTTTCGCAATTGTTGAGCTATCAAATGGCTCTGGGGACAAATCAAGTCGCAAGTCTATAACATTTTAGTCAAGTCTCAAGTCACGTTTTAAAGGCCAAGAGCAGTCCCCCGAACTTATTTTGAAGCAACAGCTAAATATCACAATTTTCTTGTTATTTCTCTTCAAAGTATCTTCTGTCATATTTTATGACTTCAATATTGCAAATGCAAGGTGGTAAACCAAGCAGTTAATTGTTGTAAATTTCGCATTTGAGGAGAAAAATGTTGTCACGTGACTCTCAATGACCAATCATGAAACTGGACAGTCTACTACACTTCTTCAAGTTGGGGCGACTGGGAGTTTCGCCGTTTAAGTCTTCTCACCACAAGTCCCAGGTAAGTCGCAAGTCTCCCAAAACTGAAATTCGATTCACATTCGAGTCCAACACCAGACTCGAATCCCGAGTCTGCAAGTAACCTGTATGCGTTTACGCACACAGGTTAGGTTAGACGGAGTTTTTCAGCCCAGTTTCCAACAAATTGATTCAAATGGAGCCGGCCACAGCCTTTTTCCAGTTGTGACTCACTGGCTTGTTTTCCCTAATCCATTGCTTATGCTAAGCACCAAGCACAATGGCAGTATTTAAAGTTATCGGTGTGCCCGTTCAGGACTCCACTGCAAGTTTGATGTTCTTGAGCTGTTGAGCATGCGTTTACGATGCAAGAATGTCACCTTTCTAACAGTGTTCTTACGTCAAGACAGTTAAATTTCTTGCCGTCACTGAGAGAACTTCATCTACGGTATGGGTCGTATATTTATTGCCCGGGTCATTTTGAAACAATATTAGAGATGTCAGGTGACGTGATTTGTGAAGGGTCCATTATCCAAAGTCGGTTGGCTGCTTGGACTATCACGATGTACTGAGCGTTAAAGGTAGCATAGCTGCTGTTGTATCGGATTTGCAGGGCTATATACCTTAAAAGAAGGGTTTAAGGTCATATCATGTTTTGATATGTTAGAGGGGTACTTATTCTAAGCATTTTGGTGAAATTTGCATTGAAACCCCATTTGTGGTTCTCAAGATATGAGCAAGTAAAGTTGTCACATTTTCAACAAATAGTGAACTTGAAGCAAGCACATGTGACATCATATTCCCACATTAATGAGCAGTCTTTTGTTTTTCTTCAAACTTTACGGCCAATTTTCTCCTCAACAGTCCCATATTACCAAAATGTAATTGAATAAGTGGCAGGAGAATTTTTCAAACTTTGCAATCCCCGCGGGGAGTTCCTTTCCCTATTAACGCCAAGGTCAACACATCAGTCTGAAAAACAAAGGGAAACAAAGCATTCCCTGTCAATGTGAGGAAGTGATATAATCTCTGGTGCCCTCAATCTCACTTTGGAACACAAATCTAGTAACTTCATTTGCTGATATCCCGAGAAATAAATGTCCCATTTGAATGGAAATGTCACCACACTGAGTAAATTTAGTTCTTCTTTCACACGTAAAAACTTAATTTTTTGCTTAAACATCCCCTTTAATATTTGCCTATATCAGGAGCCTAGGTAACTTGGTTGACTCAATGAAGCAATATGACCTGATGTTTTGATTACACATTACTCTTGTATCCTCACTCTGAAACAAAAATTCTGAGATTGTGCCTGTTTGAGGATGAATTTTAGACAATTATGCGAGGGGCCTATGTAAGTAGCTTGGGAGAATCGGAACTGTCTGGGGGAATTTGGCCTGAGTCTCTAAACTTTAGTGGTCAACTTTTTTCCTAATTCTATCAACTTGTATATGCAGTTCATTTTAAGGAGTGATGAGCTTAAATACACAATTTAATGACACAAATGTCTTCCACATTTCATTTCTACATTTGTACCCTTAGAATGATATAGCTTGAAGACTAAGACGGCAGCCTGTCTGCATGGTCAAGTGGTTAGAGCATCCGACTTGCATGATCCGGAGGGCCTAAAGTTCGACTCCTGATAGTGTCATATCCAAGACCGAAGTGGAACCTAATGCCATTGGGCTTGATACTAACTAGTCATGGTCACTCCTCCGTCGTGGGTATGGGTAACTGTGACTTTTTATACCCCTAAACGTCAGGGAGCAGATAGCGACAAAAGTGGTTTCACGAACCAAAAAAGTTTGACTCGCCAATCATTCTTACATGAATGTTCATATTGTAGTGAATTTTAAGCGAATGAGAAGCACTACTGGAAAAGAACCTCGTATCTGATCAAGACAACTTGTTCGTTGAATTTGATCCTAACCAAGATTAGCACAAAAATGACGACTGCATACGCTTTATACCTGCCTGATTAATGTCCCGCTTTAGCGTTTTCGTGGATAAGCTTTGAAAGTATTCGAGGTATTAGCTGTTCATAATAGCAAAAGTCATAGGCCTTCGTATAGGTATATGCCTAACCTATATACTATCTCGACATTTTAGAACAGGTATGTGGACTCATTTGCGGAATACCTGTGATTTAAAAATAGCAGCGGTCTTTAGATGACCAATGATACCAGAGCTGTTATAATTATACATGTTTCGGCTCGATGATATCCACCCTTATTTTCAAGTCAAAATTAGTGCGATCTGCTCCATGACGTCGAGGAGTATGAAAAGTTAGAGTTACCCATACCTTCACGGAAGGGTGACCTTTACTAGATGCTAACTAAATGACTAAGTCACTAACTGACGATAGAATTTTGCCCACCCCACAGTCATATTGGAAAGCGGAAAAAGCGCAGGGCCATGTCTGGTGGCACAAAGCACAGAACCAAGGTACTAAACTTTCAAGTTTTATTCTGTTTATTTCCATTATCTCAACTTACAGGCAATTGACAACAATTCAGAACATTAAAGAAAAGGGAAACAGAAAGTCACACAGTAGATTTGCTTCCCAAAAAAACGTATGAAAATGATGTCAAAATGCATAAAAGTAAACCCTCCTTTGGAAGGATAACAAGCCAACAAGAACAAATTTAGACAGCTGGTTGGACTAATACCAATAGTCCGATGCGCGCAATCTCCCATAGACCTTGTGCATATGATGTCACTGTGCGGAAAGTACGCCCTCCTTTGGGGGCAAAACAAAGCAACAGACAAATGCAGAAAGCGAATTTGTCAATCAGTCGAATACGCGCATAGTCTGACACACGTGCAGGGCGAATTCTTATGCGGGAGGCCGCGTGTTCCATTGTTTTGCCCCAAAGAATGACGTCAATGTGTCGTCAATATACAAGGTCTATACACGTGAAGTGAGTTCTACTGTGTGCGGTCAACCTCTCAATATATATATATATATATATATATATATATATATATATATATATATATATATATATATATATATATATATATATATATATATATATATATATATATATATATATATATATATATATATATATATATATATATATATATATATATATATATATATATATATATATATATATATATATATATATATATATATATATATATATATATATATATATATATATATATATATATATATATATATGATCTGCGCAAAGTTCAATGGAGCGACCACATGTTTCATTGTTATTCCTCCAAAATGACGTTAGCATGTTGTCAATGCATAGTATCTAATGACGGAGAGAGAATGACTTAAAGATAAAAACTCGTTACTCTAAAGTACATTTTCCTGTAGGAAAAATTTTAAAAATTGGTGATTGCTCATTGATTGAAAGTCCTTATACAGAGAGGCTAATACTACATGATACGCACAGGTAATATTCTGCCTAACCCATGTAGGATATAGGGTCCCGTATGGGCCAACATATGGGATGATAAGATTCCTTCACCAGAGATTAATGAGGGGCTATGGCCATAAAACCACCCCGTCTGACCCACATGTGTGTAAAACATGGGTAGAGAGTACGAAATCCCGCACATAGCCTATGTGGGCTGTCCAAATGGGCTTCTCTTGAGTCCATATAGGGTTGCTCTATATTAGTAGTTTGAGAATTCGAACTAGTATCATGCAAGAGGATACTTTAATACGATGCGATACGATACGATATTGACCAAGATTACGGAACACACGCTGGTAAAAATGGTTGTAAATTTACAGAACAAAAACTAAAATGATACATTAAAAAAAGGAAAATTGTGGCCAAAAAATTGCCAGTATTTTCTATAAACTTTATATTTCTCTGAAATTTTTGCTCTGTAAATTTACAGCGATTTTAAACAGTGCAGAATTTAATGTTAATTCTACATTACATCTGCAGTCGTTTATACCATAGGCATGGGCGACCGGAAGGGGGAGGGGCAAGGCGGGGGCAAGTGGGAACCCCCTCCTGGAAAAACAAACGTGAAAAAATTAATTAAAAATTGAAATAAAAAAATTAAAAATAAATCATCAAAATATCTTCACTCACAGCGTCATTTTCTACTCGTTAAATATGCCGACATTTGACCAGGAATAGCAAAAGAGAAGATGGTATGCTGAATAGTGAAATCGTAATTTGGGGACCATCATTCGTGACATCTATTGGAAATTTGTAATTGTAAAAACTATGCCAAAATTCTACTAGTTGTCAGGTATGTAGTGGGCCAGCATATGGCATCCGACTATTGATGAATGCGTTGGTCTTGGTTTGGTCTCGTGCTGATCTCAAGTGGCGACGCGCGGATATAACTGGGATATACAAGGTGCATATGGGGGTATGATTCATAATTGGGTAACGGATATAGGCCTATATAAGCTGTTTGACAGTTGTAAGTTTTATCATGCATAGGCGTGCGAGGCCGTGAGCAAGAGGAAGATTTCCCTTCAACAATTTTTACATTGACATTACAGACATGAAATTCCCGTTTCAGGACTGGGTACATGCAGCTTACAACACTCGCCAAGTGTCGTTTCCGGCCATCTGGAGGATTTGCAAGGCCCAAAATTTTCTTGTACGCTCCGCGCCAACCTATGGTGGCGCTCCGCTTAGATAGTGTACACGATTCAATCATCCATGAATGATCTTGCCCCCCCCCCTTGTAAAAATTTCTACGGACGCCAATGACCATAGGCGACTAGGTGGGGGTGCAAGGGGAACTCGCCCTCCCAATTAGAGCAAAAAAAGTTGGGCCATTCGGGCAAAACATGATAAAGGGTGCCATTATTCGTGCAAAATTTGCTCTTGCCCTCCCCACAAAAGTTTTCCCCATACGAATATGGTTTATACCTAACGATTACTTCCTGTTAATATTCCTTTTTGAAAGCATGTTCATTTTTGGGGCTTAGATATTCCATATTATTTTACAAAATTTACACTTCAAGCATAGTCACCCTTAGCTTTGATTGTTGGCGAATACGGAAATTAGTATATTTACTTTCAGTAAATAGTCATTGAATAATTTTAGGGCAATGCGCATTTTTTTACTAAAAAGGTTTATAAGGACTGTCCGAGACAAATTCGACAAGTTATTTGACTGGTAATGTATTCATGTCAATAAAAATGAGTTTTAGTGTTGTCATTACACTTAGTTTTATATGCCAATCTAAAAGCTTTCTTTTACATGTAACCATGAATACGGTATACTGTTTTATAAAGGTTATTGTTCCTTGCCTTTGTTGAAAAACTATAGAAACTACATAGGGGTAATTGTTATAAAGCATTTTCATTGAACTGAACTCCAAATTCTGTCTCAAAGGGCTAATCCTAAAGTACAATTCTGGTAGGGGTTTCCCAAAGTTCTCGATTGGCTCAGCTCTTTGATTGACATCTCATTCAAACAATGCACAGTACCAAAGCTAATATTACACAGAATGGACTGTACTGAGAGTGTTTTGATTATACACATTGAGTTTTTTTATAATCACCCTGAAGCAATAAACTGAGGTTGTGTCAGGATGAGGATGAATTTTTAGAGGGACTTAAGTAAGAAGGTTGGGAGAATTGGTACTGTTTGGGGTGACAGAATTGGGCCTTTAAAATATGTATACATGTATGAAATTTTACAGGAAAAAATCAGTCTTCTAAAACTTATTTTGAAAACGATGGCTAAGTTTCAGGCTAAACTGCCTTAGTTTCTCTTTCACGTGTATCTGTTATGATTTCAGGACTTCAACATCGCATAGCTAGGAAAAAAGTGGCACCCCGTATCAATTTCAAAATTCAAATTTTAAAAAGAAAATGATGTCATTGCCACATTACACTCAAGAGTAGCCTGCGTAGCGCCTCTGTGGCTCTGTGGCTGCACGAGCTGGACGAAAAAATTCTTCCGTCCCGCGGGCTAACTCAAGAGCCATTCATGAAATGAGATATAGACCAGTCTACTGTTCATTTTTAGGGTGCCTGCATTTCCCCTTTAAATTGTAACGGATGCTTCGAACGGGTGGATACAGGCGATGACAGAACCTTAGCAAAAACGAAATACTTGTTTGGAACGCCGGAAGTTAAAAGGAGGTTAGGCTGTTCATAACTTGCCATGGACAGAGGTGCCAGAACGAGGGGCATTATTTGTGTACCTGGGAGTGTTGCCCTTCCCAATCCGATTCCACAAAATTCTGAATAATTCTTTAATCTGCACATATAAAGCTTTTGTGCTACATATTTCTCAGAAAGGGGAATATATTGTGCGTTCAACTGAGTAATATGTACACTTGTTTTTCAGTCATGTATAGGTCCAATCAAGACGTTCTCAAACTATTACTATTTTCTCAAATCCATTGCAACGCTTGTTGACGTTCCGTTATTTCATTTGACCACTCTTGAACTCAAAATGACCGCAACATACTTGGCAAATTCAAATGAATAAAAATGACATGGGCCATAATCATAAAAAGTAATTTGATACCGTTGATGGCCATTTTTAGTGACCAATTATCCTTTCATCTGAATTCAGCTTAAACCAAGATGTCGGAGAATTAAAATGCATGCCAATGTAATGTCACTGAATTCAGCCATAATAATAACAATAAAATGTTTATCTACTTTGGCAACACGTAAATCAAATTTTTGTCGCAACTCTGCTGTACATATCCAAAACATATTATCTTTGACACAATGATTGTCTGGAGCTAAGTTAACTAAAATGGCGGAACCAACAAAATGGCCGCTAATTGTACAAGTACAATATACAATAAAATACAACACAAGCAATCATATATGGAACATATTTAATTTAATACATTTTTACCTAACCTCTATCCATAATGTCAACTCAATTAAAACTCACTCATAAACAGTAGTTTGTTGAACCAGATCAACCAAGATGGCGGAAACAGCTAAATGGTTCTTAATTGTGTAAGTGAAAATATTTAAAACATGGTATGCAATAAAAGATCACTAATTACTAACAAATATTTTAAAGACATTTTAATCTGAACTCCATTTATTCATGATGTGAACTAAATGTTCAGCAAGAATTACTCCTGGAGATGTCACTTTTAATTGATTCAAGTGAATGAAGATGGCTGCTGTGCAAAATAGTTGTCAGTTGTGTAAATACAATACACAATAAAAAGATAAGGAAGAATCTATAAAAAAAATATTTTGACCGTTGCAACCTAAGCAGCCTAGAGCTGAACTGAACAGTCAACCGAGATGACGGAAACTCTCGACCAATTGTAGAGGGCAGCAAACTATTGCAAAAACGATTGAGCTAAAATAAAATAGTGTTTAAAAAAATATTGGTAATACAAGGACACGGATAATCGTCATTTCATGCCTTCAATGTAGCTTATACTAGGCTAAGATATTGGTAAAAAGAAGCAGAATATGTCAGCCGTTTTTGAATTCAAGATTTCTGCCGAACCGATCAAAAAAAAAGGTACCAAAAATATTTAGGGAGCCAATAGCACATCCAAAAGATGAAAAATTAATCAACCCCACCAAAAGTTTTCTGTGTTCCACGCCAACTTTGCTGGCTCTTCGCTCAGATCTTAAACCGGTTCTGTCAGAAACTATATGCAACCCCCGTCCGACAAGGAAATTCTGGCAACGTCAATGGCAGCATGGCTTCCGGCAATGTAAAATGTGAATCCACTTGACTTGCAGTATTCAGTAAATGAAAGCATAGTTTTTTACCTTTTTTTCATCATAAAGTCACCAGGTATTGACTGATTTCGCAAAGTAAAAATATATGCCTTCACCGATAAATTTTATTGAGTTAGTCCCTGCATGTTTGCAGCGGCCAAAGGAGAAAGCTGTTCATGTTAGCGGAGGTTTAGCAATGATACTACGAAAATACACCCAAACCTTACTATACAGCCCCTAGTCTAGAATTACAAACTTTCACTTGAAACTAAATCAACAATCCGTTAAGCTCTCTTTGTGTAATATTAGGCCCTGATACACTTACCGTTAATGTTGTAAAGAAACTGTCAATTGTGAGGGGAGAAATGGGAATCCAGTAATGGTCTTTTTAGCCTTTACTTGACCAATACTAAATATCCAGCAACACGTGCCATACCTTCGATAAATAGTTTCCGTTGGGCGCAAAAATAAAAGAAATCAATTAAAACACCGCTATTGAATCGCTCAAAGAAACCCTGGATGGACGTGCATTCATCCCGGCCACAATAAAGCCCGGGTAAATCGGCGTAGAAAATCGACCCAACTTGTTCACTTCTTACGTTATTCAAATTGGAAGAAACCTCTCTTCGACAATAAACAACTTCATCCTTTGTACTCTATCCCCGTGGAAGAAGCTTCTGTTTCTGTGGAATCCGCTGTGCAGCATTCGAGAATCTCTATCGCGTAAACTTTCTTTCCGTCCAATTAAAATGAAAGCCCCGTAGAAAATAAATCCCTTTAGCGACCGGACAGTAATATTACGACCGTGGGAAAACTTTCTGCCTCAACCTCTTCTTTTGAAGTTTAATTTCATTACTTTACGGAGAAGAGCTGGTCGCTTACTTTATCCGTAATTCACACGAAATCCAATTATGCTGTAATAAGAATCTAAATGAAGGGTTTGAAGAGTATAAACTGCTGCTCTTATTGGTGGAGAAGGTGTTTAATCATTGGTCTAGAAAGGGTTCCATGATTGCATAGCAGTGGATGTATACGGTCCTTCGATGACTGTGAGAGCATTCTATTAGAAAACCCAGAGGGATCATAGGCCTATATATTCCCCCACATTTTGACAGAGGTGGATAGACTACACCACCATCATCCTCCCAAAATGTTACAAAATAATACACTCTTGACAATTATTTTTGACTTTCAACTGGGGGCATCCCACGAGACTGAATGTTTACGAGACCAAAGGTTCGCGAGACCGAAAAGTTACATGTCAAAGGGTCCGCGAGACCGAAAATGAATACAGGTCAACACTGGCGTAGACAGGGGGCACAAGGGGGCCATGGCTCCCAATGTTCATGTCCGCCAAAAAAAAATGTATGAAAAATAAATAAAATACGAGAGTAAAATGTACGTTCGTCGCCTTGGCCTTGGGCTGGCCCTATGCACTTCAAGAGTCATACTGTACAATTAGTAAACGTATTCCAGTGTTCGTTCCGCATTTCTGTTGATGTCCAACGGTGCACGTAAGCTGAACGCAACCACTATTTCTATAGACTTAATCACTGTTTACAAACAAATGCCATCACGGCTGGGCGTCAAAGGAGTTGGTGAGGCGCGCTCACTGAGGTCTATGCTATGTAGCTCAGTAGGCGTTAGGTTCCAATAAGACTGCTCTCTGCGTGCAACCGCGCAAGCGTTAACACGCGCAAAACTAAACATACACCCATGTGTTATTGCGCAGGCTCTGTGCCAACCAATGCCAACTAGTGACGCAAGCGTCAACACTGTAATAGCCCATAGCACTACAATCACCCAAAATAGATAGCTGATCGATCGCTCGCCGAAACTAATCAACCAAATGTCACGTAGGCCCACATTATATTGATGCATACTCTGTAAGCGGGCGGTCTGTCGGCAGCCATTTGACCGACGGAGAGCCATTGGAGGTCCGCTGGCTTGACACCGTGAAAAGTGCATGATGGGTAGAGGGTTTTTGCCAATCATCCTCACGCCCGTCAGCGAATGGTAGACCGAGACATTTTTCGCACGAGGGGCCGACAATGGGCCGTCAAAGGACCGATCAAATATTCCTGGCTAGCTGGGATAATTAGTTGGGCTACATGCAATGTTCAAAATAAAATTACCGTTAAGCAGTGGAGTAGGGATCTAGTAAAGGAAATATGATGTTAAAAGAATCGAATGAAATTTCTTAATTTTTCAGGCAAAATACCTAGGAAAATAAGGAAAAATTCCTCTACAAATAGTAAAATAGGGTTGTATTGCTGATCAATATCCGGGGAGTCTTTAAATTTGTGAAAAACCACAGTCATTCAACATTGCTAAAGTTGCCTTTGAGGGAAATCTTACTTTCTTCTTTCCTAGACAGTTATTGTCCAAGAAACTCAAAACTCAAACTCGGACTTGAACAAAAACGAACGTAACAGAAGAAACAAAATAAGGAAACACACAACCTTCTCCGGTAAGCGCTACTTGGCAAGTGCCGCCCGATCTTTCTTTATTGCTATTGAACGTGCCAAAACAATACAACAATACAAAGCTACGGAAACAGTCTAAATACCAAATACAAAGAATTACACATAACCTAAATTTACAACACAATTTGGAAGAACGAAAGGCATGCGTTACTGTAGGTCTGAAGCGGAATCTATAACAGTTATTACAACATACGTTTGTTGCCTTTTAGCCGTCACTAAATACGTAAAGGAAAATTGAAAAAAGTGAAATGCACCGCCAAATAGTAATGGTCAAGGGCAGTACATACAGAGCATATCTTGAGGGGACATGATGAAAGAGGTGAGTCATTGACCAAGGGTCTTTCCCTGGAGATCCTAGAAACTTAAGGGAGAAATGATGACACCATAAAGAAACACCTCGAGCATTCTGCAAGAAATACCAGATATACCTCACCAGACATCCAGAATGACATCTTGAGTTCAGCAGAATCTAAGTTTCAAGTGAAAATGTTTTGAAAACGGAAACCCAAAAGACTACTGCTTAGATCCCTCTATAAGCCTGGAAAATTCCATTTTCGACTCTCTGAGGCGTCCCATATTTCAAAATTTTCTGTACGCTTTACACCAACCAATGGTGGCGGTCAGCTTAGTCTTTCCGGCTAAATATTAGTTTGAAGTGAACGTTTATCTGGAATTGAAAACTTAAAAGAACGACTGCTTGGATCTCCTTTATGTCTTTTTTGACCATCTGAGAGGTACGAATTTTCAAATTTTCTAGACGCTCCGCGCCAACTAGTGGTGGCGCTCCGCTTAGATTGTTTTTAGGGCAGAATTGCATTTTTCGGGCTAAAAATGTTCTGCCCCAAACTGAAATGTTCCCCTACGCATATGGAAACACCTTACTCACTCGTGTACTGGAACAGCTGCTCCCAAATTAGAGTAGGATTTTGAATTTGCAATCCTAGGATCCATAGTCCAGTGAGCGATGAACTGAGCTGATCAGTATTTCAAAAGCGTGTTTGAATCTGAGAAAAATCACAAATTTTTATCACCAGCATGAAAGACAATTAAACCTGACCAATAACATTACCAGCCATCTAGGAGCAGTTAAAGCCCAAAATTTCCTTTGTACGCTCCGCGCCAACCGATGATGGTACTGAATTTGATGGTGCTAGATAGTAAGCTCCAGCCCCCTACAAATGTATCAACCACCCCTCACACAGCCCCACACATCAGATGAAAATACTATTTACGCCACTGAATTTGATGTACCACCAGCTGAAAAATAAAAACAGAATTTGAGCTGTATGAAATAGATGAAGATACATGGCAAGCAAAAATATCCTTACCAGGCCTAGGGCTGTTAAAACACTTTAAAACATTAGGACGTGACAATGTGTACAAATGTCTCTCTAAAGTATTGATAGGGTTTGCCTCAATGCCAGTTACTTCAGCTTCAGTAGAAACAGCATTTTTGAAATATGGGGATTATTAAATCTAAGCTCCTCTCCACTATGGCACAAACACGGTTCATATCCCTCCTGCTTCTTTCTGTTGAACGTGAGGTGGCAAGCACCATGGACACTGACGAGGTTCTGGAACTTTTCTGTGAAAAAAACGCATAGACGTCTCGACTTTGGATTTTAAAATCAGCCCATACTTATTCAGCTAAGACTTATAGTGGACAGTTTGCATGTTGTTGGTTAACATCGATTGTAACCAGTATGTTTATACCTTTTCTCAAGTTACAGTCATGGTTGAGATTTTTTTCATGTTTCTCAATTTGGTCCAGCTGTGCGTGTAGAAAATGTTCCCTTTGATAAATCTTTATCAGCAGTTGTTCATCATACCCACTAATCGGCCTAAATTTATCAAATTTATCCTCATACAAACCCTCTTTACCTTATTCCCCAGTCACTAAGACGGCGGTTAAGAATGGAGACGATTTGTCCACTTTGTCCCATCCCCACACCAAGAACCTTGTGACGTCTCTGTAGCTTATTTGGAAACTCTCTGATCTTTCTGCAATTAACTCATTTTTTTTTAATTGAAGTGAACATTTTATTGAAAAAGATAGTTCAAATTAACGACTGCTTAAACTCTACTTACAAGCCTAGGAAATGTCATTTCCTGCTGTCTGAGGAGTCGCGATATTTCAAAATTTTCTGAACGCTTCGCGCCAACTAATAGTGGCGCTCCGCTTAAATAGTCTTTCGGTATGTTTGCCCCCAGCCCACGTTCAGTAATCCTGGCTACACCACTACAGGTCAACGTTGGTCTCACGAACCTTTTCTCATTTTTGGTGTTGCGAACTTTATTTTCTTTTCCATCTTGCGAACCTTCGGTCTCGTGAAAGGGGGGGGGGGGCAACTAGGTGCATCGAGGTGCACCACGATCGCGAAACGCGAGTATAACCGCGTAGGGTCCAGGGGCCCGCGTCAGGGCCCCTGGCGGGGTCCAGGGGTGGATCTCTGGTTGGGGTTTCAGGGGGCGAAGCCCCCGGAAGCTCTCGGAGTATGAGACAATTTGGACTTATAAAATCAAAACGCCCCAAGAGTTGAGAAAAATGATCAGCGATCCTTTCAGTTTTACCTTTTAATGATCTGGGAGGATCTTTGCAAGGCAGAGAGACGTACGCAGGATTTCTCTGAAGTGCGGGGGGGGGGGGGGAGAGGATACAGCATGTTGAGTGATCTCCGGTCTGGGGAAGGGTCTAAGGAGAGGGAGCTTCCCCTCCCCCTTTGAAAATGTTTGGCTTTTTCAAGGAGCCTGGACGCAAAATGGGGCAAGATTTTCGACTTTGACTGGAACAGTGTTAACCCTTTGCCGTTGTGCTCGGATCGGGGCATAATTGTGCGCCTCGGGAGTGGACGGAAAAGCGGATATAGCACGCCCCGCATCAGCTTCCGTAGGCTATTTACCCCATGGCCTTAAATTATTGTCTCTCTCGTTGCTGTGGCCGAATTTTTGTTAAGCTACTCGCAGTTTCGAGCAAAGACGGGTGACAGCCGCGCTCTCCGTATGGGTCCAAAAGGACCCAAACAACGGTAAAGGGTTAAAAGTTGAATTGTGGTGGTTCATGAGTATAAAACTTCAAATTTTGTGTTATACATGCAGTCAAATGCCATTTACGCTACCTTCCGAACTAAAATTTGTTTTTAAATGGATCCGCGCTTGTCGTGAATCCCTTTTTATTTCCAGCTTGACGAACTTTCGGTCTTGTGAACCCTTACTACAGTTTCGGTCTCGCGGAGCTTCGGTCGCGCTGGTTGTAACCTGTCGTATAGGCCTTACAAGCATTACAGGGGAACTGCAGCTCTGAACTTTGTGTGTACGGGTATGCTATTTAGAAAGGCACACGACAAACTTTTTTGCTACCGATTGTCCAGAAAAATGCAAAAACGCAAACTAAATTCTTTAGTTTATCATGAATGTTCTAAGATTATGTTTCAAAACATAAAAGGAGGTACTTGAAGTTGAAAGTGAAATGTGGGGACTAAAAATTAACCCATGTTTGAAGACAAGGTTATCCCTACTATTTGACACAAATGATTTCGAATTGTTGCCGTATTTTTATGTATCAGGTTGAGGGGCACTATGCGTCAGTACTCCTATACTACCTCTGCATGCTCTCAGTTAATGCAATTCCAAAAAATATTGTTAGGTAGGTTCTATTACGCGAGTTCGATCGGTATTCACTTTGAATAATTTTGTTTCACCTTTAGGGCGCCCTCACTAATCCGCTTGCTTGTATTGGCGTTTTCGAAGCTATGGACTGCTCAGGGAGTTGTCTTAAAATTCTGAGACCCCCCCCCCCCCCCCCACCTCTCGGAGAGGACCCTGTCTCCTCAGCTTCCAGAATCCCTCAATCGGACTGTATGTTCGACCAGGGCAACAATCTAACTATCTGAGTATCTTGACTTACTCATAAATATAAGTAAATTTTCAAAGGATAAACCCAGAACCTTGTTGGACGATGATTTTTTCTGTTTCAAAATATATTTTCTACAAAATAAATATTTATTCAATATTTTTTTTTTACCATCTTCTTTATTCTGATTGAGCTTCTAACATAATGAGATAGCATAACATAATGGAATAACATAGCTCAATAAATAGCACAGGTCAATAATTATCATATCTTTATATAGATATGTCTTAAATGTTAAAGTTTACTTAGTTGATTCACATATATAATTGCAAATAATAACCATTATCATAACCATGGCAATATGCTGAGCGTACAACCTTAAACTTTCAAGGCTTCATAAATTCAACTTTCAGACTTCATATTTATATACGTTTAACTTTTGTGCCATGGTTGTATATAATGTTAACATACTGTAAAATGAATTTGTGGACGAAACGTTGAACAGTTTTGACTCAGTACTCAACATAAAATTAACAGGGAAGTATTTGGGGACTCTAATATAAATTTTTACTCACATAAGAATTTGTTATTCCCAAATGCATTCTTTAATAGCTCAAAAGAAATTTTCTGACGGGACTTGCATTTATACAAATACTGTTCTACTTGTAAATCAAACTTAAATTTATAAATAAATTCATTAACAATGGGAATCTCACCTAATAATCTTTTTTGGAAGATAAAGTACTTTACATGGAAAATCAAAAAATTGTACGGATGGCTAAGAATTAATTTGTACCCAAAAAAGAAATCTTGTTTCGTAAAGCAAAATTGTTTACCGATCACAGCTTGCTCAGTATCTAAAATAAAAATTTTATTTTATTAAATTTTATTAAATAATTTTAATAAATATTTTTTAAATAAATAAATTTTATTAAATATTAATACCCTAGAAGAATGATTTAAGGTCCCCTCATGTTTTAGGGTGCTTGGCCTATTCTAGGCATTTCGGTGAAATTTGCATTGAAATCCGATGTATACTATAGTTTTGAAGATATGAGCAGGTGAATTTGCCAAGGGTTATTTTCCTCTAATGAGTCCAACCCTTGTTAACAAAATGGTTTTCATTCGTTCTTTTCTACATGGGCAGTATTCACAAAAGCAGTAAAATCAAATGGAACTTTAAAGACGTTTGTGAGATGGATGGCATGGTTGGCGTCATTATGACTTGCAAACATTATGAGGGGCAATTCATATGCTCTAGGCTCCATTATCCTAAACGCGGGTTGTCATTGTGGCATTGGTGGCGCTACGTGGGAGGCAAATGTGCCTTCCCTAGATTTTTGCCTTGTCCCACTTGCTCCCACCCCCAGGAGAGGGCGCTTATGGCTAGGTTTCTGGCTGCGGCGCCGGAAAATGTTGCCCCAATATTTACCTTAGTTTGCCTCTACCCCAGCATTCTAAGTGATGTTCTCCAAACTGAGAATATATTAGCGGCAGACGTGGCCCTGGTACAGCCAGGAATTTTGGCCCTCGACGATTCGTCGAGGGAAATTAACCAATCGGGTAAATTGCTAGGGAGCAGTGAAACCAAGCCTGACCAAGCAACAAGGGCGCGACCCCTATTGGCCGTAATTTACGGGATATGGAATCATCTTTAAACTCCAAGTTGTCCAAGGCAATTGATGAAAGGAGCAACTACCTACGATGTACTGAGGGAAACTGCGTGTAGCAGACTGCACGACAATAGTGTCTTGTTACGTCATGTGATTCTTTTTTAGACCTTTCACTGTAGCAAGTTAAAGTAACTGTGACATGTCAGCAAATTCCTTGTATGTATGTGGTCAGTAAGGAGTACGATTTCCTAAGTAAAAATGTGTTGAATTATGTCATTGCCTTTAAAAATCATCAAGATTTACCTCTCCAAACTTTGAATATTTCTGAGGTAACTTGTTGCTTATACAAAAATGATGATATGGGATGTTGCACAGTGTAGACATTTCTTTTGTTAACCCTTTACTAATTATCTCCTAACTGCTCATCAGGTAGTTAACGGTCTGGTATTCGATGCTGGTGATTTATAAGGACACAATTAAAACTTCCAAAATAAAACCCTCATGGCATACTAACGTTACAACTGTCCTTGAATTGGAGATTGAAAAACGAAGGATAACATTAACTCTGAGTGATATGTCCCTTTCTCGACATCACCAGATTTGCATAGAGCTCATTTTTATACATTATTTATTGCAAATCAGAAATTATATTGTAAAATGGCCAATTTGTGATGTATTTAGGGAGGAAATGAGGCCACTTTCCAGATTTATTATGCTTTTACATCAAATATGTTATTTTCATATCACAGACTTCACCAGTATCACCATATCAAGGAATTATGGGACGTTACCATCTATGTCCAAATAACCATTACAAAGGATCGTTTAATAGAATTTTAGTGAGCGTCAGTGGCGTAGCCAGGGTTGTGTCATGCGGGCACAACATGAGGGAAAAGGCTAAGGGAAGAGAAAACCCCCGCTATTTTAGGTGTTTTTGGCATTGCAAGTTTGTGTCATGGGGGGGGGGTCAACCCCCAAAACCACGCCCCTGGTAAGCGTCCATTTTGCCATTATATTTTTACTATGGGAAAATATCCACCCAAAAGTCTATCACACAACGCTTTGGTATTACTATGTGGAAAACTTCAAGGGAAATCAAAACTCTCTGAATTACAGAAAACGGCACTCCTTAGAAAATTGTCACCATACATGTCTACTGCTGTCATGACGAGAATAATACTCACACTTCATGAAATTGCGTTATAAGACAAGATATCGTCACTGTGCTACAACTGAAGTAGTTTGATCCGATCAAGGAGTTGTAACAACTGTCTGATCTGATATACCGGCAAAACTGTTGTCGGGGTTCACTTCATCATAATATGGCCGCAGTTTCCCCGCATTTGGCGCCAAAGGCATCAGTTTGAGCTTTATAAGGAGTACAAACAACAATTGAGAGTTTTGAAACGTAATGATCTTCGAAACACTCTCAGCTCTTTGCTATTTTTTACGGCTTAGGCTTAGGCTTACTGACCACTGCACGAAATTTTATTTTGCAATTTATCACTGAACAAATTGGTTTGTCCGTTGTCAGCCACAGTTAAGTTAACTATAATAAACTACGTACAGCTATCCATGATTGTTTTCAAGGGAGGGCATGCACAATTTGAATGAGATCGTCAGCCTAGGAGGGGATTTGAGGGTCCCTCTTCCCTTTGAAGTTAGATATCCTTGTATACAATCTGGTGTCACATACGTTATCTTTTAAAGTAAAATTTGTGTTAAAATATTTAACAACTTGTCAAGAACTAAAACACTCAGTGACATCAATGAAGGGAACATGGTCCAGTCATCCCGTTGGCTACACCACTGATTGTATGGACGATATATTCCTATATTGTCAAACAAATTTTGTATTTGAGTAGCAAAAAATGTACATACGTTTACCACTCAAATTTATTATTATTTTTAATTTTCATTTTAACTTTATTTTCAAAGGCTGCCTAATCTTGTCAGGAACCTCACAATAATAATAAAAAAAAAAAACTTATACAAAATCAATCAAAAAGACAGACAGTTACAAAAATAAAATTGACCAAAAAGTACACATTTTTAATTAATCTTTTAAAGCTATGACAAGAAGGGAGATAATGTTATCGCAGAAAGTTACTCATTTAGCGGGACATAAATAATATGCTGGACCAAAGCTTCCTAACTTTCGATGCATGCATGCAACATTAAAACCTAATAACCATAGTTATGGTTTATAGCTTCGTGCATTTTAACGTAAGTCCATATGCAGAGTTTATTGGTAGGACTGTATAATATGATAAAAACTATTTCCTGTGGTTTTCACCAAGTTGATGTAATTTTAACAAATAATTAACTTTGACATCAACCTCAATTGGCAGCCAACTTGACTTCAGTTCAAGGAAAGAGGCTCGTGGGTGGATAATAGCGGATGGTGGGTTAAGTTGCGTGCCACTTTCGAACGATATGATATCAGTTCCTCTCAAAATTTAACCCAAGTAATGATAATGGTACTGTATTGCTACTTACCAGACTTGTGTGAAGGTTTTAGTGTACGCACTAATGGGACGAACTTCACTGCCAACAAAAATTAGTCAAGTGGTGTCTAAATTGACTAACCACGTTAGTCACTCACATTGGACTAGTTCATGATGATATCTGATTAATTTCGTAGTAATGGACTAGAGCATATACGTTCAAAACTTATAGTGTAATCAAGGAGGCTTAGAAGCTTATTCAACTGGGTCAAATATAAGTCAGATATTAATCAGTATTGTTGACTAACGTGATTAGTCTATTTAGGCACTGTTTGACTAATTTGTGCTAACAGTGTTTGAAACAAAGGTTTTCATTTTTTTAACACTGCTGAAAGTAACAATTAACATATAGAGGGAAAGACAGCTTTTTTCGCGAAACGCGCTCACTTATTAGATATGCGCACGTCCGTGAAATGTAAACACAACCCTTCTTTTTTCACCTTACATTTAAATCGGTCATTTTTAGTAGTCAAGTTCATATCCTGGTTCACCTTACGCCATACAGTGTACCAATAACAATAGAGATTTTCAAGGGTAATTTTTCGTGGAATTGGCTTCGAGTCGGGGTCCAGTGGCTGTCCACCTTTTACAACTGACGCCACCAAACTTCAATGATTGGGAGCATATTGCCACTGTCTATGATAGGACATTTAGGCTACTACCTATAAGCGGAGCTCCACCACGATAGCTGGCACGAATCGTTCCGAAAAAAAGTTTTGGACAAAACACTTTCCAGACAGCCATCACCGAGTGGCGACACCTCTGTCCCGACATATTCCGTCAACAAGATGGCGTACGTATGTACTGTAAGCTGCGATGTAAGATTGGTATGTAGGCCTACACAAGCCGTACGACGATCCCGGGGACATGCCATACCGGTATTCATCTCAATCCGACGAAATCTGAGGAATCTATCATTGATCCTGATTTTTTACACAATATTTATCCCGGAAAATGAGATAACTTCCTCTCAATATTTAGAACGAATCGTTCATTTGCTGTCACTGTAACTGATAAATACAACGAGAGCTGAACCTCTTCAATGGTATGGTGATAAAGGCCACCTGAAGGGAGACTAGGCGTTCAAGTGATGAGAGATAGGAAAGGATGATGCTGATGCAGCGTTCTCTATCATATGCCTTTAATTGTGATGCAGAGATCAAAACGAATATTATTTGGGGGAGAGGTAACACCACTCGTTGGAGTTCACTGACGACACTAAAATGCAAAACTCCTGGCACCATATATTTTATCCTCGTGTTGTGGTTGTTCATATTAAATACAAAAGTTCCACTCCCTTGAATGATGATTAGGGTTTCGCCAAATCGCGCTCGATGTTCGAGGGTTTTTCCGGGTCTTCAGGCCTTACTTCCACTTGACATACGCGTGCTACTAAAACCGGTTTCCCGACCGACGAATTCGTTTGCTAACCGGACCTTAAGTACCTTCGGTTGGACCGTTTAGCTATAGCCACCCCACCCCTCTTAAGGACAAGAGCAGTGGCCTCAAACTTGTTTTGAAGCAGCGGCTAAATCTTACAATTTTCCTCTTATTCCTCTTCAAAAGTATCTTTTATAATATGTTTTATTCATAAAAAAGACATCCACACGACCATTTCCTCCTTTTAGAACCTTGGCTCTGTGGTGGACCTTTAAGCTGTACTCGCCCCTTCGCTAAACCACTATAGCTCCTCTGGTAAAGTTTCCACCCATTAACCTTGCAGCATTTTTAAGTTGCTTCCACTTGGCACTTGCATCGGAACGATTTTAAGTATATCTATATAAACGAGTACATTTTCACTCCGGGTTCGGGGACAGGAGAAACCACCGAGGACCGCGGCGAACTTTGCGACTCAAGGCTTGCGGCGACTCTAAGTTCACTAGGCTACGTACGTAGTATTGTCAATGTCACCTTGTCGTAACGGGCAAGTTTACGTTTGGCCTCTACAAATCCGTTTCCTATTTAAAGTTACCCCGAATATCTTTCAAATCAAGTACACTCAGTGGCGGCGGAAGCATAAAAATTTAGGGGGGACAATCAGCTGATCAGTGAACAAGATGGAATGGTTGGACTCGTGAAATGAACCCTATTTGTGCGCGTAGCGCACATCACGAGCGGGAAGCGCGAAGTCCCACTGGCGTGGGTCCAGGGCCCGCCTTAGGGTCCTGGAAGCTCTGAGATTCTACAAGCTCTCTCGTGCAATCCAAGCCGTTTTTGGAACATTTACGGTGAATTCAATGAACAAAAATGTGCGAAATATTTGCGTTCACAGATAGCCTATAGGCTATTTCTTGGACATCAACAGTTGCGTTGTTAGGCTATGTTTGTAATTTTGGTTTTGTTAAAATCATTTTTCAAATCCAAAGGAAAAGTGGCGCAGTTACCTAACTACTCTAAAATCAGTTGCCCCCCCCCCCCCCCCCCCCCTGAGCTCGCCCTTGGTTTGGTACTGCACCTGTAAGTTTGTTTTGATTTTGTATTTTAATTGAAGGTCTATTTCTTGAAATTCTTGTACTTTCACCGGGATTCATTTCAACATTCAATGGTGTAAATTCATTAATATTTACCTTGGAATCAGTCTGAATCTTCCCAGGGAGTTGCTATAGTCACTCCCTGATCTGCCTATGCAGACCTTTCTGATCAGGATGAATCCGAACTTCTGAACAATGTGTAGGCTACCTCGGTATAATACCGAGGTAGCTTACTCTTCCAAAGTTCCAACCGGACGGTCATGTACGTACGCACGTGTCATGCGAACGGAGCTACCATTCGGCGATTTTCCCATAGATGATACGTTTCGCTCATTTTTGGCGGATTCCGGATTCCAATCGGTTAAAATAACTAGATTTGTGGTTGAGGTTCTTGGCAATCACATTTCAAAGGTCGCACGTTTCTGTAGGTTTCGACTGTTCGTGACCTTTTATTGCAATATCATAGTCTAGAATCTAGATCGTTGTTTGTTCTTACGTTTAAGCTGTTTATTATTATTTCTTCAAAATTATACACCTCCAGATCATGGGGGAGGGGTGATTACTTAGCCTGGTCAACTGTTCGTTCACGTGATGGCAATGGCAATGCTTCACTTCTCGCGGAGGAAAAATACTAGTACAGTAAAGGTTCGGTTTCACTGGACAAGTGATATACTACATACACCGGGTTTGCGGACCGAGCGAGGTTGCCAGATTCTTGTAATGATTTGTAGCCAAATACTAGGTCACATGCATAGAGCATGGTCGCAGGGGACCGTGACAAGAATCAGCCAAATAATGGCAGAACATAGGCTAAGTCAATTTCGGCTGCTCTGTTCGGTGGTGGGTTAACTAAAGTCTGAACTTTGAATTGGTTCAAGGCTCCCAAGTTTCTTTTAATTCTTCTCTGATTTTTTTTTGGGACGTCCCCTCGCTAAGAAATTTAGGAGGGGACGGGGGACGTCCCCCCCCCCCCCCACGCTGCCGCCGCCACAGAATACACTTGTTCGACCCTCATTGGAATATTCTTCTTCTGTCTGTGGGGATCCTTACCGACTGCTTCAGTCCCCTGTGGGTTGGGGTTTGTAGTATATGCCCACGGTATTTCACGCCTGTCGTAAGAGGCAGCTAAAGGAAAACCAAACTTGAACCTGAACTATACCTGGAAACGAGTTTAAACTTTGAACTTTCGATCTATCGAGTTGACCGTGACTGACACCATATAGCACATTCGTGTTGGTGTGTCGTTAAATCTCATCTGACTAACCTTACACTGCCTCCTTGGTAAATCAAATTGAGCAAATTCAACGTAGAGCTGCTAGATTTGTTTGTAATGAATACAAGTCCCCCCCCCCCCCAGCAGTGTTTCCGAAATATTAAGGGATTTAGGGTGGGATAGCCTCAATGATAGAATGTCTTTCAACAGTTTTTTACCCTCCAGAAAGCCAGACTGGGCCATTTGGCCTTGCCCACTGCCAACTTCCTACAACGGACAGTCCAGCGGCCTTCTAGGCAGTGGCCTAGCTACTGGGGGGGGGGCAGGGGCAGGGGGGCAAGTTTCCCCCCTCCCTGGAAAATTTTTTGGGGAAATTTGATGAATCTTCTTATTATTACAAAAATTTCACAAAAAATTCTCAAAATTTTTGTTAGAATAAGAAATTGTGAGACATTTCTCATATTTCTCGTATTTTCATACAACAATTAACTCAGATTTCGTCAGTGTCGCATGAACCGGCCCAATTCGCGTTCCACAGAAATATCCTCGCCGCGTAGCAGATTGAATGTTCTCTTGTGCTTGTATACGCACGGGGGTTTTGATCAGTGCATTTCAGTGCACAAGGAAGCTGTTATTCAGGTGATACTTTGGGAATTCAGTAAAAGGACGTGAAAACTGACAAGTCACTACCGTAGACCCCGAGGTTGTTATGTTCTTCTATAAGCTAGCAGTGGCTGTACGATTTTACTCTGTGTACATAACGACGGATGGGGCTGAAACAATCCATGGCCAACGATAAACTTAAAGTTAATCTAGAAATTAGAATTAACGGGATCCGTTGGCACATTTAGATTTTGTTACTTAGCCTAATCCTTGGAGGCTTACAAGCTAGCTCGGGAAAATAGCTTTCTGCTCACTTTGAGTGTAACAATAAATGGACAATGAGTACCTTGTGGCCTTCTACACTTAACAGACTGCTTTTCTCACAGGATATCGTGTGTGATCGAGCCACTATTAGGCCTCCTTCGTGGCGTGCGAAGGGGAGACCATTGGGCCATGCCCCCCTCACAGATGCCATTTTTCTTTGTTCTTAAAAATACGTGGTCTAACTTTATCAACACAGATTTTACATCAAAAGATAGCATATGTGGCACCAGATTGCTTATAAGGACACCCAACTTTTCAAAAATGTTCAAAGGGGAAGGATTGTCCCTGCAAGGTCTTTCAGTGATGAAATTTTTTTTTAATTCCTACAAATAGACCTAGGCAAATTCTGTCAAATTCCAATTTTTACTTAGAAAAGGTAGACTCTGTTTCCCACTGGTGGCATCTATCAAAAGACTACATGCTTAGATTTTCTTTACAAGCATAAATACGCTACTTTTGACCATCTGAGGGGTCTGATTTTTCGAAATTTTCTTTACGCTCCGCGCCAACCAATGGTGGCGCTTCGCTCGGTCTCTTGGGCAAAAAACATATTTGGGGTAAAATTAGCTCTTAACTCTCTGATCACTTTGCAGTTTACGAACATATTTTGAAGTGAGTATTTTATTGCAAACGACTAAAGCAGAAAGCGACTGGCTAGATTCTTCGTATAAGCCTGGAAAATGCTATTTCCGGCCATCTAAGGGGTCTAATTTTTCCAAATTTTCTCTACGCTCCGCGCCAACCAATGGTGGCGCTCCGCTTAGATAATCTTTATGACAAAATAACATTTTGTGGCCAAGAAAAACCACAAATACCGATCAATGCTCTTTTATTTCGACTCCTAAAAGTGTGCAAATTTTATGACAAGTTTTTCTTCGTAAGGTTGCATAAATGGCATAAAAAGAAATGCATGTCAAGGTACAAAAGTTTCAGTTTTACCCTCATGAACCACCACGATTCAACTTTTAACACTGTCCCTGTCAAAGTCGAAAATCTTGCACCATTTTGCATGTAGGCTCCTTGAAAACGTCAAAAAATTTCCGGCCACCCCTCCCCTTGACCATACGGCATGTCCTTCCCCCTTCAGAGAAATCCTGCGTACGCCACTGCGTTAGTACATACAAATAAACCAGATATTGTTTACCAAAATAATATACTTTGTTATTTCCGATTGCTCTATGTTATACTTAAAGATTAAAATGCAGGTAATATTACAAAATGACATGGTAATGTTGTTATACTTGTAAGTTTGCATATTTTATATGAAATACATACACATTGACCGGGAAAAGTTTTGGGGAAATTTCATACCTTTGCCCCCCCCCCCCTGGAAAAAATCCTAGCTACGCCACTGCTTCTAGGCATCTTATGGGGCCTTGGTCCCCCTTTGCCCTTCAACCTGTTATGTTATGTTACCTCAAGCCAAATAGCTACGCAATCATGAAGGCAACAAGGGGTTCATATTCTTCTTCTCTGGGGATATGTTGCAGACTCCTAAAGGGCACAAACGCAACGGAGTTAGAAAGAGGGGTCAGTAAGACGCCAGGCGGCACATGAAGGTGTCCAGGTTCTGCAAATTGGCTGTCCGATCAGGTAGTTTATTCCAATCAAGGATAATTGATGGAAAGAAGGAATATTTATACTGGGCGGTTTTGCAATTAAAATACTTAAGGGCTTTGTTGTTATTGGTAATTTGGTTTTCAACGATGTTGGAATAGGTGGAGTCACAAAACTGGGTAGGTCCAATCCGCCTCCGCCTTGCTTTAAGAAAAGTTAGATACTGATTCTATGTTACCGCTGGTAGCTGGTCATTTTGGGAGGATTTTGTACATATAACATAATCTATTTTCTACGGAACTGTAATGGAGGAAGTTTCAGTTTTTCAAGAATGTCAGTAATGAAACTTTCCTCACTGGAGTATAATTAGGCCTACCGCTAATTAATCTTGCGGCCCTTCGTTGGACTTCTTCCAAGCGGTCTATATCCATTGTTGGTGGGGTCCCATATGGCGGCAGCATACTCCATGTTGCTTTGAACCAAGGAAATGTACCCTAGTTTTTTTACATTCTATTGGGCAGTGTCTAAGATTTCTTTTTAGAAAGACCTAACATAGTTCCTGCTTTAGCGGTAATTTTGTTTATATTAGTTGACCATTTAAAATAGTCCGAGATGGTGACACCCAAATAGGGACTGTTCTTTTTAATTGCTTCAGGTTTTCCTCGCGCACCGTCAGTGATTGGAACCTCCTTCCCCAGGATATTATACATTCATGACCTAAAGTTATTCAAGAACGCTGCCTTGAGGTCCCTCAACTGACTCTTTGCAAGCACACCCCCCCCCCCCCTGTACGTTGGACTGGAGTGTGTTGAACAGTATACTGGGCTTATCATGAGTCGATCACAAAATAAAGTTTGTTACCACAAAAATATGAAAACATCTACAAAAATCGATAAAACTTGACAGTAATATTTTGTCATATGTCTTCTTCTTTGTGCTATATTTTGGTGTTGTTTGGACTGAGTAATTTGTAGAAAATGAATCTTGAAATCCAGGAGGCAGTGCAAACATCAATGCTTATGAAGTAATCATGAGTCGATCGCTTCATAAAGCAAACAAATGAAATCATACAAATTACTACATTTAGGGCCAGATTTGGCATAATGCAGAACAATCCCCTTTCTATCCAAATTCTTACTTAAAACTTCATAAAAGACATTCTCATCATCATTTTTATTGATTTTTGCAAATTTCAGGTTGATACTGTTCCTGAAACTTGAAAATCTGACCATGACTAACTTTTTTGCTTTAAAAATCAAAAACATGATGATAAATAATTGGTTTTGATGTTGTTTGAAGAACTTGTATCGCAGGTTATTCTAGCATCGCAATTACATCGCACCTGCTCACTGCAATGGCGTTTATATTAGAAGGCAGTGATCGACTCATGATAACTTATTAGTATACGAGGCCTATATATCCAATCCAGACGATCCAACTGGTCTTGTTAGTTTATATCATGACGTCATCACCTTGGTAACCTAGCCTCGATCTTTCGTGTGCACTTGCTGCGCTGATAACTGCATCTCAGTGTAGCACACAATGTGCTACAGTTTCTGTATAACGTGTTTTCCATTACTACGTATTTATTTCGCATTTGTATAGCCTATGGATTGATTGCACGAAAAGCTGTATGTTTTTGACCGTGCGTGGGAGTGTGAGATGGCGAAGGTCAACTGAAAATTTGCATTATTGTCAAGTCTGACGTTTGATAACTTTCACCGAAATCATTAATTTGGTACCTATTTCACTTAATTGCAATTTCTGCACTTACATTGTCAATAGATTGCCTTATCCTTATCGTACAACTCGCAATTTGCAGTCAGGCAGTTGACTGAGTGTGACTCTGTGAGATGTCTGGCCCACAGTGTTTATCCGTAAGGCGTTAGCTAGGCTTACAAGTTACATTAGACTGGGATCTATTCTTAATCTTAGACTAGGCTAACATTTGACACAAGAAGTTTCACACATGGAGAAAAGCCTAGCCTAACAGTATTAGTATTAGTATTTTGATCTAAACACCCTCTCTGAGTGGCAAAATAAGTGGCAAATGCACTTTAATACCAAGAAGTGCTTTTCTATGAGGATTACTCACTCAAGGAAACCCAAGTTTTTTAATTATACTCTAGATAACGATACCCTGGAGTCTGCCGATTGCCACACTTATCTAGGAGTTGACATCTCTAATACCCTGACCTGGAATAGACATATTAATCGTATCACTTCGTCAGCAAATAGGTCTTTGGCTTTTATTAAAAGAAATTTATACTCCTGCCCCAGGAGTGTCAAAGCTAATGCCTATCTCACACTTGTTAGGCCTTTATTGGAGTATTCATCTTCTGTTTGGGATCCCTACACCACTTCCCTATCCAATAAGGTTGAGCAAATTCAGCGTAGGGCTGCTAGGTTTGTTTATAATGACTATTCCCCCCATAGTAGTGTGACTGAAATGCTAAACGACCTAGGGTGGGATAGTCTCAAAAACAGGCGTACTGCCAACAGGCTAGCAATTCTTCACAAAGCCAGATTGGGCCTCCTAGCCTTGCCAATCAACAACCTACAACCGGTCCGGCGGCCCTCTAGACATCACCATTCTAATAGCTTTACCAATATACCAACCAATAAGGACTGCTACAAATACAGTTTCTTTCCTCGGACCGTCAGAGACTGGAACCTACTCCCCCAGAACATTACAGATCTCGAGGACCCCAAGCAATTCAAGAGCGCAGCCTTGAGGATCCTCAGACGGGATGACTAACTACATGCGCACACTCAACCCTGCACGTTTGACTCCACCAGGAGTGTTGTGCAGTATTTTTCCAGATCCAGATCCAGATTAGTAAAACAGTAGGCCTAAGTCAAATAGATACAGCCTACAACCTATGCTGTTGTCAAGCTACTGTATGCCTAACATAAGTCCAGTGTGGATCCGCCCTGTATTAGAGAACTTTTTAGAGACTTTGACCTCCCTATGCTAACCGAGCGTCGCAGGCAAAATAGGTTGAATTTGTTCACTAAAGTTTTCTTTGGTAAGGCTCATATTCCAATGGACAGACTTAGCCCAGACACCGTAGTATCTATGGAACTCGCGGAATGCATGGCCTCCATTTGTGTCATGCATACTCTAGAACTAACTGCTACAAATTAAGCAATACTGTTAACAAGCTGATCTCACCGATACTATACTCACGGTCGTAGAGACCTGGTGAATCTGATTACCAGTTTTGTTAGCTAGGGTAGGAGGCCAACTCCAACGCATGCGTGGTGAGAGAATGACGGATTGTGTGGGTGTGTCACCATTTCTGAAAGGAGAAGGAGAAGAAGATCCAAACATTCCAAAAACGGGGTGGGGGCAATGTTTATGTTTTATTTTTGATGTGGCAAAAAAGGGAGTGAGGCCATAAAAGCCCCCCATTCTCTTTGATCTGCACCTTTTAGTCCTTGAACAGGTCTGTGAACTATGCTTAATGTAAGGACAGTTAATGGTGAAAGATGGGTGTATTAGTGGAGTTGTAACACTAGTTACAAACACTACAAATTCATATTGACTTAGGGGTTACCAGTTGTTTGGCCCCCTTGCTAGTTCACCCCCAACCAGTTCACCCTGGTTGTTTTGCCCCTTGCCTGCAAGTTCGCCCCCAAGTGGAGTTTGTTTTGCCCTTGAAGTGGAAGTTACAGTTTTGCCCACAACTTACCTGCCATTTATTTGTTTCATTTATCCAAACAACATTATAAAACTGTATTTGGTGAAATTCTGACAAACCAACCCCAGCAAAGTTGTATTTGTAATGAACAGTACCAACAACCAATCATTTTTCAGGTTGAATTGTAATTCTCTTGCCATATTCAGAATGTAATTTTAGCAATTTATGCTGTTCACTTTTTTTCTTTCTTTCTTTATTCCTTTTTTTTTGTTTGCAGCATTTATTGGAAATATTTTTTAGTTCTTAATTACTGCACGGAATAATATTATGATTCAAATTTTTATATTTGTTGTCACTTCTTGAAGTTATACTTTTTGAAGAAAGAAGGCTACATGAATGATGTAGTCAACAAGATAAAAAATAATGTTGTCTCTCAAATAAATAAAACATTCATAATTCAGCGTATGAATGGATAAACATGTGAGTTATAAACCTTTTTTTCATCCTAATATAGAATGGGGTACAGTATATTTTGATTTATAAACAAATAAACAAGTTCTGGCAATGAAAAATTGTTTTTGGAAAGAAAACCGCTGCAGAAAGATTAGGGGACAAACTGGTCAACACTTGGGGGCAAACTGACAGGTCTTTGAGGGCGAACTGGTAAACACTTGGGAGCAAGCAGGTATTTTGGGGGCAAACTGGCATGGGGGTGAAACCACGAGCTACTGACCTAGGCTGCTGGCTACCTGCCTAGGCTGCCACTTAAATAGTCTTTGCCAGTGGTAATCTAAATGACAAATAGAAGACACCTCCCTATAACACGAACAATAGTGTACTACAGTCTCCAACCATACCTATCTAGCCTAGGCCTAGGACTCAGCATGTTTATTAACAGCAAATTAAACAGGGCCAATTTGGCATAACTTGCAAAACAAAGAAAATCTTTGGATTGCTACAACATAATGTGTACAGTTGGCCCCCTAAAGTTAAGGAAGCTGCATCTACTGTAAGTCCCTTATCAGACCAAGGATACGGAATACTACTCAAGTATCTCAGATCCTTTCCATCCGGAACAAACAACTTAAATCAATTCAATGCAAGGCTGCCAGATTCATCTATAGAGGCCAAAGATGTGTCTCTTCAGTGCTTGCTGACTTAAACTGACCTACTTTGTAGGAAAGCAGGATCAGTGCTAGGTTAAATTTACTGTACAGAAAGTTCTTTCCATCACTTGGTTGCTATCAATCTAGAGGGATATATGTTTCTAAGCTGGTCAATAATGGAATCTCTACTTGCAAGTCTTCATTGATCTCCTTTCAAAATCCTGTCGTAAGAAAGGACTGCTACAGGCCCCCTAGGTTTTCTTTTTTATTCCAAGGACAGTGGCTGAGTGGAATTGTCTATCTTCAGCTGTTAGGGATTCTTCCTCTATTGAAACTTTTATAATTCAAATATATGTAAACTGAACTTGACACCCTTAAGAAGATCCCAGTAATCTGAATTAATTTGTTTGTTCACTAGAGGTTACAGGTCTACACATATATCCCATCTGCGAAGATCTGTTTTTAGTATTCAACTAGAACCAGGACCTACTCTTAACACCGTTCTTGGCCATGTGCCTAAAGAAACCATGACAATGTGCAGAATGAGCACAACCAACAACTCCTCACAGCTTCAACAAATCATCAATAATTACCATACTTGCCATAAATGATCATTGTTACAACACTGAACTTTCATCAAATGGAGGGGAGCAAGGAGGTGAAATTTGGAGGTTAAAATTGACTGTAACACTGGTTACCTACTAGGCAGTCGGCACTTGGGCAAGTTTTTCCCCATTCCGAGTTCACACAGTGCCAGGGGTTTAATATTCTTCTATTCTTTTGTCAAAAATGATTTCTTTTTAAGAAGCAGCATCCCAGTTTCTAGACTGTAACCATGCAGCATAGAACAGCATAGAACCGTCTTTCTGAGGGGGCTTGTGAAAACAAAAACTCTCTACACACCCACTCATGGTGGGGCTCCGCTTAGATAGTAGCTAAGATTGTCCTCCTTTACAGTCATTAGGGGAATGGTTACCCTATAATAGGCTACAGTACTAGTAACTGCCAGGTAGTGCACACCACAGACTGTTGACAACATGGCCTTGGTTGCAAATGGTCTAGCCTTGGCCTTGGAATGAAAGGCCTGATCCTCTCCCCGCAAACTATAATTTTTGTTGTAGTCTACAGAAAGTTTTGATTGGGTCAGCTCTTTGATCGACAGCTAGTTCAAAAAATGCAGAGGACAGATGCCCATTGTACACAAAATAAACTGTACTGAGAAAGTTTGGATTACACACTAGGGCCTTGTGTACTCACCCTGAAGCAATAAACTGAGATTGTGTCTGGGTGAAGATAAATTTTAGACAGTTTTTGGATGGACTTTAGGTCAGGAGAACTGGTAATCTGGTACTAACCCTTTCACTCCGGAAGGGGATCCATCCTGTCATACTGAGCTATGTGTTATATTATGTATGCACAATATGTATGTACCTCTTCTGTGAAGTAATAAGTTTTTGCAAGGGTGCTGCCATATTTGGGCTCGCTATACCCCAAGAGGATACATATGTAAAGCATCTCCTCTGCAAGCTTATTCCATGTCCAAAGCATGGTTACACACCAAAGATTTATAAAGAAGTACTTCAGGAAGCAGCTGAGTGCTATGGTTTGCAATGAAACCACACATATAAAGTGATGGTAAATTATGGTGTTGCAGGGAAACCATGTGTAGCAAAGGAGTTGAGTTGGGGTGAGAGGATAAGGTCTTTAAGGTCTTGGCATTTCAAGGTGAGACTCTTGGCCTAAGGAGTTAAGGCCTTGGTTACAACAAGGGCAAAGTACTAAGTTTTTTTCAAAAGGAATCTGCTCTCCTGCCTCAGAAGTGTCAAAGAAAATGCCTATCATACACATATTGGGCCTCTTTGGTTTTGATGAAAGAGAAACCTATAGCATTCATGATGGCATGTGTGTGTATGTGCGTGAACCTATAAATGATACCGTGCCGGGTACAAGCCGCTCATGAGAGCTCAAGCCACGCACATCTTTCCTCGCTCACGCAGAGCTTGTAACTGCCGTAGCTTCCGGAAAATTTGGACACGGAAATGAGCTCTGTCACGTGATATGCAAAAGCCCACCCTTGTGTGTGTGTTTGTAACACACTGGCAGCATGACTTTTAATTGATTAGCAAAATTAACCTCAAAACATGTGAACCTTTTCATCTTGCTCCTAGGGTAATCCTATTATTGGTATTTGACTATAGGCCTTTTCAAAAGGGTTGGCCAAAACCCCACACCTACACTGTATGACCCTTAAGCATAATTAACTTAAAGTCTTATGTAAATCAATGTTGTTTTGGACTGTGCATAGTGCTGTCAGGTATCAGAGAAAATCTTTAAAATTGTTAAAATTATTTCCAAATTGGCGTGACATTGCCAAGTTATTTTACTTTATCTTTGTTGCTGGTTATGGTTTAGGTATGGGTTTAGGGGGTTTTAGAACAAACTCAATGAAGGTTACACTTCCCAAAATAATTATTCATTTTGTACTATTTTTCTAGAGAAAATATGTGAGCTTCATGTTAATTTATTAATTTTCTTTCATTTGTAGATTAATGCAAGATGCCTCCCAAGAAGAAAGGAGGAAAGAAAAAGGGGAAAAAGAGCGGTAAAAAGAGTGGCAGGAAGTCAGCACGTCCATCATCTGCTCCATCTGGGGCAAACCTGAGTGAAGTCAGTAAAGAGTTCTTTTTAATTCAGATCAGAGATTTAGAACAGAGATTGGCCAGGTAAGTGTTGCACTTAGTAAGATCATCTTGTGTAATTGTAGATCAAAGTCTCAAAACTGTTTACATGATGCCTAAAATTAGGAAACTTATATCGTACTTGATATGGGAATGTGACTGCGTGTTTGGTCTAACCGTAGAGCATCCACCTCTCACGCGGAAGGCCCGGGTTTGCTTCCCAGATCGAGTCATACCAAAGACTCTAAAAAGGAACCTACTGCCATTGTGGGTGATGCTTGGCATAAGCAACGGAGTAGGAGAAACAAGCCAGTGAGCCACAATTGGAAAGAAGGCCGTGGCCGGTTTGACTTGAACCAATAGGTTGGAAACTGGGCCGTAAAACTACTTCTAACTAACCAACTAGCTTGATATGGGAATGTATAATGTGAGAAAGTGAGTTAAATTTGGGTTTCCCAGTTTCCAAGCAATTGGTTCAAGTCGAGCCGGCCATGGCCTTTTTCCAGTTGTAACTCACTGTCTTGTTTTTCCAACTCCATTGCTTATGCTGAGCACCAAACACAAAGGCAACAGGTTTTGTTTTCAAAGTTGTCACTATGACCTGGCCGGGCCTCAAACTCCCAACCTCCCAACTGCAAGTCTGATGCTTTAGCCACTTAACCATACAGCCGGTATAATGTGAGAAAGAGGACCTTGTTATTTGGTGGAGGCCAATGGTAATCTGAGGTCATAGGGGGTTGAATTCTGATATCTTTGCTCAGTGGTGTACACAGGATTTCTCTGAAGTGGGGGGGGGGGGGGCGCTGCATCCACATTATTCTGAGTGATCCCTGTCCTGGAGGAGGAGGGGTCTAAGGGGATAGGGTGTCCACCTCCCCTTTGAAACTGTTTGAAAAATTGGGTGTCCTTATGCTATCTTGTGCTATGTATGTCACCTTTTCAAGTAAATCTTGCTTCAAAATTTCTGTATGTTTAGGAACTAAATTGAAAGAGTATGTGATTGTCGGCCTGCAGAAAGGGTCTAAGGGGAGGGTGTCCCCCTTCCATTTGAAAATTTTTGAAACATTTGGTGTCCTTTCATGCAATCTGGTGCCACATCTTTAAAAATATAACTTGCAGTGTTACAAAATTTACATGTGTTTAGGAACTGGAAAAAAAATGTTTGCATAAGAGATGGTCCCTGGAGGAGACAATCCTCCTTGATGTAAAATTTTGTGTATTTTCAGGATCTTAAAAAAAAATTGGCATGCACAAGGGGACATAGCCCAATCCCCCACCCCCTCCTAATATATTAAGGAAGGATGTTTGAATAGTTTCATGGTTGGTAACATGGATGCATTCTGAAGCACTGTCAGTTTAAAAAAGTACAGACTCTCTTTTCAGTGGCAAGCAGGCACTAAACCTTTTGGCTTTCTTGTTAAAAGTTGCCTCATTTGGTATATTCTAGGTTATGATAGATAATCATGATGTGCACCACTGCCAAGAGAAAATGATGTCATATTACTTAATTTGATCAAAGGAAAATGACTATACCCTAAGAAACATTGCATGCCAGAAGGTTTTTTTAGCATGTATCTTTTTCTGCCAGTCTTACATCCAATCTTTACAAGGCAGAGGAACTTTTGTGAAAGTAATTTTATCATTTTACCCTTAACTCAGGTACCAGAGAAAATGTGATGAGCTGGAGGTTGCAAATGGAGAATTTAAAGATAAATATGATCAAATGACAACAGACAAGAAAGAAATCGTTTCTTTCTTGAAAAAACAATTGGAACAGAGACAAGATGAGATTGCTGATCTTAATGACAGACTTGTCGGCCTTCAACAGGCCAAAGATACAGAAAAAGATGCTTATGAGCAGCAGCTGGCACAACTCAGGACAGAGTTTCAAGAAACAAAGGATCAGTTGACATCAGAAAATATGATACTGAGTAAGTTGTAGGGGCATCAATCCTGGGGGAAGGAAGGGGACAAGGCAGGCAAGTGCTACCCCAATTAAAATTACCCATCATGTCACATGTGAGCCTTGAGCCTCAATCAACTCTCCCATGGTAAAATTAAGCTCTCCAACTGGAGTGTCCTACACCCAGACTGGGGTGTGCAGGAAGTAGAAAAGACTTATCAAGTTGTTTCATTTTACCCAATGCTCAGCAGTGTGATGACAGTGCTGAACACTTGGTACTGGCTGTCACTGGCACAAAGAAAGACACCTGACATGATTGTTGTGTGATACGGTAAAGTATGCTGTCAAGATTACAGTTTTTGTTACTTAGAATGGGACTGAACCCCACTCAAACACTGTATGGATGCCTCAACTCAATTCATGGGTTAACCAATCATCAGATTGGACGTTGGATTGGGCTGATGTTTCAGTTAAATGTTGGATCAGCAAAATTAAGCAAATTCCATTTGCTGATGTTTATTCATGTTATTGTAACACTGCTGTTGTTGAAATCATAAGATTGGAGACCAGCAACAAAGTTGTTCATAGTAACAAAAGCCTAGTCTTGTTAATTTAGTAATTTTTGTGTTAGAAAATATAATTTGACAGTGAAAGCAATCACCAGTGAAACGGAAGTCTGCTAATGTTCCAAATTCCATAAAGCCTATGTATGTGTGTGGATATATTGCTCATTGAAACTAAGGAATACTGTGAAAACTAAGGAATTCTGTGAATATTGTGCTGTGAAATGATGTGTAAGCTTTTCATGTGTGTTTATTTTATATGTAAGTTAGAACACTTGCGCATGCTAAATATGAAATTGCTGATGGCCCTTCTGGAAGTATTGACCACAAATGACCTTTGACTGTCTCAGACAAAGCTTTTGAGACAAATGTGAAGCCGCAATGTCTTAATTATAAGGTGCATCAAGTTAACCTCTTCTTGAGATATCATGTTTACAAGAGTTTTCCTACTTTACTTCTTTTTACCTGAAATTATCTTTGACCTTGAACAATGATGGTAAGGAGAACAATGACATGGAACAGCTGACTGCTGTTTCTATATTTCTAGGTTTTGACTCAAGGCAAATATGTTGTTATAAGGTAGAAATCCAGGTAGGGTGTGTCAGCCAAACATGGAAAAACGAAACACAGAGAGGACACAAAGTAACTAACACAGTTTATCTATTGACATATCGATCAACTCAAAAGACTGCAATGATAGAATGTAATGCAAGCATACTTACAGAACTAGTGCAAAAGAACAGTAATTTATAGTTAACGTAGGAATGTTATTAATCTTTTGTATTGCACACCTGCTTTTTAGCTTATTATACAACACATGTTTAGTTTGCATCATACTATCCAATCAAATCGTTACTCATTTTGCCTTTATTAGGTGGAAAGTTATCATCATTAGAAGAGTTTAAAGTACAGAAAGAGGATCTAGAGGCTAAGTTTGCTCAAATGGAAGCTGAGTTAGCCAGCCAACAAGAGGGTCATAAAGAACAGATTTATCAACTTGAGAGGAAGCAAGTTGTTGATAAAGACAGGTAAGTTTTTCCCCCATCCTCCTTAGTTGTTTATCTAATCTGCCATGAGCTAATTTAAAACAATACATCAATGTGTGAGATAGTTTATTTTTGTTTTGTTCTTCTCAGAAAACTTGGCTAAGATAGTGAATCCTTTTCCTTTATGTTAATAGTGTAATGGTCAAAGACAAATCCTAGCACAATGTGAGTTCTTGTCTGCGAATATGCTATTCATCCCTTTAAGCTCCTTGCTCCTTGAGGGGCTGTTGTTTGAACTATCTTCAAAACATAAGTCTCCCTTGAGTAATTATTTAGTTCAGTGTGATTATGTCGGGTGTTTCAGTTTTGTGTTGGAGTGAGATTCATTCACAGTACTATCTTGCTGGGACATTCATGTCATTCTGATATCATTGCATTCTTTATGTTATTAAACAGCACTTAGCACTCTTATTTCTTAACTTCAGTGGTACTGCAGCCTAAAGAAGATCTTTGTTATTCACACAAAGCAATTGAATTTTCTATATAGTTTACTTTTCTTTATGTCAAGAACTGACTGCATGGTCAAGTGGTTGAGACTTGCAGTTGGGAGGTCCCGAGTATGTCAGATGACACTATATTACCTTTCAGTTTACATATGTCATACTGGTTGCCAGCTTATAAAATAGCAATGGCTGAAACACTTTGTGCTCTGGATGTGCAGTCTGCACAAAGTGCAGTGTCTTTGCCTTGGGAACTACGCCTTGGACTGTGTTCACAAACGTCACCCTGAAGTGGCCTCTGCTTGATTTCCTTATTACCCAAATCCTTTCTCCAATACAACTTAGGCAGCTAAGTCTAAATGGGGTTACTAACCATGAGAATTCCCTATTCATACCAAAAATACTTAACATAGGCTAGGCTAACTTTAATGCAACCTGACATTGTCTAATCCTTGGAAGTTTCTAATGCTGAGCCATATCTGGAAAAACTCTGTGATCACCTGGAAAAATTTTAGAGCTCTCTGACTTAGACCAATTGGCAAGAAAATGAGCTGTAAAAGCTCAATTAATTACACCAATCATATGTGAATACACCTGTGCAACATGTATTAAACTTGGTACATGGTACATTGCTCAAGGTTTCCCGTGGTGAATTGTACTTAACTAAAGATTAAAAGGAAAAAAGTAAAATGAAATGGCTAGCCTTTTCTTATCCCTTATTATGACATTCTTCTGTTGGACAGTAAAATGCCTGGTAGCCAAAGTAATCTGTACATTGCAACTCTTAGCAACTGAAATCTAATCCACTTGATCTGTCTGTGTGTTATTGTACTGCTGCAATGCAAATTTAGTAATTGTGTTCATTTCACACACTTTATCGGTCAATGTATGTCTTTATTGGAAAATGAAATGGTTGTCCAAAGGACAACCATTTAGCAAAAACTGGTTATCTGGTAGGAATGCCTTGTTGCTTTATTAGAAATTCCCTCTGTAAGTCACACACTTAATTGAGATAGTAAATTACAACTAGACTTTACTGAAGATTAGAGAAATAACAACATGGGTGACCTCATCTTCATTCTTTGATGTTTTTATTTACAACTGATGGAAATCCCAATGTTTTGTAAATGGAATATAAAAAATGATAAAATCAAATAAACATCTGAGTGGCTATACACTGTCAGAGGGAATATTGAGTAAAAACCCTGACTTTCCACACAGAATTTGGCTCATCGGGATTCAGAATGGAGTACAATTTAAGCTAGAACTTTTTGACATAGAGACATAAGGTTGCTCAACTGGACCCCAGTTTATTCAATGCCCACACTGCATTCAGTCAAAATTATTTTCACTTTGGTATGTATATACGTATTGTGTAAAATGTTACAATTCTTTGTTCTCTACATTTCACATGAGCAATTTCCAGAACATGTTATGAAGATGTTTAAGGAATAAACTGCATTTGTCAGACTAATGTTGGTAAATAAACCGTCAAGACTCCAAATTTGGAAAATAAACAGACAAGGTGAAGCTGAGTCCCTTATATCTTTCAAATTTAAAGTTGAGGCGGGTTATTCACCAACAATAATCTGACAAATGTGGTTTATTCCTTTTCTACTCCCCTAAAAATGTCCTTTTTGGGGTTTGCTTTCTGGTGGCTTCCGCAAATCATTATAACAGCTGGTCTGTTGGAGAATAACCTGTCAGTGTTTAACCAATCAGAATGCAGGATTCTGAATAACCATTCAGTAGAGGTGGTAGAATCATGGTTTTAATACTTGTGTAATGTATGTCATTGATTGCAGGTTGAAAAAGGAAATGGTTCTGAAAGTCAATCAAGTGGCAGCAGAATTTCGGAAAGTATCAAACAAGCAAATGGCAGATACCACCAAAAGGACAATACGAGAAAATGTTAGTATACAAGCCCAGCTTGGCAAAATGTCTGACAAGACAATGGAACTTATACAAGAAAATGAAGAGCTCGAAGCCAAAGAGAAGAAACAGAGGCAACAATTGGAGATGCTGGAAGAGAATGAGAAAGCCCTCGCTAAAAAGAATCTTAGTAACCAGAAAGTAAGTCTAATCAAATGATGTAATGTAACACACCAGCAGTTGAATAAAATTACTTTTTCCAGATAGGGTTATTACATGAAATCAATTGGTAGGAAAAAGGGGAATGCAATGTGGACAATGAGAATGTGTATTAGCTTGTGATGATGAAGTAGACCAGGGCCCTGTTTCACGAATGATTATAATTGATGTTTAATTTAATTTCTGTTGGAAACTTGCATGTTAGGGCGAAGTTTGTTTTGAGAGTAAAGTTACTGTACATCTTCATATTTCCCACTTCTGCTAAAAAGAAATTTTTATTTTGACATAACTGCATGGCATAAAGAGGATTTTATCAGAAGAAATCTAATAATGGATCTAAACATTCCTTCATTCTCTAAGTTTTAGTTACTGTTATCTTCTTCTAATGCTTGAAATATGTTTGCTTACTAAGAAAACATTTTCTCTATGATTTGTGTTGGACTGGTTTGTTTTTTCTCTTTTTTGAAGAAAACACTAAAAGGATACCTTACAGCACTCCTTTGCTTTTAGTTGTTGTTGTATAATATTTTTTGTGTGTTAACATTTTGGGATAGCTACTTCAGCCTGCAGCCCAGCTTGTTCTGATTTCATCAAGGTAGTATGTATTGATTCTAAACATTCCAGAAACCTGTACCTAAATGTCAAAGATAAGATTAAGATTCAGAAAATGGTTGGATGATAAGATCTGTAAGAAGCTATAGGATTTCAAAAACATAGGGACTTATTTGTAGTTCCTGACACTTTTCAACATTGTAATTCATGGGAACCCACTTTGGGGTTTTTATTTCCATTACCTGGTTGGTGGTGGCCAACTTTGAGGTTCTGTGATGTGATTATCACAGTACCAGCATGTGATGGGGAGCAATCGCTCAAGACCTGATGTGGAACCACATGGTGAAACTGAGGGTCTATGCAAAAAATTAGTTTTCATATGAAAGAGGAACTAATTCTACAGAATTTGGTTATTTCCATTCAAATGAGACATTTATTTCTTGGGATATCAGCAAATGAAAGTTATTTTATTTGTGACACAAAGTGAGCTTGAGGCAAGCAGGTATTTATAACTTCCTCATTATGATAAGGAGTGCTTTGTCTACCTTTGCTTTTTCAGATTGTTTTGTTGACCTGAATTTAAAAGGGATAGGGCCTTCCTGCATGCTTGTTAAATTCCCAGGACTCTTATATCATCACAATCTGAAATAGTGGTTTTTTAAGGAGGAAATTGACTGTTATTAAGTTTAAAGAAAATGAAAGGACTGCTTATTAGGATGTGGAGGTGGAGGATAAGTAAAGTAGGTTACAAGAAGTGGAACTGCCTGGGGTGAATTAGTTAGGGAGTTTTACGGCCCAGTTTCCAGTCAATTGGTTCAAGTTGATGGCCTGTTTTCCAGTTGTTGCTCACTGGCTTGTTTTCCATGCTCTATTGCTTCTGCTGAGCACCAAGCACAATGCCAGTAGGTTCCATTTTGATTCCTTGCCGTAAGCAGGCGAGGAATCTATGCAATGGTGATGTCGTGTGTGTGTGTGTTTGTGACACTTCCTTGTAAACACAATATCTTAAGATAGGGATGTCCAACACTTTTCATATTTTGTATATAGATTTGTCATGTTGAGAGGAAGAACCCTATTGTTTTTGGTAGAGGTCAAAGGTCATTTGAGGTCACCAGCAGTAAAATTGTGACAACTTCAAAAATAGCTTATAAACACGATATCTTCAGATAGGAGGGACCGACACTTTTCATACTTGGTATATAGATTTGTCATGTTGAGAAGAAGAACCCTATTGTTTTTGGTAGAGGTCAAAGGTCATTTGAGGCCACCAGCGGTAAAATTGCGAAAACGCCAAAAATGGCTTGTAAACACGATATCTTCAGATAGGATTGCCCGACAATTTTCTTTCTTGGTATATAGATTTGTCATGTTGAGAGGAAGAACCCTATTGCTTTTGGTAGAGGTCAAAGGTCATTTGAGGTCACCAGTGATAAAAAAACGAAACACCGAAAATGGCTTGTAAACATGATATCTTCAGTTAGGAGAGACCAACACTCTTCATATTTGGTTTATAGATTTTTCATGTTGAGAAAGAGAAGCCTATTGTTTTTGGTAGAGGTCAAAGGTCATTTGAGGTCAATAGCAGTAACATTGCGAAAACTTCGAAAATGGCTTGCAAACAGGATATCTTCAGAAAGGAGTGACCGATAACTTCATATTTGGTATATAGATTTGTCATGTCGAGAGAAAGAAGCCTATTGCTTTTGGTAGAAGTCAAAGGTCATTTGAGGTCACCAGCGGTAAAATTGCGAAAACACTGAAAATGGCTTTTAAACATGATTTCTTCAGAAAGGAGTGACCAAGACTTCTCATGCTTAGTATATAGGTTTGTCATGTTGAGAGGAAAAAGCCTATTGTTTTTGGTAGAGGTCAAAGGTCATTTGAGGTCACTAGCAGTAAAAATGCAAAAACACCGAAAATAGCTTGTAAACATGATACCTTCAGATAGGAGTGACAGATACTCTTTATATTTGGTATATAGATCTGTCATGTTGAGAGAAAGAAGCCTATTGCTTTTGGTAGAGGTCAAAGGTCATTTGAGGTCATCAGCAGTAAAATTGTGAAAATTCTGTGCCTAAAATGTAAAGAGAAACCTATCAAACACTGTCAATTTGAAAGCAGGTAAGGTATTTGATGGCAAGGAATCACTACATGAGGAATTTCTTACCCTATTAAATATTTCACCCGAGTCCCCACCAAAAGGGAGGCTTGGTGGGGTAATATAATTTTACCCGACTTCCTGCTTAACTCATTCAAGCAAGCTCCAAGAAACCACAAGCTTGATAAGAGGCAGCTAGAGGAAGATGTGAACAAAGGCTGAATAATACCAGCCAAATGTGCCACTGTTTGCGAGGTGTGAAAGGCAAGCAGTTCGGCAATTTCTTATCTGGTTTGGTTGACCTTTGTTCACTGAAGCAAAAAGGTGTGGACAGGGTTTTTATAGGCAGGGCAATTCAACATGTAAGCCTTTTGGCTTTCTGGTTAAAGTCTTTGGTATGACCTGGCCAGGCCAGTACAGGACTAGCCTGAGGAGCGGACAAAGTTTTTCCATTCAGCTTATCGCAACAAAGAATTTACGTCCGCTAGCGTTGGAGCCAAAACCATTTCAACTTGTCACAAAGTCACAGCAGTCAATGTAATTCGATACTGGTATTGTGTGGTACCCTGGAAGCATACACACAGTACAGTGACTAAATACTAACAACCTTGCACACAACCATGAGAAAAGACAGTTCAATATTTTTCAACCAAAGATTATTTGTCAGCTTTTAAACCAACTCTCTGCTGAAAAGTTGTCAGTCTTGTTTGGTTTGAACAACTTTGTGGTAAATGTAGCATTTGAAAGATCCAGAGTTGCTAAGCAGCCCCCTACCTCAGAAAGAGACCCATGGCAACGAATGCTCGTGAATATTAATACCTTCAAGTTTTGGGCTCATTGAAAGTAAGTTTTGACTATCACAGGCAGTCTCTGAGGGGCAGCAGCTTAAGCTGTAGCCACAGAGCCTTTACATACGCTGGGACAGGACTCGAACTCCCAACCTCCTGACTGCAAATCTGATGCTCTAACCTTTTGACCATGCAGTCAGTAAGAGGGTTTGTTCTATAAAGGGAACATAGAAATTTCAGTGCACTTAGTACTCTTTTGAAGATAAATGGTCAAAGCAGTGTAAGAAAGCAGTGCTTTAAGTTTCAACTTAATTTCAATTTCAAGAAAATCATGATGATGCAGAGTGTAAAAGAATATCAAGCATATCTTTGTGGTTTAACCAAAGGAAACAATTGGGTGATTAAGGGGTAATTTAAAATTTTCGCTATGCTTTTGGAAACTATTCACATGCTGTGTTTATTCCGTGGTAGACTGCAACATTACATGAGCTTGCTTTTATAAGGAAGTGAATGGTACATTAAACTATTAATAGGAAATAATGACATAATCAAAATAATATTGGCACGTGGCACTTACTTTTTTTAAGTGAAGGAAGTTCGTCACATGTTATGAGAGAGGCATGTAGTTCCTGCTCATTATTCCTTGCAGTATTTTTCATTCAATTACTATTAAATTTTTAACCGTACTGTACATATGTATCCACAGTAGTAGGTATGTGTATATATGTGAACATGTGTTCACTGTTGGGTTTATGTGGATGAGCCATATCTACATGTAGGGAATAATTTATCCAGTATCGCATCGCAATTTGCTACACAAACACGCCAAGTTGCTACACAAATGAAAAATTATGTAGCGATTTTTTGTGTGCATAACCCTTGCATTTTTGCAAACAATTTGTGAAAGACCTCAAAAATCTTCAAAAGTGCTATGCAAAATTTGAATGCTCAATTATTCCCTGGATGACATCGCCCTTCATTAGCCTCCTATTTACATGTAAGCCATACTTACCCACAGTAAGTCCCAAGCAAGCTTCTACTAGCACAGTGGCACCAGGTGACCTCCTAACCAAGGTCACCTGATGACGTCATCTCTCCTGCTTGCCTGTCAAAGACTTCTCACAGTTTTGGACCTGGCTTTTCCCTTTGAAATTCGTGGATGAGCCATGTTCATGAGCAGTATAGAGTGTATGTCATCGAGTTGAAACTCATACAAAGTCAAGAAAAGTCAAAGCCTTGTTGTGGCAAGCGTCATGTGTTAGTATACTTGACAGTGTGTTTGACCCATGACACTCCATTTGAAAGGTCAAGTTTAGTGCTGAGTGAAAAACTTGTACAGATGCAAAGAAATGAAGTTGTAACAGTGACCATACTCAAAAATAGAGAGAATACACTTCTATTCATACCAGTCACACAGTTAGGATTTTGTCATAGGGGAGGTTTGGGGGATGGGACACAGGGGAGGGGTCTAACAGGAGTGCATACCCCTCTTCTTTAGAGAATTTTTTGTAGTCAATGGAAAGGTTAAAAGAAAATGGTGAAAGCATGAAATGGTCAAAGTATTAGGACTTTCATGTTAAAACAAACCCTTGTACTACTGTAGCTATTTCAAAATGAAAATGCTCTTGTATCATGTTAACCAACACAGACAACTTGTGTATTCTAGATTTTTAAGAGAGACATGCAGTACCAGGCAGCACAACAGACTGTCTACTCACAATTTTGAATTTACTACAAATTCGTTTGCAAAACTTACATTTTTTTAATTTGTACAAATTTACAAACCGTAAGTATGATTTCATTCCTGTCTGCTGATGTAATGGAATGAAGCACAAGCAGACTCTTACCCAGGGACAACAGATGAGCAATGATTGGATCAGAAAAGATGACCCTGGTGATTTTTTTTCTACCTTTGTCAAGTCTAATTGTTTTCAAAGGCATGGTAATGCCAGGTAGGGATAAGGATCTTTGGTTACCCATGAAAAAATGCATTCTGCTTCCCCAGGAAATTTTAAAGGTCTGTCAAGGACCAGCGATGGTAAGATAAGCAACATTTAGTATAAAAGATTTTCAATAAGATTATCAGTGTTTTTAAATGTATATAAATCTTTAATTTCAAATTTCTGTAAAAGAAATCCAGTGTTAAAGAATTTCAACATTCCCATCACACTCTGCATGTGAGGAACTTTTGGGTTGTATGTTGCTGGTCTGTCTTGTTGAAGAGCTTAGCCCTCAATCATTTCTTGAGCAAATACTGGCCCCACTCTTGTCCTAAGTTGCAAGGTGGAGGATGTTTTCCCATACTTTCTCAATAGTTAAGTCGTTATTAGAATATTCATGTCATGACACTGACTAATCCAGGATTCCAACAGGCTTCCAAATGTGCTAGAATTTCTGTCAAACCACCAAATATTTCAAAACTTCCGTAGAAGGTTGTCTTGTAGACAAGAAAAGTTGTGAGTGCAAGGAACAAATTTTTTATGCCATCAAGGTGATGGCAATCAACTCTTCAAGGACTACAAGATTTCCATAAGGGTTACCAGTTTTCTACTGTGCTATGCAATTATCCTTTATACTACTGTCTTATTTATCTTATTAAAGGGCTAATCTTCTCACCCCAAACTGTTTTTGTAGTAGTTCACAGAAATTCTCAGTTTGTACAGTGCCTCGATTGACAGCTAATTCATAATGCAGAGTACCAAATAGGATATGACACAGCATGTCACTATACTGAGAGTGTTGTTGAGGTTAATACTCTTTGGGATCTTGTAAACTCACCCTGAGGCAATAAACTGAGATTGTGTCTGGATGAGGATGAATTTTAGACAGTTGTGGGAGGGGCTTAAGCTGGTAGGTTAGGAGAATTGGAACTGTGGGTGGGAGGATTAGGCCTTTAAAGGCTTACGCTGCTGACAAATATTCTCATTTTCTTCAGGTTATCAGAATGCTGACGGAGAAAGCCAAGGAACAGGAAGCATTGATAATGGACTATGAGAACAAGGAGGTTCACTTCCAGGAACTAGAATCAGAGGTCAGTCTGTTGAGGCAGCAGATGGAATCATCTCGGGAAGAACTGCAGAGGATGGGAGATGAAGGGGAACGGCTTGAGGAGAGGTTGGAAATGATGGAGAAGGAGAAAAATGTGATGCGGAATAATAAGGAGAAGATGGAGAGGATATTGGCTGAGGCTGCTTATTCACTTCATAAAATATTGATGGTAAGAATTTTTATTGGTGTATTTCCTTGGAGTAATAAATAGTATTGTAGCTTTGAAGTACAGTAATGTCTGAAGTCTATGGTTGTTCTTGTGGCAAAAGAGTTACAAATTTAAAGGATATTTGGCATTTTTAGTAGTTTCAGAGAAGGAGAGAGTTTGGGGAATTTCTGTATTTACTTGGCAGATAAGATTTCCTTCTAAATGGTCATCAAATATGTAATGCATAATCAAGGGAGAGTGGGAAGGGTGGTGATAAAATTGAACCAAATGTCTTTTCTTCTAACAGCTGAGAGCGTATTTGGCTCCATAGGAAGTAATAGCTTTGTTTATTATAAGAAGCAATAAATGGATGTTACACAGTCTAGTTATATCACAGTGGGCTTGATTACTGAAAGGAAAACATACTTGGTAAGTACAGTCATGCATCTGCAAAAATCAACATCATTAATATTCAAGAATAGATAAAGTAGGACATTAAAGCAATAATAGCAATGTCTTTGGTTTCAATTTCTCCAGCTGTGCTCTTTTTTTCTCTCATGCACAGCTGGAGATCTGGAGTTAGACTCCTGGCCAGGTCACACCAAAGATTTTAAAAATGGAACCTACTGCCATTGTGCTTTGCAATCAGCATAAGCAGTAGAGTGGTGAAAACAAGCCAGTGAGCCACAACTGAAAAAAAAGGCTGTGACTGGTCTGAATTAAACTAATTGGTTAGAAACTGTACTGCAAAACCTCATCTAACAAACTAACTAACTCTCAGACATAATGTCCCACTTTATGATATCAAAAGGATTATTGGTTTCGATGAAAAGAGAAACCTATGCATTCATGTTGGCGTGCGTGTGTATGTATGTGTGTATGTACGTGTGTGTGTATGTGTGTGTGTATGTGTGTGTGTGTGTTTGTGACACTTTGCTTGTTTACACAATATCTTGAGAAGGGAAGATCTGACAATTCTCAAACTTGGTACACAGATACCCCATACTGAGAGGGAGAACCCTATTGATTTTGGTGGAGGTCAAAGGTCATTTGGGGTCACAGGGGGTCAAACCCCGAAATCCTTGTTTACACGATATCTCAAGATAGGAAACTTGGATTCATTTCAAACTTAATATGTTGATGCTTTATGATGTAAGTAAGAACCCTATTGATTCTGGTGGAGGTCAAAGGTCATTTGCGGTCACGTGGGGTCAAACCCCAAAATCCTTGTTTACACGATATCTCAAGATAGGAAACTTGGATTAATATCAAACTTGACACGTTGATGTGTTATGATGTAAGGAAGAACCCTATTAATTTTGTTGGCGGTCAGAAGTCATTTGGGGTTACATGAGGTCAAACCCCAAAATCCCTGTTTACACAATTTCTCATGGTGGGAAACTTGGATTCATTTCAAACTTGATATGTTCATGCGTTATGATGTAAGGAAAAAGCCTATTAATTTTGTTGGCGGTCAGAGGTCATTTGGGGTCACATGGGGTCAAACCCCGAAATCCTTGTTTACACAGTATCTCATGGCAGGAAACTTGGTATCATTTCAAACTTGATATGTTGATGCGTTATGAGGTGAGGAAGAACCCTATCTATTTTGGTGGAGGTCAGAGATCATTTGGGGTCACATGGGGTCAAACCCCGAAATCCTTGTTTACAGAATATCTCATGGTGGGAAACTTGGATTAATTTCAAACTTGACACGTTGATGTGTTATGATGTAAGGAAGAACCCTATTAATTTTGTGGGCGGTCAGAGGTCATTTCGGGTCACATGGGGTAAAACCCCGAAATCCTTGTTTACACAATATCTCATGGTGGGAAACTTGGATTCATTTCAAACTTGATATGTTGATGCGTTATGATGAAAGGAAAAACCCTATTAATTTTGTTGGCGGTCAGAGGTCATCTGGGGTCACATGGGGTCAAACCCCAAAATCCTTGTTTACAAGCTATCTCAAGATAGGAAACATGGATTGATTTCAAACTTGACACGTTGATGTGTTATGATGTAAGGACGAACCGTATTAATTTTGTTGGCGGTCAGAGGTCATTTGGAGTCACATGAGGTCAAACCCCCAAATCCTTGTTTACACAATATCTCATGGTGGGAAACTTGGATTCATTTCAAACTTGATATGTTGATGCATTATGAGGTGAGGAAGAACCCTATCTATTTTGGGGGAGGTCAGAGGTCATTTGGGGTCACATGGGGTCAAACCCCAAAATCCTTGTTTACACAATATCTCATGGTGGGAAACTTGGATTCATTTCAAACTTGATATGTTGATGCTTTATGATGAAAGGAAAACCCTTTTAATTTTGTTGGCGGTCAGAGATCATTTGAGGTCACAAGGGGTCAAACCCCAAAATCCTTGTTTACAAGATATCTCAAGATAGGAAATATGGATTGATTTCAAACTTGACATGTTGATGTGTTATGATGTAAGGAAGAACCCTATTAATTTTGTTGGCGGTCAGAGGTCATTTGGGGTCATATAGGGTCCAACCCCGAAATCCTTGTTTACACAATATCTCATGGTGGGAAAGGGATTCATTTCAAACTTGATATGTTCATGCGTTATGAGGTGAGGAAGACCCCTACTTATTTTGGTGAAGGTCAAAGGTGATTTGGGGTCACATTTTGTCAAACCCGGAAATCCTTGTTTACACGATATCTCAAGGTAGGAAGTTTGGATTGATTTCAAACTTGATCTGTTGATGCATTATGATGTAAGGAAGAACCCTATTGAATTTGGTGGAGGTCAATGGTCATCTGGTATCACCTGGCATTAAACTCTGAAAACCTTGTTTGCAGAATATCTTAAGGCACAGTATGAAATTTGGCTTTTTAAATATAGAAGTGTTTTGGTTAAAAGAAAAACCAGTTACTCGCTGGTGGAGTCAAAGGTCACTTTGGGTCCCCAGGTGTTACAAGAAATGTAGCATTTTATTGAAAAGAACATGTATGTATCATCGAAACCTCAATGCATTTTTGCATTCTGGTTTTTGATTCCTTGCCGTAGGCAGGCAAGGAATCTATGCGATGGTGATGTCGTGTGTATGTGTGTGTGTGTGTGTGTGTGTGCGCGCGCGTATGTGACGCTTTGGCTTGTAAACACGATATCTCAAGAAGGGTAAGTCCGAGGGATCTCATACTTGGCATGTGGATTGCCCATATTGAGTAGATGATCCCTATTGTTTTTGGTGGACGTTAAAGGTCACTTGGGGTCACGAGAGGTCAAAAGGTCAAAATCTTGTAAACACGATATCTCAAGAAAGGTACATGTGACTACGCTCATATTTGGTGTGTGGGTTGGTCATATTAAGTAGATGATCCCTATCGATTTTCTTGGAGGTCAAAGGTCATTTGGGGTCACGAGAGGTCAATAGGTAAATTCCTTAGAAATTGCTTGTAAACACGATATCTCAAGAAGGGTAAGTGTGACTAATCTCATATTTGGTGTGTGCATTGGCCATATTGAGTAGATGATCCCTATTGTTTTTGGTGTAGATCAAAGGTCATTTGGGGTCACGAGAGGTCAAAAGGTCAAAACTTCGTAAACACGATATCTCGAGAACAATACATGTGACTATGCTCATATTTGGTGTGTGGGTTGGTCATATTGAGTAGATGATCCATAGTGTTTTTGGTGGAGGTCAAAGGTCATTTGGGGTCACGAGAGGTCAAAAGGTCAAAACTTCGTAAACACGATATCTCGAGAACGGTACATGTGACTATGCTCATATTTGGTGTGTGGGTTGGCCATATTGAGTAGATGATCCCTATTGTTTTTGGTGGAGATCAAAGGTCATTTGGGGTCACGAGAGGTCCAAAGGTCAAAACTTCGTAAACACGATATCTCGAGAACGGTACATGTGACTATGCTCTTATTTGGTGTGTGGGTTGGTCATATTGAGTAGATGATCCCTATCGTTTTTGGTGGAGGTCAAAGTTCATTTGGGGTCACGAGCGGTCAAAAGGTCAAAACTTCGTAAACACTATATCTGGAGAACGGTACATGTGACTATACTCATATTTGGTGTGTAGGTTGGTCATATCGAGTAGATGATCCATAGTGTTTTTGGTGGAGGTCAAAGGTCATTTGGGGTCACGAGAGGTCAAAAGGTCAAAACTTCATAAACACGATATCTCGAGAATGGTACATGTGACTATGCTCATATTTGGTGTGTGGGTTGGTCATATTGAGTAGATGATCTCTGTCGATTTTCGTGGAGGTCAATGGTCATTTGGGGTCACGAGAGGTCAAAAGGTCAAAACTTCGTAAACACGATATCTCGAGAACGGTACATGTGACTATACTCATATTTGGTGTGTGGGTTGTTCATATTGAGTAGATCATCCCTATTGTTTTTGGTGGAGGTCAAAGGTCATTTGGGGTCACGAGAGGTCAATAGGTAAATTCCTTAAAAATTGTTGTAAACACGGTATCTCAAGAAGAGTAGGTGTGACTAATCTCATATTTGGTGTGTGCATTGGCCATATTGAGTAGTTGATCCCTTTTGTTTTTGGTGGAGATCAAAGGTCATTTGGGGTCACGAGAGGTCAAAAGGTCAAAACTGCGTAAACACAATATCTCGAGAACGGTACATGTGACTATGCTCATATTTGGTGTGTGGGTTGGTCATATTGAGTAGATGATCCCTATTGTTTTTGGTGGAGGTCAAAGGTCATTTGGGGTCACGAGAGGTCAAAACTTCATAAACACGATATCTCGAGAACGGTACATGTGACTATGCTCATATTTGGTGTGTAGGTTGGTCATATTGAGTAGATAATCCCTATTGATTTTCGTGAAGGTCAAAGGTCATTTGGGGTCACGAGAGGTCAATAGGTAAATTCCTTAAAAATTGCTTGTAAACACGGTATCTCAAGAAGAGTAAGTGTGACTAATCTCATATTCGGTGTGTGCATTGGCCATATTGAGTAGATGATCCCTATTGTTTTTGGTGGAGATCAAAGGTCATTTGGGGTCACGAGAGGTCAAAAGGTCAAAACTTCGTAAACACGATATCTTGAGAATGGTACATGTGACTATACTCATATTTGGTGAGTGTGTTGGCCATATTGAGTAGATGATCCCTATTGTTTTTGGTGGAGGTCAAAGGTCATTTGGGGTCATGAGAGGTCAAAAGGTCAAAACTTCGTAAACACGATATCTCAAGGACAGTACATGTGACTGTGCTCATATTTAGTGTGTGGATTGGTCATATTGAGGAGATGATCCCTATTGATTTTTTGAAAGGTCAAAGTTCATTTGGAGTCAGCATTTTCAAAGTCTGACAAGCTTTCCTGCACAGTCTTTCAAGAAATGTCACTTGTAGGGTCCTGTAACTTGTCCTGTAGATGGCACATAGTGAATACATGGTCCCAGAAGTTTTTGGTGGAGGTCAAATGTCATTTGGGTTCACAACGGGCAAGGGGGATCTCAATGTAGGAAGATTGGATGCCTTGCATGTGTACTTTGTGGGCACATTATGGAGCCCTGTTAATTGAAAAACATTGCCAAGCAATGTCAATGTGAAAAAAGGCCTTACATTTCAGCGGCAAGGAATCACTAAGCCTTTTGGCTTTCTGGTTAAAAGGATTATTTTAATGCAAAAAATGCTCATTTCATTTTATGGCAGGGTTCAGAAACAGGAAAAGCAAATGAAAAAGGCCACATTACAATGGATGAGATGGAAGAAAGGGACAGTATGCTAGAGAATCTGCTGGTTATATTAAACACAGCTGCAGCAATTGGGGTTGGCCCATCTCCTTTGGAATTTATTAAAGAAGATGAAGTCATATATCGTACAAAAAGCAGAGAAAACACATTTCCTGGTTCTGGCAAGGGATTGCAGAAGGGGTAAGTGAGGGAAATTGATGAAATGCATCAGTTTATTGTTTGGTCTGGTGGTAGAGAATGGAACCTGGGAGTTCCAGGGTTCAATTCCCAAATGCAGTTATACCAAACAGTGGCGTAGCCACGGGGGTGGCATTGGGGGTTGAAAACCCCCCCCCATGGCCCAACGTTGAAATGCAAAAACAACTAAAAAAGTGTTTTTTTACTCTCTTCCCTTTATAGACTTTTCCCTCATGTCGTGTTCAAACCCCCCCAATGACACAATCCTGGCTACGCTACTGATACCAAAGACTTTAAAATGGAACCTTCTGCCATTGTGTGAAATGTTCTACATAAGAAGTGATACAGGGAAAACAATCCAGTGCCGCACAACTAGAAAAAGGAAGGTTGTGGGTGGCGTTAGATTAAACCAGAAAAAAACCAAACTTAACCTGACCTAATGAAACACAACTTATTCAGACCTAACCAGCCAATTTGAAAGAAAGGGTCTGTTTAAAGAAGACTTTTTTGCAAGGAGAAATTTATGTTTGTATTGAATGTAACCCTGATGAACTGTGATAGTGTGGGCTTAATTTGCAATAAGTCATTAAGTCAGATCATGCCACTGTAAGATTTGAATTTCAAATCACTGCATCTGGCAAGAATGTGACACACACCACATAACTTTTATCACAATATTTATATCTTTCTTAGTGGACTACCAAGGTCCCCTTGGAGTGCACCATGACCAGAGTTTTGGCTGTGCTGCCTGGCTCTCAAAATCATCCTGCGGTACTTGCCACCAATATCAGCATCACCGCCCGGCACAGATTTCTTACCCTAGCTGAATAAAATTCTTAGATTTCTGTAGAATTCAGAGATGATTCCTTGCTTTTTGTTAGCACTCTCCAATCTGCAAAAATTTTTAAAGGGGAGGTGAGACAGTGACTCCCCTTAGACCGCTCCCTCAGGAAGGTGACCACAAATCCATTGGCTCTCAAAATGGTCTGGTGACAACTCTTACCATGTCCTACATTCAACATGTAGTAATTTTGTTAAGTTTTTCCTATTTCTCCTAGGACGATACCCCTCTCTCCACTTGGAAAACCTTCTGGCACATTACCTCATTATCGCCTTGGAGACCTCGGTCTGGTGCCACGACCCAAACAAATGCAACATTCTTTTGAAAAGATACGACAACTGTCAGCAACCAGTCGATTGAATAGACTCCAGGGAGTAAAAGCCAGATCAGTTGGTATACAGACAACTAGCATTCCACAGGTATCCATGGATTTATTTCTGTATTAATGAATTAGGTTAAGTAGATTTTAAAGGATTAAACATTGCTTCTTATCCAGAAGCACATTTTGTAAACTTGTGATGGTCTTTCTTGAGGCTTGGGTGGGGACAAAGTTTCTTTTTTCCTATAAAGTTTTCTAAGAAGATAATATATTGGCATCTCTGAACTTTTGCTTAGAAGTCTGTACTGCAGTTTATTCTTAAAAGCATTGTGGAAATTCTACCAAAAAAAGTTTGTTATCATTTCCAACTTCAAAGATTAGGAAAGATTATCTACTTCAAAATGAGACCAGCCAAAAAAAAAGGAGGTGAAAGAAAACGAGGGATGGATTTGATATTGAGACAGTAATCATAGTGCCAGAATGTATATCATGCTTTAACATGCTATCATCTGGTCCAACATCTGATATTTGGAGTCTAACAATTTCCAGGTGTGCTAAAAATTGCACTCCACAGAAAATTAAGGACTGTGATAAGTGCTCTGTTTTATAGAACGGAACATAGATTTAGATTTATAGATTATTATTATTTAATAAAGCAAACCCAATAGTTAACTAATGCGCTGTACATATAAAGTAAAAACAGTAACAAAACCCAACATCAAAACGAATAGTACAAAAAGACAGAGAACAACCACGTTTTTAGCTTAGTCTTGAAAACTTGAAAAGATGGAACGTGTTGTATGGCACTTGGAAGATTATTCCAAAGACGAAGGCCAGCAACTGCAAAAGAATGAGCCCCAACAGATAACAGATTTACATTTCATAAGTCCTCCTATCTTCATCTAGTATTTAAAAAAATGAAACTCCCTACAGTGATTTGAGGGGAGAGATGGTATGTGATCCCAGTCACGTGCCTTAAAATTCAATGCACTGCAGAAATAGCTTGGCTTGTGTGAGATAAATACTGAAATTTGAAATTCTATCATTTTTATTTATTGAATGGCCTTTCAGCAGGACCAACCCACATCTCATGCATCAATTTATGTGCATCCTCGTGATGCTGATGTGTGAATTGTTTCCTTTTGAAATTGAAAGTGTTTGTATGAACTTCTATATTTCCTGTTTCTTTCTTTGCATGTTGTACAAAGATGACTTGTTTAGCCAAGTCACTTCATAGTAATAAAAATGGCAATTACATTTTGGCACAAGGTGCAGTAGCTTCCAGAAAACAAGGAAATGCAAGGACTGGAATTTGAATAGCACTATGACATCACAAATAATTGCACAATCTGCGTGCCATTTTAAATTGAGTGAATAAACTTAAACATTTGATATCTTGGCTCAAGAATGTCCTATAAAACGAGAGTTGGTCATTTTGAATTTATTTTACATGCTCTGTTAGATATAAATGTTTGAGATTTTAGACATAGGGTACACTTTAATTGCAGTACTCAAATGCATGGTATCATGTTTTAAAATGCTTTCATTTGGAACTTGAGAAATAGCTTTGGCCAGTCTGAAAGATATGCTTTAAAGGCAGTCATTCGTTACCCTAAACTACAGTTTCAGTATACATATATCAAAACTCTCAATTGGTACATCTCTTTGATTGGCATCACATTCAAACAATGCATCATAGTTAAATTACACAACATGGGCACTGTGAGTGTCTTGATTACACATTATGGACTTGTATGGCCACTGGGACAAGCCATGAAGCAATAAACAAGGATTGTGTCTGGATAAAGATGAGTAAAAAGAAAGATAAATGTGGGAGGGGCTAGAAGTAAGTAGGTTGGGAGAATTGGAAGTGTTTGGGATGATGAAAATATGCCTTTAACTTGCAAACTTCTATCAGTTTCCTGTATCTAATGTCCTGTTAGCAGGATCAACCATATTTAAAATATCTATTTCATGTTTATCCTTGTGACGCTGTAGTGTGCATTTTGATGACAAGTTTTTTATCATAATAGAATGGGTTAAGTATAATTCTGTAGCAGCAATTAAAAATAAATCATTCACAAGTTAAAATAGGGACAATCTGATTTATGACAATAAGAAAGGTCACTTGCAGAGAATTATATTAGATAAAAGTTTCCTTAAGCAGTGTATTTTTAGCATGCGTCTTATTGTAGCATTCATTTTCAATTAAGAGAAAAAGTGTGAAGAATCGTCATAGCTTACTGATGGAAGGTATTAGCTAAACCATGGAAGTACTTTATGGCTAAACAAGGTTGAGAAGTAAAAATGGAACCTTGAGGGCTTGTGAAAATGAAGTCATATCATTTAGGAAAGGTTTTAACAAGAGGCAGGGGTTTCTGTTTTGTAAAATTTAATAAAACAGATAATTTAATGTTTCGGTGGTACACTACATCAATGGGAGTTTGTGCAAAATGACATAAAACTGAATGTGGCTTTCACAAAACAAAGAATTAAATACCTCTAATTTTAACTCCTTCGATAAAGAACTTGCAAAATTTCACATATCTGGAAAGCTCTCACATTGAATTTTAGAAGACATTACACCTAGAATGAGGTGTTACTCATATTTGTGTAGGCATGAAAACTTTATCCAGAGTGAAATCATCTTCATGTAACAAATTTTTCAACACTTACATTGTCTTAATGTTATGAATATGTTACATCCTACATTCTTTATGTTGTTTTTCCATTGTATCCAGGCCATGTTTTTTGCTGACCAATTGACAAATAAAGATCCCCGAAGTGCTAAATCAGCTATCATACAGGAATTGGCAATAAAGAATAAAAGACCAGTTTTGAAACCGGTTCTCACCAGAGGTAAACATCCCATCCGCTGATTTGATTACTGAGGAGATTTGAACGTTTGTCAGTGTCACGTGTGTCTTAGTGTTCATATAATGTATATAAAAGAATGTAATATATTTCTTTTCAAAAGACTTTTTATTGATTTTTCTTTCAGTGGAAACCTTGAGTTACATTATTAACACCTTGAATGTCTATCTTTAAATTATTTTTGATGTTTTGAACTGAGGCCTTTTTGATCCTTAATACTTGTGCCCACAAATGATAAAATACATTTGTAGGATTCCATTATTGGCTAAAGATTGTTTAAGGTTCTGTCACAAGAGATTATTGTAAGGTCAATGAAACCAAGGACAGTGATGGAAACTTTCATAAGTCATTTAAAAGAGGCAATCAGAGTTTTACAGAGAATATTAGGCCTAGCTTGTTGTTCCAGCACCAAGTGTTCCCTGTAAACTGATTGTGTACCAGAATATAAAATTGTTGAAGAGGTCTGTCAGGTTAGAAGAAAGGTTAATTTTGTTTTAATTACCACAGAATGAAAATTTCTGACTATTTGTGTGGTGAAAAATTCTATGTGGATGCAAGGCTAGACAGCCTCCACTACATTGTAACCAATCACAAGTTTAGACTGTGATCGTGGATAATTTTTGTTTGCTTTGTACAAATGTGATGCAAAATTAAAAAGTGGGGGTTGACTGCTTAAAGGGAAAAAGGTTTGTTAAAAATATGGGGAAGCCAAGCTTTGAAAATATGTTATCATGGTTTGGGAAGTTTCTGCACACAAAGCCACTAATAAAGGGTTGAGTTAGGATAGACCCTATTCACTAAAATTGGTTGCCCATCTGACTAAGTCTGTTATGCCCCAGACTGAAGCACCTTTTGTTGGACCAGTTACTAAGTCCACTTTGCCTTTAGACCTCATTGAGGACACAGATAATATTTAAGGGAAGCGTTTGTTTTTCAAATGAGGCAATTTTTTAAAAAGATTTCAAAGATAAGTTTGGAGGAGAACGACTTTCCTTCACCCATCCCCACCCCATCTTACAGGGTTCACATGACGCGTTCTCTCCGAATGGCACTGAGTTTGTACTTTCCGCTTGTCTTCACAAACTGTCTAATAAAGCATGTGCTATCAGTAAGATGATCCTATTTAATTAGCCCACAGTTCCCTTGGCAGTGAATAAGCATCTATGCTGCATCAGTTTGCCAAAGAACAACCCTTTGTCTTGGTGAGAACAACATCTGATAAGAGATAAGCTGGTGTGAACATGTGGAGTTGATCAAAGCACCGTTATCTAGTACTGCAGTGTTTGACTCAGTACTTTGTACATCAAAAAACTATCGCTCGGTGGTTTCTATTAGAGAATTCTGTATCGCTTATAACACTGCATGCTGCAGCCTGGAAAAGTCATGGAATACTGTAAAAATGACAGAAGTCATGGAAAAATCATAAAATTTAGCCCAGATCAGTTGGTTAATTTTTACAAGTAAATAAATTCACTGATTTGTGTCACTATTGTTGTGCCATTAAAGTTTTATCAAATGTCAGATAAAATATTGTCAATTGAAGTAGTTGTGTTAAGTCATGAAATAGTCATGCAAAAAGTCATGAAATTTAATTTTCTATAGGGTGCAGAAACCTTCATCATGCTGCTGATTTGAATAGGACATATTAGCCAATATTACCCGAGAAAAAGGCTTTTTCCCGGGTAAAGCTTATCTCTATAATTCCATCAGTTAATCCCTTTTACAAACAAACTTGCTGTATTGACCAAACAGTCTTTAAAAGGGTTCAAACCCCTTTAACTTTATTGATCTCAAGACATCTGAACAGGAAGTTCCCTGATAGATTCCGGATTAAGAGTGGTCAACTAGAGATGGCTAAAACTTGCTATTCGTTTCTAGTGTCATGATCCTAACTGGTAAGCTGTTCTAAGTTATGATATCATATGTAATACTTATGGTTGATCAATCCTGTTGGGCAAAAAGACTTTAGGCTTTACCAGGATACTAGTATATTTCAGCACAAAAGAGGGTGATGCAAAGTTATAAATCATAACTTTGATGGATCATGTTGTTCAATTGTGTTAGTGTGGAAGCGACGTATTAAATACGTAAACAAAATAGCTATTCACAAATGAGCTGCCATTGACATCTATCATGATAGCCACATATACCCTCTTAGCTCTTGCCAAAATAAACTGGGCAGGCCTGCACTCTGATTTTTGATAAATTTTAATGGCTATGACCAAAATTTACCCTTTTCACCCTCTATACCCAGTAGCAGATCAAAAAGCCATCTTAACATCAGGTTTAGTTCTAAAAGGTATGTCCAATAGTGCCCATACCATGCTGGTTGGTTTTGACTGCTAGGTGGTGTATGGCACAAGCCTCCTGGGGACCCCACCCCCACCCCCCACCCCCCCTTTCTGGCTAAAAAAAAGATGAGGTTGAGAAATTTTATACTTCTAGATGGTCACAAGGTCAGCTGTATTTTTTCTTTGTTTAACATGCCTGCAAAAGCAATAGTATACTTACCAATGTGGTGGATGTTTATTTCAGCTACACTACATTTTCTGCAGATGGAAGTCCCAAAGGCTTAATTTTTAGTCCAGACTAAAGGGACACTTGCAACTTTGACCAATTACATTACGCATTGAGCACAAACTTTCCCAATTTGTTTATTGTACTTTATTGAACTAATTGACCATATTGTAATGTGATGAATGTATACTAGGTCTGCACTACTGATGTGATAACATTTGAAGAATATCAGATGATATCACAGTTCCTCTCAAGTTTTATTTTTGTGTATTAATATTTGTAATATGGTCTGTATGTTCAAAACCTTCTGGATATACCAATGTGCCTTGAATTAGCCACTTTCTCTTATAAGAAGACATTAAGTCTGGAAAAAGTCATATAAATGACCTTTACTCTCCACTTAAAGGTAAAGGTGTTTATTCAGAAGGGCACTATTCCAACCCCATTCCTGCCTGTTTTGGTCACTTCTCCATTCCGAAAAAAAAAGCCCAAAGCTCAAAGTTTATATTTACCATGTTCTCATAGATACCAGAAAATGCAATGTAGCAACATCTAATAGTTTTTCATCTTCATACTTATTTCCATCGAGACTTGGCACACTGGTCACTTGTAGGTTTGAAGCTTAAGTCGCCTTAGTCAAAGCTGTTTTGTACAGTTTGGGGTCCACCCCTGACTCAACTGGCAGTTTTTTCAACTTTTTCAGCTATGCTTCAAACTCCCCCAAAATGGTTTGGGTTTCAAACAGCACCATCACATACCTCCTATTTACATTATGTAACTCTACTTACCTGCAGTATCCTTTGGCAAGTTATCAGTGTGATGAGATGGACATAGGGAGGGCCCAAAAGGGGCCCTCCCCTCATTTCACTTTCTTGGGTTACATATTGTAAATAGGAAGTAGAGAGGGGAGATGTAGATTGGATTTTCTCACAAGCATCACAGTATTTTGTTATGAATTTAAATGTATGCAGTCTTTTTATCGAGAAATTAAGACAAGAAAGGAGAATGCATTGGTCATGTTATATATCAGAAAAACAAGTTTCATCGCAAACCAAGCTTCTGGCAATACAAAAAGAGAAACAAAAAAAAATTGATCAAAGAAGTACTTTTTTGTGTTGCTGTTTTAATTTACTTTACCTTGGTAAACCAGCCACCTTGCAAAAACAAACCAAAGGAAAATAAAATACCCAAAACATCCACTTACATCTTATAAAGAATGGCCAACAGGACCACTGGCAAATATTCTTCAATGCTAACATGATCAGAAGAAATTTGAGCACTAGGTTTGTGGTATGACCAGTATTACCTAACAAACTACACTTAGAATTTTAATGGATTCCTTCATTATTGCAAAATATAAAAAATTTGTAGACCAAACTTTCAACTTTAATCATCTTAACAATAAGGCTGTGTGGCAAAGTTTGGGAGTATAATGAACATCCTAAATGTATACAGGATCCTTTGAGTCCTTCAAAATTGGATTTCATTTGAGCATGATTCTTTTAATTACAACACACTTTATAAGATGATCATGGTACAGTCTCGGCATTTATATGCAAACAATATTAAATCTGAAGATAAGACATAAATCAGGAAGAATTAATCAAAATCAAATGAAAGCTACCTAAACAGAAGAATATTTTACCCAGAAAATCTCCTTCAAACGATAACTACCAATGCTATCTATAAAAATAAGTGTAATGATTACTTAAAAGATAATGCAAGTTACTTTAACAGATGTCAAGTGATTGTGTTGTCACTCAAGACAAACCATTATTTAAGTTTCAAAAAATGCCACGTAAAAGTCAGAATATGTTTTGGATTAAACGGAGGCTCACATTTGCATGTTCTCATGTAAATTTCGGAGATGGGACATGCATACTTGAACCATACCATTAAAACTGTAAAAATGATGGTTCTAATCCTCCTTCAGAAAAAGACCTCAAAATAAAACACTTTTTCGCAGTGAGTCATAACACAAGGAATTGATATCTAGGTCCCTATTGGGTCAATTTGGTTTTGACCCGAGTTATCTTCCTGGTTTTCTCCTAGTTCTCTCTTTGCATAGCTCCCATCATCAGATGTTGCCGTACCAAAGGAGTCAGATCTGCATAGACCAGTTTGATGTCAGTTCCTGCCATGGGTATAAATTCTGTCAATCCTGCAAAATAATTTGAGAGTTCTCTATGAAATTAGCTGAATGAGACATTCTATTAAGGCAAAATTTGCACACAGTACCCCTTTTTTTCAATTTTGCTTTGCACACTCATGTGGTTCCAGCAAACCAGTGTACCTCTTGAAAATGACCTTTGGCATAATCCAGTTCCAACAGAGAATGATTCAAAAGGCCAAAACTTTGAATAAAAGGACAATTGGGCTGCCTGGGGTTTTTATCTCACCGAAAGAGGACAATGTCATATGGCTCCCACAAAGATATAATAAGCCATAGGTTCCAACTTCAAAGGGCATGGTGACTCCTTAAGGGCAAAATTGGTGATCATTGTTTACTTGCTTTGAAAACTAGCAGCTTTATCAATGTTTGCCTAAAAAAAATTTTCTTTCAAAACATTTTAAGTCAGAGAAACGTTCCTCAAGGAGTTCACACATAATGTACATGACTATAGGCACGTAACTAAAAATTCAGTATGTGCTATGTCCTAGGCTTATATATATTTATCTGCATACAAAAATAAGGACCCATTACAGAAAATCACATCGTTAAAAGAATTAACGTATGAGTACTTAAACAACACGTTCTACGAGCACATCATACAATGACATACATGTGTATTATCCAGAATAAGTAGTGCACTCTACAGTAACTGCTCTGGTTGCTTTTCCATTGTTAGTGTGTAAGAACTAAAATATGTGTACAAAGGGGCACTGGTGAAGGCACCATAGAAACTGGCCAATCAGTATGTCCATGTACAAGCCAGTTAGTCAAGGCACATTCCTATTCCAGTATTCCAAAACACTTAATTACAGACAGCCTTAAGAAAAACAGAGAGTAACATGCAAGGAAACTTATTGAGTAATGGTGCTTCTTTGTGTAGCTTCAGAATACGGCAGAGTGACCTTATCTTTGATTTGGGCACAGCGAGTTAGCTACTATAGTATGCAGTAGAGTAGACAATTTTTTAGGGATGCAGTATTTTCTTAAGCTTCCTCTGGGTATTTTAACCCTCCTTCAAACTACTTAATACTTGCAACGAAAAGCAGAGATAGAGAGTACGTATGTCCATGCGACAAAGATAAGTGATGTAAACTTCTTGGCTGCTCTTGTGTTTCACGCAACTGGTAGGACCCTTATGAGAGCGCTTTCTGTTGATTTTCACTTGGCTGGGCAGCCCATTCATTGCTCATGTAATGTAAAAATATGTAGCACCTGCCAGCATCCATTTTCTAACAACTACACACTGCTGACAGGCTTTATAATAAAGAGGCAATGCAGCCATCCCATTTTTAAGATGTGTAGTACACTGTCTTTTTCTATGATTGGCTCTTGAGAGTCATGTGACTGTAAGTTTCCTCCTTATTAGGATTTACCACTTGATTTACCTTGAATATGCAATACTGAAGTCCCAACATGTTTTGAAAGATAATTTGAACAGAAATATGGACAAAATTTTGAGATTTAGCGGTATCTTCATATAGGGTTGTGAATGTGTAGCGATTAATCGCTAAACGATCTCATGTGGAATAAACGTTTAGTACAAAGCTACAAGTGATTAATCGCAAAAACCTGTTTTTGAGAGTTTTTTATTCATTTGTATATTCTGATGATCCCTGGTTTTAGTTAAATGAAACATTTTGGGCAAGCATATTTGGACCTTGTAGGCTTCAAAGTTTCAGAATAAGTTGATTTTACCATGCAAGATAACAACTGTTTATTATTTCTGCATCACACTCAGTATCAGTCACTGCATACTGAAATAAATTTTTTTTTTGATAAGGTAATCGCAATTAATCGCTAAACGATCGCAAATTTTTGAGGTTAAACGTTTAGTTATTTTGCTAAACATTCACAGCCCTATCTTCATAATAAATTTAAGGTGACAGCTCTTGCCCTTTAAGCCTTTTTCCTTTATATTAGGGAAGAAAAATTCCTGTTTTCTTCAAATCTATTTGATCTGTAAGTAAACCATCTGCAAGAAAACAAATCTATTTAATCTGCTAATCGTGTGTCGTAATATGTAAAAGAAAAAGTTCAAATGAAAAAAGGGACAGACACCATCCACTTATTTTCACTACAAGTATTAACTTATTGGACTGTAACCTTTTTTCAAATGACAACACAAAAGATTGTGTAACAGAGTTTTAAGTGACATGTCTATTTTGTTACTGGCATTCCAATCTGACCAAATATGATGTACATCTATACTAATACCAAAAATCCTTTGTATTTGGAACAGTCTACGACATTACACTCAACAGCATCAAACTGAAAGGTCAAACAACAATGGAACATGCGTTAGCAGAGGATAATGCACAGCAGGAGTTAAAACATGTGATGAATGATGATGCAGTCTAAGGACATCTAGCTATTACATTAAACCCAAAGGTGTATATCCTGTTCTAATGCACAGGTCAAGAGTTGTTTAACCTTGTACATTCATCAGAGTTGTAACCAGTCACCCAATTTCATGGTCCAGTTGAGTCATTTGCTATACTTTTAGTGCAACTCGAGTAGAGTCAAAGACTTGAGTCACCGTGAGTCAATGACTCGAGTTACCGTACTATTTCTATGAGGTAAATCTTGATACTTTTCCTCGAGTCATTTCCCTTTTGGAAATTTGTGACTCGAGTCATGACTAGTTACAACTCTGACATTCATACACAACAATATTTTGGTTTAAAAGACAGAAAAAGAAACAATTTAGTTTATAAATAACCACATTAAAATGGTACAACCCTGCATTACATGGAATAGCCCAAGATGAGTGCATTTATTTATCAATCCTTTATCCTGGTATAAACCATGGTAACATGACAATAATGGACCAATAAAATTTGAGTATTAGTATCAAGTATAAATGAATATATCTCACCCCATGGTTGGTACTCCATGGCCTCACCATCTGTCATCATCATTGACATCATTTCCATCTCCCCTGGGGTCCTTGCTATCTCAGCCAACCAATGGTAGAGTCTCTCCCTGTCATTGTAAACACCATTGACTGAGACGAGGTAGACGCCATACTTGTCAAAGAATCTAAATGCTCCGACAGCAAAGCTGTATCAATGTGATGAAAAAAAAAAAAAAATTAAACTGAAATAGGTCTTGTTGAATGAACCAACCTACTGAAGAAGAAAGAACAGCAAGGAAGAACTGTTTTACTCATGAATGCCTCCTGACTTTTTTAAAATATTCTCCCTAGTTTACGGATGGATCAAATCAAAAGCTGCAATTGGTAAAACAACCTTACAATGCATGTGATGTCACAGAACAGAAAAGTATGTCCTTGTTGAGATCAGTGTGCAGCATTACATCTTGCACCAACACAAATGCAGGGAGAAGTGGGTACTTCCATGCAAATCTAGATCTTGGGATTAGCAACCTTTATTGTTTGCCACTGAGAGTGATGTCATGTGACCTCAATGCAGATTGTCTTTACAAAGTACTTACACTACAGCCCTTCATACTATGATTTGATTTCCATCTGAACAGATCACTTCCACCTGAAGCAGTCTCAATTTGACCTTTCCTGTTTCATATCTGATTTTGAAATTCCCCCATAAAAAAGTTCCAATGAAATAGGAAAAATGAGTTAAGTTCAGAAAAGTCTGGAATACTTCATGGTCTTGAAAATTTGAATTTTGGGTATTTTTTCCGGAAAAACTGCCATATGGTATTGAAATTTGAAACACACTTTCAGAAGTTGTGATCATGCTAATTACAGTATGTGTCTATGCTGAGTAAATGCATAGAAGCAAAAGGACATTTTGCACAAAATTTTGCTTTCTTCAGCACTACATATTTCTGTTTTAGTCTCAAAAAAGTCTGGAAAAAATCTTTAATATCAGAATTTGGGAACCCCAAAAATCAACTTTCTCTGCATAGGCCATTTATTGTGCACACCCAATGCAACCCTCCACTTCCAAGTGCAGTAGTGAAACTCACTTGAAGTACAGTTCAGGATCTTTCCATGCCCGGAACAGGCCAGCCAAGAGGTCCTCACCAGGTAAGACACTGACATTATAGGTACAATGTGTCTTGGTGATGTTGTTCACCACATAGAGGGTAAAGTCGATTGTCTCATCACCATCACTAATATTGGGAGGAAGCTCGCGGGGTTCAAGATCGTCTCTAAAGGAACTTAGATCAGAGTAGACAAGGAATATTTCTTCATTTGGCTTTGGAACAAACTCCACGAGTCCTACAACAACAATAAAACAAAATCATGAATATGGGAACCAACAACAGACCCAATATTTGGTTAAGAAGGACTTACAGCTTTTAAAACAAATTAATTTCTTTTTTCCATTTTATCATTTCTAAATCAGTTAGTGAATTTCTTCATATACATCCAAGGCATAATTAACAAGTGACTCATACATTACCTACTCACTTTACCATAAGACATACTAGGTACCTGATTTGAAAAAAAAACCACTTAAATATGTTATAAAGAGCATGAACTTTGAAGCATTATTAACCCGTATTTCTATTTAAGATTTGGAGAGGAATGAAGACATCTTGTCCATGTTCAGGATTCACACCAGTAAATATGTATCATATGCATGTGCAAACTCTCTTTACTGAAAACCCTCCTTTCCTCTTACAGTCAAATTGGATAATGCAAACATTAAACATTATACTTTGACAGGGATAAAACCATGCATTGTTCTAAGAATATCATGAGGATACCGTTTCCAATTTTTCCCTCCGCTTCATTCCCCTCCCCTCCCCCTTCTCTCATCTCTCTCCTTACAGAGGACTAGTGGAATTAAGTTTCTCTTCACCCTTGCTTTCTCTATCCCTCACCACCCTCTAATATTTCTTTTTTTTTTCAAATCCACTGCCTCAACAAAATTTTTCCCGATGACGCAAAGTGCATGAAACCTCCCTCCCACTGGTGTAGGGGATGACTACAGTTCAAAGGTCTAGTCAATATTGCTGAGTGCCAAAATGATCCAAAAATGACCACAAGTATTAATGTTTCTAAAACACAAATTGACTGATTAAGATAAATCTGTATCTTTGTGGAAAATGCAGGCTCCATGGAAAAGTCACTGGCTAAGTTTTTAATGAGGCCACAGATATCACCACCCAGTTTTCTACAACTAATAGAGGAATTAATTCAAAAGCACAAAATTGTGTTGCAGACTTTGCACATGTATAGAATATAAGGGTTTTCAATGATTTTGTGAAAGGGAAGCCCCCAAAACTCAAAACGGCTATGAATTTTGAACACCAAATCAAAGGGTGAACATCCTGGTCGAGGCTGAAGGTAGTCTCCTCCCTGTCAATTACAAAACTTATAAACCCTCTTAATAGATAATCTTGGGCTTGGACCATTAGGCAATTTATTGTTTGCCTGACCTCCTTAGCAGTCTTTTCAAGACAATTACATGGCAGCTAAATCTATTGCATAGTGGCAGGGAGTTGAAACTTCCTGGAAGCAGGATAGGTAGATGCAGTTAGTGTCCTTCAATTGACAGACTAAAACTTCATGCCAACCCGCCTACTCAGCAAACAAATCAATTATCAAGCACGAGTGGAGGAACAGATAGAGCCGAGACAACCTTCCCTCCTTTCCAATTAAACACAGGGAGAAGGTTCTTGGTTCCCTGATGGGAATGTGCATGACATGTAATAAGCTAGTTCAGGAACTCTTTGCCGCATGGAATTGAGGGACATAGCGTGGGATATACAAACTAAGCTCAGCATGTGGCACAAAGTATTCCCTTGTTTTCATCAGAATGTGCATACAACACTACCTTGGTGCCTTGCCACCTGAAGGAAAATAGGGGTCTCAGTCTTACTTTACCGCAGATCAAAATGCATGTTACACCAAAAAGACTATTTAGATACAATCCACTGCACTAAACCACACTTGAGATCCCTGCTCATGTTATGGATGGATTAAGAAAGAACAACTTCACCAAATTTTCTGTAAACTCAAATTTTGGAATACACGTTGTAGGTGAGGGATTGGTGTTTTTTTTCCAGTGATTTGGGGGATGTGCATAAGTGCATAGCCACCAAAATGAATTACCAAACTGGCTTATTCCCTGCACAGTTTTTAAAGTCAGCCTTGAGGCCAACTTCCAAAAGATGCAAGTTAAGTGAACTTATTCAGTGATACTTACCCCAAGGTTCTGAGTGGTCATCTCCCTCCTGGGTCACCAGCCAGAAGTTGAAGTTCGTGTAGTCATTAGCAGTTCCATTAACTGATGTTAAAAACAACTCATACTTGCCGAAGAACGTGGTTGCTTTAACAGCAAAGCTGTAATAAAATTACACAGTGCGAACTATAATAGATTTGGTGGTCAGTCAATTACAGAGTAAAAATGTGTAGCAAAACTAGTTTGAATATCAAACCTATTGAGGAATTGTTCACTACCTCCCATTATTTTCACAATTGATCAAAAAGTTTTATCTTGTTCCAAATAAAAACATGGAATAAAAAAAATATATAGAAGACAATGACTTTCACAACATCATTTTTCACTTTTATTTCAATGAATGGCTTTGGGATGGGGATAGGGCTTGTCAAAATGATTACTATACAATAAATCAGAACTGTCATTTTGTAGAGTTCCTTAGTTGCCAAAGAAAAAGTTCAGTTGTCAAATTCTTGGGTGGCCAAGAGATCCAGGCAGTGACATGTGGCCTGGTGCAAATGGTGCAGGTGAATACTGATCTCTGTTTTGGCAGGTCTAAATAGAGAGAACATCTTTCTTTGAAACATGTTAGTTTAAAATCAATGATGAATGTAATTATGGCTTTCAGTGATGACTAGGAACATTTCCGATGATCATTACTCAATGTTAACACTTGTATTGTAACTATTTGTTCTCTTGAAAGGTTTCAAATTGATAACTCTCATCTGGATGGCTCAATTAACTCTTTTCCAGGTAGCATGTTTTTTGTCCAGGTACTAAAACATCTTTGCAAATTTTGTGCAGGTGAAGTACCAATACGAAACAGCTAATGGAGAACATTGCCAAGACAAAAACGAAACTTAACCCCTAATGGATCTGCTCAACAAAGCTGCTATCTGGGTAAACAAAACAGGTTGGCCACTGGTATCATAAGATGAATATGCAAAATGAAAACCTTGCTGAGCAGAAATTTGTAGCAGCCTATAGCAAAGAGGAGAATCAGAAACTAACTCTTACTTTTATTACAGCAGGATACAAGAATAAGTTAATGCCAAACGTTCTAGCAAGTAAAAGAGTCACAAAATATGCTATAAGACCACTTACATACAATTTCCATATATTCTATCTCACTAAATGTCTGGATTTAATTACCTTAAAATTTTACACAAATCTTGCACAAAAAACTGAAACTATTTCTTTCTTTAAGCTAAACTATGTAAAAGCAGCACAAGAACAGCCATATCAGGCTACCACATAAATCAAACTCAGTTATTTCTTCAATCTTTAAACTTACTTAAAGTCTATTTCAGGATCCTTCCATGCCCGCAAAAGGGCATCAAAAAGGCTCTCTCCAGAAATAATGGTTACGTTGAATCCTGAATGTACTTGGGTGATGTTGTTGTAAACATAGATGGAGACATTCAAAGTCTTGTCATCTTCTTCAATCTCCTTTGGTAACCCATAATGTTCTTCTCTGCCTCCCATGATTCCCCCTTCTCTCATTCCTCCATCCATTCCCTGCTGCATCATCATCCCATCTCTCATACCTTGCATCTCAATCCCCCTCTCTAGATCTTCTTTGTATGGACTGAGATCCTTGTAAACAACGTGAACCTCACTACCATTTGTTGGTACTACCTCTCTCAATCCTATTAGGGAAAATGAAACCAACTTTTCTTTTATTTCACTATTTAATTGAAACAAGTAGTCTACCTAGGGATCTTTCAACAAATCACATATGCACAATGCATGATTTTTGCAAAACACATCATTCAACACCCTCTTTTACATTTTACTGACATTTAAGGTGAATTGGTTTAACAAACCAGTGAAATGAACAAACTAGAAGCATCCACATATGTCAGGTACACAATTCAAAGTTTAACATGAATTCAGAAATATATTTCCAACTTTTCACTGATATCATCCAGGGCTGGAAAACTTTTCTACTGTCATGCTGCCCTCTCGGGCGACCCACTTTTTTTAAATTAGCACTCACCCATTTTTCTTTTTAATTGGTACTTTTTGGTTACCTAACGTAGCTCTATTGTTGCCCCACTAAAGGAAATATTAAAAGAAATCTAGGAAAACATGGTTATGCTTTGTCATTTAATAATTATGTTGCCCATGGTATAACAATGAAAATCACTGTAGCAAGTATTGAGAGGTACAGTACATGATAGTGACTAGTACATAAGAAACATGCTTTAGCAGGAACATAGTAGTGTTATTACAATGGTTATGGACAATTTCTAACACAGTAGATTTGTCTGCTCTGTGACTAAGTTTGTTTAGTCAGGCAGGTTCTGCTCTGCAATTCATGAATTTTTGTTGCCTAAACCATTAGACAAGATGCCCCTGGGCACCGGAGCACCCTATTTTTGTAGCCCTGCTATCTCTTCTCATTTCTCCATTTCTTCAGTTTCAAAAGCAGTTATTCATCACCACAGATGGTTCTCCTAACCAACTTACTTTTTGCCCCTCCCACAACGATCTAAACCTCATCCTCATCCAGGCAAGCTTCTGTTTTATTGCTTCAGGGTCAGTATATAAGGCCCTCATGTGTAATCTTGAACTCTCTCTCTATGGCTAATGCTGTACAATATGAACTATGGTACTTGCGGTTTTTTAATCAGATGTCAATCAAAGAGGTAAGCTTATTGAGAATTTCTGTAGATTTATACCGCAAAAATTGTAGTTTGAGGTTCTGAAAGACTGCTTTTAAAGAATTTACAACCCCATCAACGAGTACCTGTACAACAATATTTTTAATAAATATCGACTATCACACAAACACAAGATAGCATAGTGCCACACAGTCACTGTGCCAATTATCAAATTCTTGGAGCTTTCCAAAACTGTCAGAAAGTCTTCTCTAAATTCCAAAAATTCTCAGAACTGGGAAATAAAAATTGCTTTATGTGATTTCAAAGAAAAAATGAGGACCTAAGTAAATATATGGTTGGGTAAGGAATGTAATACATAACAAGAAGGCTAACTTATTAATGAAGTCATTTGATATATTAGACTCTTGATTCAAGTTAGATGTACATCACAACTCTTACCCAAGGGATTAAAGTCCTCCTTCTTTCCCTTGTTTTCATCTTCAGGGTCAATCTCTCCTAACACAATCCAGTGGAAGTAGTTTTGCGGTTGGTTTCTCAAACCATTGATGTTATAGACATAGTAAGCAAACTTGTCAGCAAAATGAAAAGCTGCAGCAGCAAAGCTGAAAAGAAATCAATTTTTATATTTTGTGGTTTATAGGTTTTGTCATTTGCCAGTACTACATAATCATGTCAACACAATCAAGCTGGAATACCCTGAGCCAAGCTACAGCAGCTACAGACATGCTTTATTATGGTAAACATCATATTATCAGACCAGCTTAATCCTGCTGTTGTGATGTGTTGTAGAATCTATCACAGCTGTTTCAGCTGCAACCTAGTTGATTCAGCTGCAGCCCAGCTGAGACAGCTGCAGCCTAGCTGAGGCAGCTGCAGCATAGCTGAGGTAGCTGCAGCCTAGTTGAGGCAGCTGCAGCCTAGCTGATTCAGCTGCAGCCTAGCTGATTCAACTGCAGCCTTGCTGAGACAGCTGCAGCCTAGCTGAGGCAGCTGCAGCCTATCTGAGACAGCTGCAGCCTATCTGAGGCAGCTGCAGCCTAGCTGAGGCAGCTGCAGCCTAGCTGAGGCAGCTGCAGTGTAGCTGATTCAACTGCAGCCTAGCTGAGACAGCTGCAGCCTAGCTGAGGCAGCTGCAGTGTAGCTGAGGTAGCTGCAGCCTAGTTGAGGCAGCTGCAGCCTAGCTGATTCAGCTGCAGCCTAGCTGATTCAACTGCAGCCTTGCTGAGACAGCTGCAGCCTAGCTGAGGCAGCTGCAGTTTATGATTTTGACATCCGGCCTAAAAATCAGTAGCATTTGGTAAATTTCCTATAATCATGATAAGTTTTTTTTTTTAAGTCCATTAAAAATTACTAGTGCCTTTAAAAGATTTCCATCAAAATAGAGAAAAAACTGTTACACTAAAGTTGAAAGTTTAGGCACTACTCACCATACAGCACCTAACTGAACTGAAACGGATATGCTGATCCACTGGAATTGTGGGTGGATCATGAGCCAATCTAAGGCAAGTAGTAGATAGCTTCTAAGATATTTTACTTCATACTGGAACATAATGTTGAGTGGACCCTAAAGAAAGACACTCATAAACCACTGTAGTTTTGCTTAGGAAAAAGCAAAATTCTCAAGAGACACTTCTCTTTGATTGACATAAAGTGGGAAAAAAAAATGCAGAGTAGCTAATAATACAGATCATGCCCAGAGTGTTCTCATGACAAATTAGGGTCTTGTGAGCTCTGTCACCAGGGTATGCCCTTAAGGCCCTGTTCTCTCAACCCAAACAGTACCAATTCTCCTAACCTTCTTACTGAAGCCCCTCCCACAATTTTCTGAAATTCATCCTCATCCAGACACAATCTCAGTTTATTGCTTCAGGGTGAGTATAGAAAAACTCAATTTATATAACCAAAACACTCTCAGTACCATACATGCTGTGTAATATAAGCTTTGGCACTCTGCATTGATTGAATTAGCTGTCAATCAAAGAGCTGAGCCAATTGAGAGTTTCGGTACCCGGGTACCAAAACTGTAGTTTGGGTTGAGAGATTTGGCCCTTTAAGGGATAAAACAGGATTGTGTCTATGCATGAGAAGTTTTAGACAGCTGTGGGAGGGGCTTGTTGTAAACAATTAGGAAAATCCAACTACCTGTGCTGAGGAAGTTTGCCCCTGAAACCCACATAACTAGAATTTTTAGAGTTCACTTACAATCTTGTTGATAAATAGAAGAGTACTAGAAGAGTTAATTGACTTTGCAAATTTTAATTACTTGAAATCGACTCCAGGATCCTTCCAAAGTCTAAGGAAAGCATCCAAGAGGTTTTCTCCTTCCAGGATAGTCACTTCATATTGCCAATTCCTTTGGAGAATGTCATTGAATACATTGAGAGTGAAATTAACTGTGGAAGCACCATCTTCAATGTCTTCAGGAAGTTCATGTCTTCCAACGCCTGTGGGGTTAAGTTCGTGCTTCCAAGGACTGAGGTCAAGGTAGATCAATTTGACAGGAACTCCTTCCTTAGGTATATACTCCAAAAGTCCTACAGATGAGGAAGAGGAAAAAAATTGAATAGACTTCTGTTCTAATGATTTTAATACCCATCAAAAACCAGTTCGCTAATTCTTTTTGGTGGCTATGCACATGCGCCACACAAGCACATCCTCTAAATGGTCAGGATAAACAAACCAATCCCGCAACTGTAACATGTACTCCAAAACTTGAATTAACATAAAAATTTGGTAAAATCGTTCTTTTTTAATCCATTCATAACATAAGGAGCACTCTCAAGTATTGCTGAGTGTAGCTAGTGGACTGTGTCTAAATTGTCTTTTTGTTGTGAAAATTTGCACTTTAATCTGCCATAAATTGTGTAAAGTAGCACTGAGACCCCTATTTTCCTTTGACTTGGCTATACAGACAGTGCTGTAAGCGTGTACTGAGAAAAACAAGGGAACGCTGTACACTATGTGCTGAGCTTGCTTTGTATATCCCATTCTGTGCTCCACATGATGCTAGAAGCGAATAGCAAGTTTTAGTCATCTTAAGCTGGCAACTAATAATCTAGAATCTATCAGAGAACTTCCTGTTCAGGTTTTTGAGATCAACAAAGTTAAAGGAGTTTGCCCCCTTCAAAGACTATTTGCTCAATAGAGCAACAAGGTCCATTTAAACAGGGTTAACTGCCACAAATACAGAGACAAGCTTCACCCAAGAAAATGCCTTTTACGCGGGTACAATTGGTTAAAATGTCCTATTCAATTCTAGCAGCATGACAATTCAATGTAACAATGAATTACTGAGCTATCCTATTAAAGGTAAAACAAGGTTGGACTGTGCATTAGCACAAGATAAAGCATGACTGGAGTTAATGCAAATGATGCAAGAAGGCACAATCTGAGTGTAGTGAAAAAAAAAATTACTCCTGAGAATGCAAAATTCTGATGTAATGCCACATCCTTAGTTTTTTATATACTTAAAATCATTCATACACAACATGTTTTAAGTTAAAAGAAAAAAAGGGAGAAAACCACTTTTTAAATAACCACATTGCTTTCATCTATTAGTCAACAGTGAGTTTATTATAAGATGATGCATGGTCACCTGATCATAGTGGACCAACAGACTTTTAGAGTTATAACTAAGTGTGGATGAACTTAAAATATCAAAGTCTATTCACTTAGCATCTGCCTCACCATCAAAACCATCACAACCTATGTTATTCATCTCACAGATTGAAATTCGTTTCAGTGTTAGAAAATCTCGTGAAATGTGCCCTCCTTCCCCCCTCCCTTTCAGTACTGGCCCTTGTACAACTCAAGGAATGTCTGACGATGCTATTGAGTAAATGAAGTCCATTCATGACATGAAAGTTCCTTTAAGCCCATTCTTATCAAAGCTGACCACAGCTAATCACTCATGTCAAAACAAATCTCAAGCTGTATCAACGAAATGTGCATTCAGGTGAAGAATGACTTGTGGTGCTTCACAAGTAGTTCAAGTGAATATCACTACTGCTTGGCAGGATCATTCAGATCGAACACAGTTGTGAAAATACAACTGACTGAAATAAAACTGAAGAATGTAAAATTTACTAATTACTACTAATATGACTTTCCCAAGCTGTGCAGGGCTACCCAGGTTCGTAGGGTCATGGGCATTTTTATAGCATGATGGCACCAAAATTTTATTTTCACACAGAATAAGATTACCTAAAGGTTGGAAGTTAGGGTCCATCATGTCATCTTCCTCTTCATGTTTGCTGTCTGTTACAATCCAGTAGTAATTCTTGTCAACATCATTAGCCACTCCAAGCACAGATATGGGGAAGTAGTCCACTTTGTCAAAGAATTGAAATACAGCTGATTCAAAGCTGGTAAGGAAAGGATGTAACAAGTCAATGTCTTTCCATATTTGCCTTCATTTATCACACTTTTCCTTTATAGTATGTCGTTGCACAGATCAGATGACAGCCTACCCAGCCATTTTTTGTGGGAAGAATGTCCAATTATGCTTTCAAATGCTGCAACCATGTGATTGACAAGTCATACATACATTCATATTATTCACACTAGCAGCATTCGAAAGCACATGAAATATCCCCTGTCATGTGACTGAGTTTAAACACACACGGATGTAACCAATACCTTACAAATGTTCATGTTGTGGGATGATGATAGTTCATATAAGGCTACCTCAAACTGAGGTGAATAGACCACTGAAGGGAGATGAATAGACTGAATAGCCTGATGTGAATAGGATTAGTAAGTGTCTATTCACTCCAGTTTGAGACTGGTTTACATGAAATGAAGTATATACCACGTTGTGAGCAGCTAGACATTTATAAAACAGGTTAGATCAGCCTGGCAAATGATCCATGTTAGGGCCACAAACTTGTGTCCCACATACCCTTATCTCAGGACCAACCTGTTTGTAAAGTGTGGTAGTCGAGACCTTATTTTTAAGGAAACTTTCAGGTTGTCCATTGGACAAGCTGGAGTAAACTGGCTGTCCAAATGAAAGTGAAAAATGATATACAAATAGTTGTATTGAATGTCTCTGCCATAGCAAACAAATGTAAGATTTTTATTTTGTATTTTTCCATATCTATCTGTTTCAATGATGAACAACAGGCCCATTGTTGCAATACCACTTCTTAAGAGCATATTCACATCATTATTCCTTGCAGATATACTGAGCCAACTCAATTGCGAATAAAATCTACTTGTCCATCTGCTATATTGGGTGTACAGCATACATGTCACCAACAGGTAGGGACTACTCAGCGAATTATATCTTGGATAACTTCAGAAGAAACATAAACTAAACTATGAATCCCTCAAACAGGTCTCATAATACTGTTCATGATAAATACAGCCTTCAAAGTGGTGGCACTATGCAAGTATTCATTTTGTCCTCAGAAAAACATAAAGTGTTGCTGTCCTAAACAGTCAACCATGGTTTTTGGCCAGTGTCTCTGTTCTTCAGCTATGGTTCCAAAAGGGTTGCAGAGCTTTGATTAAACTAACTCTAAACACCACCAACATATTTATCTCTCAAAAAAATATGCAATAGAAGGGTTGTGAAATATGCATCATCCGATTTTTTTAAAGATGTTGGTGAATACATTTTTCTTGGCAGAAATAGCTGAATGTGTAACTGTAAGAAGCTAATTCTGGAAAAGAACTCTACAAGACTTCCTTATTTTAACTGATCTATTATTATGTGTCTATACATATCTGTCTAAAAAACAGGATTTTGTCCATGTAAAACAAAATGAATGAAATAAACCCCTCAAAAGGCAGACAAGTTTAAAAGTTTTAAAAACATGATTTGTATAGCTCCGGTGTTTCCAAGGGGGTTATTAAGATCTGGGATTCCCTCCCCCTTCCAGAAGAAGAAAGCAGAAATTTGCCCTTTTCATTTCCATGAAAATAAAAAAAAAAGTCAGTATCTTGGTTTCTTATTTAAGAAAGGGGCACTTTTGCAGCAAAGTTTGAACTTGCAAAAACAAATAGTCTTTAAAACCCTTCAGATTGTACCTTATAAGGGCCTTGAAGCAAGCTTTTGCCTACCCGAACCAACTTGTAACCTTGAGCCAAGGGCACCATCAATTTAGACTTGGGGTTTGGCAGCCGTACACCCCCCCCCTGCTTTTGAATCCCTGAACCCCAAAACCACAATCCAAACAATAGTCTGATCAGTTTATCTTCCCCCATCATAGAGCAGGAGCATTGTTTGCTTCAGCTAGAGAAAAATTATTTCCTTGTCATTGTTTGTCTTTGTGTGACTTCCAGTTGCATTTGGTAATTGATATAAGTCAGGGGTCCTCGTCAAAATGCCAGATTCAGCAGGTATGTGGTTAATTAACAGTGTCTTAAAGGATCCCCCTGTTATCTTCATGTTAATGTATTCCTTGGAAAATGTTTAGAAGAGTCATAAAAAGGACAGCTGCTCTAATTTTCTGTTAACCATATACAAGTAGAATCAGGCATTTGGACAGGGAACGTTGATTAGTATCAATTACCAAATGCGGCTGGAAGTCACCCATGGATAAATAAATGCTCTGATAAAGAAAATGATCTTCCAGCTCTCTGATGGGGGAAAGCAGAAGATTATAGGGGACTTGTCCATATTATGTATCCTCACAGCACACTGAACAATGACATCATCTGACTTACTTGAAGTTACTGTCAGGATCTTTCCAAGCTCTAAACAACCCACTGATGAGGGGTTCTCCCTTTATAACAGTTGTGTTGTAAACACTATGGTTCCCTGTGATGTTGTTACCAACTAAGATGTGTAGAGTAAAGGTTTCATCGTCATCGTAGATTTCTCTGGGCAATTCATACGGAGATTGCTTCCGGCTAAAGATGTGTGTAAGGTCAACATAGACAAGCTTGTAGACTGATCCATTGGCAGGCCTTACCTCATTCAGTGCTAAATTCAAACAAAAACATAAAACAAATTTGATTTTCATTGAGAAACACAAGGCAAGATCACATTATGTGAAAAAGCTCTTACCATAATACACTCCCACTAAACTTGAGAGTCCAAAACCTGACCTTTGGGTGGGAATGTAGGGTTTCTGCTTGATGTTCTCACCTACAGTTTATAGTCACTTGATCCCTAGCACTGATAAAACTATGATAAAACCCAGAAGATCTTGGGGTTGTTATACACTGTGGGTGCCAATATCAAGAAAAAACCCGACTAACTGCAAAGAGGTTGGGTTTTTGACTGTTTAGTGGTAGGCTGTTTGAGTAAGGGCTGTTTCATGTAATAAGCTGAAATATACCCGTACATGGGTGAATTAAGGGGAAAGTTTGAGCGAAAATTACATTTTACATGTGAAAGAAGAACTAAATCTAATCAGTGTGGTGAAATTTCCATTCAAATCGGACATTTATTTCTTCAGATATTATCACATGAAGTTATTAGAAATGTATTCCAAAGTGATATTGAGGGCAGCAGAGGTTATATCACTTCCTCACATTGACAAGGAATGCTTTGTTTCCCTTTGTTTTTCAGACTGTTGTGTTGACCTTGGTGTTAATAGGAATAGAACTCCCCATGGGGATTGCAAAGTTTGAAAAGTTTTCATGCCACTTATGCAACTACATTTTGATAATATGGGACTGTTGGGTGTTGAGGAGACAAAAGGCTGTAAAGTTTAAAGAAAAACAAAAGACTGTCCATTAATGTGGGGATATGATGTCATATGTGCTTTCTTCAAGTTCACTGTTTCTTGAAAATGTGACAACTTTACTTGCTCGTATCTTATAAACCACAAGTCGGATTTCAATGCAAAGTTCATCAAAATGCTTGGAATAAGTACCTCTCTAACATATCAAAACTTGATATGACCTTAAACCCTTTTTTAAAGTCAACTATATTTACAAAATAAAGCTTGATTCCTTGCTAGGTCATGCTTAAGTAGATTTTCCATCCAAGAGCAATCTATCCTTTTGTCATCTCAAAGAAGCCTTTGAAATTAAACATGGAAGTGTACAGGCCAAAAGGAACCACTTTCACAGATTTCCATGTGTCTGCTATATCAGGTGTAAATGAACTGTCAGATAATATCCTACCCGGTCAGCTATCTGCTCACTTGAACCTACACTGGGAATTACAACAAGTGTTTGCCTACCCATTGTATTTCTACATAGAAGTCTGCATACACTGGACTGCATTTTATTTATTTTTTTTTTTTTGAAAAAAAAAAAAAAATGTGCTGGATAAGGAAGCGGGGAAATCTCATCTTCAATTGTGGTTTTTCAAAATGCAAAAAATCCAATGAATTTTGGATAATTCAGAAGATTTTATCATTGGGAAGAACATGACATGAAAGATTCCAATTTTCAGTTAAAATGTCTCATTGAGGGTCAGACTACACCTAACCGTAAAAGTGTCCATAAACTAATTGCCATCATACACATTGCTGATTGGCTAGCATTAACTCTGTCAATTTTTGTCACAACAATTAAAATAAATTCTGGTGGAAAGAAGACTCTTTCCTCATGCAATTGTCAATATATTTTTGCCCACAGTTTAGAAAAATGTCTGTCAATTAGTATTATAACAAATCCTGAGGTTCTACCTGTTTCTGCCAAAGATTTTCACAGGTTTTTGCATTGAAACAAGTGTTTCCAGTAAATTTGACACAAGTGTGCCAGCTGCCTCAATTTTTCCAAGATTTGCCACAGGTTTGACTTGCAAAGTGCATGGCAATTTGAATTAATATCAACTAAGAATACCAGCAAGTCAAATTCTGTGGTTTCAAATACCTCTGCCAAATCTGTGTCCAGAAGGTTAAAAAAACAAAGGCTTGTCATCATGAATATGCATTATTCCCTTTGTTATTCACATGGAATTATGCATGTTGACTGGCACAGGTTGACACACCTTTTATAATGGATATATACCCACAGCCTACCTGGTTTCTTTAATGGAGTTCTTTAATAGCTGTAACAAACACTTTGGTGGAAATCTTTAATTCCTGTTGATAAAAAGACTACATGGTACAAAGTTGACAAATACTCAAATACTACCTTGCGGTTCAAATCTGGACGGTGGTATCTTCCTACTAGGGTCAGCATCACCATCCAATAGGAGCCAGTGGTACAGGGTTTCCCGACTGTTGCGTACACCATTCACTGCTGTAAGGAAAACTCCCTGTTTGTTGACAAATCTGAATGGTGCTGCAGCAAAGCTGTAACAGAGCAAAGTACATAGTGTAATGTTTCATGCACATTATTTTGTAAAACAGCCCCTAGCCTTTTTACAATGTATGTGGATCAAAAAGGAATAAAGAGCTTGCAAGGAATTTCAAATAATGGCAAGTTTTGCTCTTGGAAATAAAAATCCGTTAAAGTAAACTGTGAAAGGTGTTAATTCCCAGCTCTTTCTTGTACAAATTAAGTTTACTTAGCAACAGGCCTGGGAATCACGATTATTGAAACATCTAAACTAAAAAAATTAGTTCTTGTGCTTAGTACATGCAATACAATGCAACAGCTTGCTAACGCAACACAATGCAACAGGCAAACATAAAATATATAAAAAATGTATTATCATACAATACAGTATAATCAAATGCATCTTTGAGCCATACATTTGTAATGTCATCATTAAAATGAACACTAAATCAAAGATTGCCAAACCAAAGAGCTACAGACAAAGCCTGCAGTCAAGTGGTTCAAGATTGTCAAGGGAAACCAGAATCAATTTCTTGACTTTTTTGTTAACCTGTGTCACAGATGGCTGCAAGCAATCCAAAACTCCAAAATAAGCTGACTGTAAGAGCAAGTTTTATCTTTAACATAACCAATGAATTCACAGCTCAATCATATTTTTAATAGGTTGGTTGTCAATAAAAAAGAAGGAATATCCTTAATCTTGCTTTCTATGGAAATAAGCATATGAAATTCCATTTGTTGTATCACTTCACTCAATTCATAACTAACAATTTGGAATTTAATATGTAGCTAATCAATCTTAGAATAATCTATATATTATAAAAAATATTATAAAAGAATATAAACATACACCAGCTGCTCCTTACTTCTTCTCCCATTTTTTTTTTTGGGGGGGAGGGGGGTTGGGGGAGGGGGGGTTGGGGGAGGGGCTGGGGAGTGCAAGGATAACAGTTGTGTACTTCAAGGGATATAAAAACTACCTTGGGGCCTCTTCTCATTACAAAAACTAAGGACATTTCACAAACAAGCCAAGATGCACTTCCCCAAGTCCCTGTAGCAGCTGCAGTCCGTGTCGTTTACTGTACATATCACGATAGCTTGCTGCCTCCCCCATGCCAGTGAAACGTGTATAACGACAAAAATGTAGTTGCAGCAATTACAAGTTCCAGCTGTGGCAGCTGGTTTTGATATGATACCTCATAAGTAAATTTGAGGCATTTTCAAAATTCAGGAAAGACCTTTTCCTTGTAGTTCTTAAGTTAATAGTGTATTTAGTCACATGATCATCTTACTTGAAGTAAGAGTCCCGGCTCTTCCAGGCCCTTTTGAGACCATCCAGGATTGTTTCACCTTCCAAGATGGTAATGTTATATCCTTTATGTTCTTGTCGTAGGGTGTCTATCGTGTAGAGGGTAAATGTTGCTGTCATGTCTCCTTCTTCAATCGGCCTAGGGAATTCTTTGAATGGTGCTTGGAGATCATCCTCATATGGACTCAGATCTGCATATTTGAGAACAACCTTGTCACCATCCTCAAGCTCCCACTCCTGTAGACCTGCAAAGAAGTTTTTGAAAGTATTCCTCTTCAATACGTGTGGAAGTTCCCAGTCCATTGCTCTTTACTGTCCAATCAAATTATGACCAAAGGCTTATCCCTTATTAGGCATGGTCAAGTGGTTAGAGCATCAGACTTGCAGTCAGTATGTTGGGGGTTCAAGTCCTGGCAGGGAAATATCACAGACTTTAAAACCAAATCTGCTGCAATTGTGCTTGGAGCTCAGCATAAGCAATGGACTGGAATCAGTAAAACATGCCAGTTAGCCACAACTGGAAAAAAGGCTGTGCCTGGCTCGACTTAAACCGCCTGGTTAGAAACTAGGCAGTCAATCTCCATCTAACCTAACCTAACCTAATCATGCTGAATAAGTTGAGGGCACTCTCCAACACTGCCAGAATGATTTTGTTAGGTTTTTCCAATGAAATTTTGGCCAGTCAGGCAGATAGCATGTTTACTTGTCCACTTTGTCATATGATGAGGGGCCAACTCAAGTGAAAACATTATATCTCCAGAGGACGTAAGCATAACTAAACCTGACCCATTGGTAGCTATGTGTGGCAACTTCCAAATAAAAATCGGCAAGCTGAACATCTCAGTAAAGTTTGAAAATCAGCTTCTTCCTGCAATTACTTGCCCAAATTCTTCAGTGAAGGACACAGGAACCATAAGACTTACTCATTTCTTCCATTTTATAGTGGGCAAGAAACTTGAGTGCGCAGCCAACCAGCCAGCCATGCAGACAAGGCAATTAGTATGCCTGAATTGAGGCACAGATAAGCCAAAATAAGCTCAGCAGGATTTTATAGGAAATTTAACACAGGGCTTCCTTACTTCCTTAATGAAGTTGAAAAAGAAGAGTGCTAACAACAGCTGAGAAGACTGTAAATTTGACCCACATAGTTCAGGCAGTCACATGTTTAAGTTGTGGTTCTGCAGAGCAAGCCAAATGCCAAAAAAACTATGTGGGTAAGAAACAACCATGCAAATTGCAGGGTCACAAAATGCTTCTTGTAGGGTCACAAAACCCTTACTGTGGGGTCACAAAATGCTTATTGTGGGGTCGCAAAATGCTTATTATGGGATCACAAAACACTTATTTTGTCATCACAAAACACTTCTTCTGGGGTCACAAAATGCTTATTGTGGGATCACAAAAAAATTTTGTGTGATCACAAACTAGGTCCAAAATGTTTGAACATTTGACACTCCCTCAACCAAAAAGGAAATGTCAAAAAACTTGCTATTGCTAGAGACAGCAGAATAACCTATATAGCCAGGCATGAATCAAAAAACATTGCCTGAAAGAATTTGTGAAGTCATATGCAATAACTACAGTGTCATCCATGAAATTTTTGCCTTTGAACTAGATATAGAAAGTGCGGAGGTGAATTTGTGTTTCTTTTCTGCGGTACACTAATTGGGGTCACAATCTGATAATGTTGTCTGAAATGGGGTTAACTCCCTGAAAAGGTTGGAAACCCTGGTTCTTAACAGTCAATGTTTCTTACCAATGGGTCCATCGTCTTCATCATCTTCTTCCTCATTACCATTCTTGATGAGCCAGAGAGTATTGTTCTCTTTGTTGTTAGCAAGACCATTAACAGATGTGAGGTAAAGACCAGGTTTGTAGAATAAAATAAATCGTGCAGCAGCAAAGCTAAAGAATTTAAAAAATCAGGGTGAAATGACTAGAATTGAACAGGCTTAAAGGGAAATATTGCATTGAAAATGCTCCAACACAGTATTGAAAGAAAATAGCTCTAGTAACTATCAAATCATTTGGTCTCAACAATAAACCCCAGCAATAGCTTCATCTCCTCAAAATAATATGCACAAGAGGAGTTATGGAAGTTGCATCTTTTGAAATGTTGAAAGTTTGGGTGAACAAATTATTCATCAGCAACAAGCAACAGAATTCCTATCTGAGGGAAATTTATTTCATGAAAAGAAGGCTATCATACTGCCTTATTTTTACTTATTTATCACTCTTTGCCAATAAATATTGATTTTAAAAGGATAAAATTTCATTGCTAAACAAATGCAATATTTCCCTTCGAAGACTGATATATATATATATAGATATATATAGTTCCGACTCCCTATTTCGGCGGTAAAAGCATTTAAGAAAATTGAAAACCTTGCTTTTTTTTGCTCTGAAATTCTACCTGACTACATTCCACAATAAATACTTCAATTTTGTTTTTTCATTATAGCTTGTGATCAAATTAATATGCTGTTTAGATTTAAAGACAAATGTAAAATAGATTATTTGACCACCACTTTTCTTTTTTCAATCACTCAATTAACCTTTTTTGCAATGAATCATTTTGTTGACTGAAACCTTCCATACTGCAGCTCTTACTCTTTTTAAAATTGTAACCTCTCTAATAGCGATGGTAAAGGGGATGGGCAGGGGCATGGGCAAGGACATGTTTTCCCTAATGGTGAAGGCTCATCTTTTTGACAACTTATCATATGTGTCAGGGCTTCAGGTTATTAGTCCATGTCAAGAAACTCCCTCCACATGTAACCCCCCCTCCCTGGAATATCCCCTTACAACCACTATTCTCTCCCAAAATTTGTCCCCTTTATGTCCCATCTTTTATTGCAGGTGTTGTTCTGTAAACTATAATTTTTAGGCTGATTTCATTGTTCAAGGTGTCACATTACTACCAGCCCAGTCTTCACTTCAGTGTCTTCATTTCTGTTGTTTTCTCCAGACATTTAATTTCTATTGACAAGTAAGTGTTTATCAGTCTTATAATAACTTTGTTTACAAATTTCTATCCTATTCTTTTTTTTTCTGTCATAATTGATGAAAACTAGAAAAACTTACTTGAAGTTGATATGAGGGTTCCTCCATGCTCTGATTAAAGCATGGGCAAGAGTTTCTCCCTCAATGATAGTTACATTGAAACTTGTCTTTTCTTGTGTGACATTGTTTACCACATAGACAGTAATGTTAGCAGTAGAATCACAAGCAGTGATATCCCTGGGAAGGTTTCCATGGTGATCTACCTCTTCAGCTTCTTCACTTTCCATCATTCCTCTGCGTCTCTCCATCACCTGTCCCTCCACCATTCCTCTCACCGTCTCTCGTTGTCCTTCTTCCACATTTTCTCTTTCCTCTCCTCTTTCCTCCCTAAACCTCCTGATCTGCTCCCTAAGACTTATATAGGCAACATGAGCTTCCCCACCATCCTTAGGTATGAAGTCAGTGAGTCCTGCAACATTTAAAAATGAGGTTGAAAAAAAAATGAGGTTGAAAATATTTCTATTCCAAGTCTATTCCATGTTTCGATGTGCAATAGTCCTTCCACAAAGGTGATAAAGAGCCACCTAAAACATGAGCCTTTAAGCTATATCTTTGATTTACAGAATACCATAACCTTACCACCACTCTTCTGACATTGTGCTGGGTGCTCAGCATTAGCAGTGGAGTAGGGAAGATGCACTAGTGAGCTACACTGACTGTAAAAAGGTGTGACTGGCCAGACTTAACCCAGTTGGTTAGAAACTGAGCTGTAAAACCTCATCTAGCTTTTAGACTTGGATAAATATGTGTAAACTTTTAACGTGAAATTTCATGAAAAATGATACGTTAAAAATTTGTTGTGCAAATCTGAAAAGGGCAAATGTCCATGTACCATATTCCTTCTAACTCCCTGACCCATCCATTATATCAGACACACACACATTGTCATATGATTTAGAACTCTTATTCAGCCATTTCACTTTGCCCTGGTCAGGCATACAATACTCCTCCAACCCTGATGGCATTGAATGAAGTTGATACTGTTTTGGAGGGACATGAACAAAAAATAACACGACCATTCAACCATGCAATGCTATTCTAGTGTTTTATCCCATTGCATAAATTTTACAACTTAATCACAGAAAGTATACCGAGTTTTAACCATCCTTTAGTTGACCACTGTTACGCCAAAACCTATTAAAGCACTTCCTTTTGAAATAGTAAAGTTGAAGTGGTTTGTTGTTGTATTGTAGTAAGACAAATGCATTAAGTGATGGATTCCATCACCATGATTGAATGAAAACTCTTAAAAAGGCATGCCTTTAAAGGATCAACAAAACTAGCTTATTTACAAAAGGTATTCACCATTGCAGAAAGATGTTTGTGGTCTTTTTGAAGTGTGATTTTGGCTAAAATATCCCACTCAACTCTAGCATTCTCGACTGCATGGTCAAGTGGTTACTGGTAAGGGCATCAAACTTGGGAGGTTGGGAGTTTGAGCACTGGCCAGGTAATAACAAAGACTTTAAAAAGGGACCTACTGCCATTGTACTTGGTGCTCAGCAAAAGGATTGGAGTAGGCAAAACAAGCCAGTGAGCCACAACTGGAAACCAGAATGCAACCAGAAAGCCAAAAGGCTTAGTGATTCCTTGCTGCTGAAATGTAAGGCCTTTTTTCACATTGACATTGCTTTGCAGTGTTTTTCAATTAACAGGGCTCCATAACATGCCCACAAAGTACACATGCAAGGCATCCAATCTTCCTACATTGAGATCCCCCTTGCCTGTCGTGAACCCAAATGACATTTGACCGCCACCAAAAACTTCTGGGACCATGTATTCACTATGTGCCATCTACATGACAAGTTAAAGGACCCTACAAGTGACCTTTCTTGAAAGACTGTGCAGGAAAGCTTGTCAGGCTTTGAACATGCTGACTCCAAATGAACTTTGACCTTTGGGAAAATTAATAGGTATCATCTACTAAATATGACCAATCCACACACTAAATGTGAGCACAGTCACATGTACCATTCTTGAGATACCGTGTTTACGAAGTTTTGACCTTTTGACCTCTCATGACCCCAAATGACCTTTGACCTCCACAAAAAACAATAGGGAACATCTACTCAATATGACCAACCCACACACCAAATATGAGCATAGTCACATGTACTGTTCTTGAGATATCTTGTTTACGAAGTTTTGACCTTTTGACCTCTGGTGACCCCAAATGACCTTTGATCTGAACGAAAATCCATAGGGATCATCTACTCAATATGGCCAATGCACACACCAAATATGAGATTAGTCACACTTACCCTTCTTGAGCTACTGTGTTTACAAGCAATTTCTAAGGAATTTACCTATTGACCTCTCGTGACCCCAAATGACCTTTGACCTCCACGAAAATCGATAGGAATCATCTACTCAATATGACCAACCCACACACCAAATATGAGCATAGTCACATGTACCGTTCTTGAGATATCGTGTTTACGAAGTTTTGACCTTTTGACCTCTGGTGACCCCAAATGACCTTTGATCTGAACGAAAATCGATAGGGATCATCTACTCAATACGGCCAATGCACACACCAAATATGAGATTAGTCACACTTACCCTTCTTGAGATACGGTGTTTACAAGCAATTTCTAAGGAATTTACCTATTGACCTCTCGTGACCCCAAATGACCTTTGACCTCCACGAAACAAATATGAGCATAGTCACATGTACCATTCTCGAGTTATTGTGTTTAAAAAGTGTTGACCTTTTGACCTCTCGTGACCCCAAATGACCTTTGATCTCCACCAAAAACAATAGGGATTATCTACTCAATATGGCCAATGCACACACCAAATATGAGATTAGTCACACTTACCCTTCTTGAGATACTGCGTTTACAAGCAATTTCTAAGGAAATTACCTATTGACCTCTTGTGACCCCAAATGACCTTTGACCTCCACGAAAATCGATAGGAATCATCTACTCAATATGACCAACCCACACACCAAATATGAGCATAGTCACATGTACCGTTCTTGAGATATCGTGTTTACGAAGTTTTGACCTTTTGACCTCTGGTGACCCCAAATGACCTTTGATCTCCACCAAAAACAATAGGGATTATCTACTCAATATGGCCAATGCACACACCAAATATGAGATTAGTCACACTTACCCTTCTTGAGATACTGCGTTTACAAGCAATTTCTAAGGAAATTACCTATTGACCTCTTGTGACCCCAAATGACCTTTGACCTCCACGAAAAGCGATAGGGATCATCTACTCAATATGACCAATCCACACACCAAATATGAGCATAGTCACATGTACCGTTCTTGAGATATCTTGTTTACGAAGTTTTGACCTTTTGACCTCTGGTGACCCCAAATGACCTTTGATCTGAACGAAAATCGATAGGGATCATCTACTCAATACGGCCAATGCACACACCAAATATGAGATTAGTCACACTTACCCTTCTTGAGATACGGTGTTTACAAGCAATTTCTAAGGAATTTACCTATCGACCTCTCGTGACCCCAAATGACCTTTGACCTCCACGAAAATCGATAGGTATCATCTACTTAATATGACCAACTCACACACCCAATATGAGCATAGTCACATGTACCATTCTGTAGTTATTGTGTTTAAAAAGTGTTGACGTTTTGACCTCTCGTGACCCCAAATGACCTTTGATCTCCACCAAAAATAATAGGGATTATCTACTCAATATGGCCAATGCACACACCAAATATGAGATTAGTCACACTTACCCTTCTTGAGATACTGCGTTTACAAGCAATTTCTAAGGAAATTACCTATTGACCTCTTGTGACCCCAAATGACCTTTGACCTCCACGAAAATCGATAGGGATCATCTACTCAATATGACCAATCCACACACCAAATATGAGCATAGTCACATGTACCATTCTCGAGATATTGTGTTTACAAAGTTTTGACCTTTTGACCTCTCGTGATCCCAAATGACCTTCGATCTCCACCAAAAACAATAGGGATCATCTACTCAATATGAACAACCTACACACCAAATTCGAGGTTAGTCACGCTTACCCTTCTTGAGATATCGTGTTTACAAGTGAAAGCGTCACATACACACACACACACACACACACACACACATACACACGACATCACCATCGCATAGATTCCTTGCCTGCCTTTGGCAAGGAATCAAAAATGCATTGAGGTTTCGATGATACATACATGCTCTTTTCAATAAAATGCTACATTTCTTGTAACAACTGGTGACCCAAAGTGACCTTTGACTCAACCTGTAAGTAACTGGTTTTTCTTTTAACCAAAACACTTCTACATTCAAAAAGCCAAATTTCTACTGTGCCTTAAGATATTCTGCAAACAAGGTTTACAGAGTTTGATGCCGGGTGATACCAGATGGCCATTGACCTCCACCAAAAACAACAGGTACAGTACTTTCAACTCACCATAACTCATACACAAACTAATTGTGAAATACATCCATGTTTCGTACCTTGAGCTGTTCTATACAGGTATTCAGAGTTTGACCCCCTTTGACCCCAAATGACCTTTGACCTCTACCAAAATCAATAGGGTTCTTCTTTACATCATAATGCATCAACATATCAAGTTTAAAATCAATCCAAGCTTCCTACCTTGAGATATTGTGTTAAAAAGTTTTCAGGATTTGTCCCCTTCTGACCTTTGACCTCCACCAAAATAAATAGGGTTCTTCTTTACATCATAACGCATCAACATATCAAGTTTGAAATGAATCCAAGTTTCCTACGATGATGTATCATGTAAACAAAGATTTCAGGGTTTGACCCCATGTGACCCCAAATGACCTTTGACCTCCACCAAATTAATTGGGTTTTTTCTTTAATCAAAACCCATTAACCTATCAAGTTTGAAAGGAATCCAAGTTTTTTACCTTGAGATATAGTTAATTAAGAATTTCAGGGTTTGACCCCATGTGACCCCAAATGACCTTTCACTCCCACGAAAATACAAAGGGTTCTTTCTCACATCAAAACGCATCAACATATCAAGTTTGAAATGAATCCAAGTTTCGTACCTTGCGATATAGTGTAGACAAGGATTTCAGGGTTTGACCCCATGTGAGCCCAGATGACCTTTGACCTCCACCAAAATCGATACGGTTCTTCCTTACATCATAACGCATCAACATATCAAGTTTGTAATGAATCCAAGTGTCCTACCTTGCGATATAGTGTAAACAAGGATTTCGGGGTGTGACCCCATGTGACCCCAAATGACCTTTGACCTCCACCAAAATCAATAGGGTTCTTTCTTGCATCATAACGCATTAACGTATCAAGTTTGAAATTAATCCAATTTTCCTACCATGAGATATCGTGTAAAGAAGGATTTTGGGGTTTGACCCCAAATGACCTTTGACCTCCCCCAAAATCAACAGGGTTCTACCTTACATCACAACGCATCACCGTATCAAGTTTGAAATTATTCCAAGTTTCCTACCTTGAGATATCATGTAACCAAGGATTTGGGGGTTTGACCCCCTGTGACCCCAGATGACCTTTGACCTCGACCAAAATCAGTAGGGTTCTTCATTCCTGTATGGGGTATCTGTGTACCAAGTTTGAGAATTGTCAGACCTTCCCTTCTCAAGATATCGTGTGAACAAGCAAAGTGTCACAAACACATACACACACACATACACAAGAACACGCATACACACATACATACACACACACGCCATCATGAATGCATAGGTTTCTCTTTTCATCGAAACCAAAAAGGTTGTGGCTGGCTCCACTTGGTGAATTAACTGGTTGGAAACTGGGCCATAAAATTCCATCTAACTTACTAACTCTCCCAACTTAACTCACTGAAGTAAATGAGAAAAAACTCACCAACTGGGCTAAACATTTCTTCTTCATTGTTATCACTTTCTGCTTCCATTTTGCCATTTGCCTTTATGACCCAGTGGTACTGTGTTTCAGGATTGTTGTAAACACCACTGACTGAAGTGATGAACAAACCATGTTTGCCAAAAAATTCAAATGGTTGAGCTGAAAATCTGACAGATTGGATGGGAAATAGCACAAGTAGGTATTAACCAGAATGGGGTTATCAACAAATGACTTGAAAGAGAAGGTGTTTGGGTATAGTTCTATAGTACAGTACAGAAACTGATTGCATGCCATATACTGTACCAACTAGCAAATTACCAATAAATGCTGTCCATTAAAATTGTTGCTATTGATTAGAAGCAACAGCTATGCAAAAAGCTAGGGATTATAGCTAGAATTCTCCTCTTCTTACACTATACATCAATCTTGCGGAATTATTTAACCATATTTGTTATAAATTTGTTTTTTTTTCTAAAAATCCATACATACAATGAAACCTTTGTCAATAAAAGCAATTCCCACAGAAAAATTATTTCAGGCAGCCTAAGTATTACACAGTACCTAACAACAAGTTAAGTTTTCATCAAGAGTAGATATGAATTCTTTAGTTAAGAATTTTACATCAGTCTACCTTGTTTGCAATAAGATATGGAAAAAATATGATTATTATTTCTATATTTTCATCGATATCTCTTTCTGCCACATTCCCTCCACATATATCAAAACCTAGATTACTTACTGGAAGTCAATTTTAGGCTTCTTCCACATTCTGAGGAAAGCTTGAAAGAGGTTCTCTCCTTTAAGGATGGTCATGTTGTAAGACCACTTTCTTTCTGTTTCGCTATTGTATAAGAAGAGAGTGAATTTGATGGTATCATCTCCATCTTCAATCATTTCCGGGAATTCACGCATCCCTACACCATTTGGAGTTATCTCATTCTTCCATGGACTGAGATCAGCATAGACCAGCTTGACAACTCTGCTCGGGTCAGGTATATACTCCTCCAATCCTGATGGCATTTAACAAAATCGACTGACAACTATTAAAAACTGCTTCATTTGATTAATATTTAAGTATTGCTATGTCAGCTTTTACTTGTTTACTTTCAAACTTGTAAATTTTAATTTCAAATATGGAGCACCTCAAATGTTACTATTCAGCAAATATATTAGACTGGATTGTCCTTTATGTGGGTACAGAGTGAAATAATGTTTTGCAGAGTGGCAAAAGCTTCATCAACATTCTGGCTTTCTTTTTATTTCAACATCAAATGTCAACCCTTTCACAACCAGCTTAAGTGTCCATTACTGTAACAACATGTTTTTCAGCCAAGAGGTTGAAAACTACATAGCAACATTCTGAAATAACATGTAGGTGGCCATAAACAGAAACTCTTCAGGATATGTACTACTATTTAAGTGGCTGCAAAGGGGTTCAACATTTATAAGAGTGTTTGGAAACAGTTGGCAAGTTATCTTCTTCCATGACCCACCACATACAATTCCGTTCAGGAAGTTGTACAGCCCTTCCAGGGATTTCCTATGGAACCCCATGGAACTCATCTTTGACTTATCTGTTCCTCCTTTTAAGCATGCTAAACAGTGGTGGTACTACAGGGGGGAAAGGGGACTTTTTTGCCCTCAGTTTTTTCCTTACCTCCCCCACTTGCCAGCACCAAATTTAGGTCAGCAAAGAGTTAGGTTAACTAACTGGGGGCTTTTGGCTTGGTTTTACCCTGCACCCAAAATTTTTGCCCCCCCAACATATTTTGTTGCCCTTAGTTTACCCCACTAATCTTGACAATCTGGCCCTGCCAAAAATTGATTTTTTTTTTGTTTGGTCAGCTGACCAGCTTTAGTTTCTTGTGGTCGCCATGTCCTACAACAAGGAATTCATGCACATCATTGTCAAATAAGCCACGCCCAAGTTTATCTATCAAAAGGATTATATTTGGTGATTTACTGAGAGGTTGCTTTTCAGAATGTAACCAAATTGTTCCCCTTATGAGATTAAAAAAATACCGTACATGATCTCCCACCAACAAGCCATTGCTAAAACCAAAACTGGGAATACAAAATGCAATAAACCATCAAGTTTTTATGTAAATGCTTATAAGAATGTCTATATATTTTCTCTTTCAATCTTTTAAAACTAGAACTTCAACAACATAAATTGACCATTTACCAAACAGCAGTAACAAAGGATTGTGGGACAGATTTTCTAAAATGTGTCTTTATGCCAACGCTATTTTACCGTGACCAAAACTGACACACACCAAAATGCTATCCCACAATCCTCTGTAATTGCTCCTTGGAAAAGGGGCCATTCTTAACCAATCAAAAAAGCCAGTTCCAAAAAATCATTCCAAAATAGAAGAGAATCTTTTAGTGAAGTGGAATGCATTACAAACTGACCAATGAGAATGACCCATGGTGAGGTGAAGGATACGCTTACCATAAAGTTCAAAGCTGCCTTCCTCATCACTCATGTCCTCTTCTGACATCTGCATCTCCCTCATCATTGCACCATCCATCATCCGACTACCATTCATCATCATCGTCCTCATCATCGTCATCCGAGGATTGTCACATTTGGGTTCATCTTTTACCACCCAGCGGTAAGACTTACTTGGTTGGTTAGAAACACCATTGACGGATGTCAAGTAGATACCAGGGTTGTTAAACAAGTTTTCAGGTTTTGCTGCAAAGCTATGGACACAAGAACCAGAATGCAAAAATACATCAAGGTTTCACTGTAAGCAAATAATACCCAATTAAACCCCTGGTGACCCAAGATGACCTTTGACTTCCACCAAAAACTGAATAGTTCTTCTTCTATCCAACACATCTACATACAAAGTGTCAAATTCAATCTGACTTTCACATCTGAAGATGTTGAGCAAATAAAGTTTTCAAAGAATGAGGGCAGATAACCCCAGATGACCTTTGACCTCAACCAAAATCAATAGGGACCATCTTTTGACATAAGTTTCAGCGCTTTGAGATTTCTTGCATAAGACGCTATATAAGGTCTGCATAATCGTCATCGTCATTGTCATCATTATTATTATTATTATTATTATTACACATTTACAAACTAAATATGAAATCTATTCAAATTTCTAACCTTGAGATATCCTGTTCACAAGATTTTCAGAGTTTGACAGCCATTAACCCCAGATGACTTTTGACCTCACTCAAAATCAATAGGGACCATCTTTCTGACCATAACCCATCCACATACCAAATATGAAATCTGTTCAAATTTCCAAGCTAACTTGAGATACTGTACTTACAAGGTTTACAGATTTTAAACTCTGGTGACCCAAGATAACATTTGCCTCCACCAAAATCAATAGGGTTCTTCCAATCCACATGGAGATCTATGTACCAAGTTTGAAACATGGCATCTTAGGAGTGTTTAAATAACAAGCAAGGCATCAAAAATACACACACAAATACACACATATCTGTACTCAAAGCCATATGGGGTCAAGAACAAGGAAATCATTGGAATTTCCCTCTAGCCATTTAAGTCAACCACTTAAGTCATGTAGCACAAAAATGCCGTGAGCGAAGGTGAGCTCTTGCATATCACAGGACAGGGCTCATTGCAGTGTCCCAATTTTCGTGTAGCTACGCCAGTTCCGAGCTCCACGTGAACAAGGAAAGACGTGCAAGGCTTAAGCTCTTGTGAGCGGCCTGTACCCACTAAGGGACTGTTTACAGGTGCACACTTGCTACAATTGGCCAATTCAAACTGTTAATAGGTACGGCACATACCCGTACTCAAAGCCATACAGGGTACAGAGAACAGTTCCCTTTAAGGAAATCATCGGAATTCCCCTTAAGTCGGTTAAGTCATGCAGCATGTGAATGCCATGGGCGAGGGCGGGCTCTTGCATATCATCATAAAGATGTGGGAGGCTTGAGCTCTCCTGAGCGGCCTGTACCCACTAAGGCATTGTTTACAGGTGCACACAAACACACACCCACATACTGGGACCATCTGCATGGACAAGTGGTTAGGGCATCAGGCTAATAGGGTGATGAGTGTCTGCCTTTAAGACTGATGAACCAGCTTATCTGGAAAAGTCACCATGTCAAGAACTGCCTGTTACAGAAGTTGACAGAAATTGTGCAGCCATGCATGAAAGGCTAATTTTCCGAGGCCTCTGTCCAGTTACTTTAAAGGCCCAGTTCTCTCACCCCAAACAGTACCAATTCTCTTAACCTTCTTTAAGCCCCTCCCACAATTGTCTGAAATTCATCCTCATCCAGATACAGTTTATTGCTTCAAGGTGAGTATAGAAAAACTAATCAAAACACTCTCAGTACCGTTCCATGCTGTGTAATGTAAGTTTTGGTATTCTGCATTGTTTGAATTAGCTGTCAATCAAAGAACTGAGCCAATTGAGAATTTCGGTACCCCGTACCAAAATTGTAGTTTGGGGTGAGTGGATTGGCCCTTTAATTTCCTGCCGGGAGTTTTTTCTCTCTTTAGCTGATTGTATTTTTCTAGAAAAGTTCTATAGACAGAAAAGCAGTGCATGACTGTATTGCTTGTCTCAACAAGCCTAATAAGCATCTCTGTATAATTTGCTGGACTTGCTAACTCTAGAATAAACATTCTGCTATAACCCAGTCTTAGGCATGCATATCACAATTTTAGAAGTGTGTGTTTCTGTGAGGGAACATTTATGGCATGGCCACAGCAAGATAAATAACTACAACTTACTTAAAGTCAATGTAAGAACTCTTCCAGGCTCGTTTTAATGCATGAAGAAGATTTTCTCCTTTAACGACTCTCACATTATACAGGCTATGATCCCCGGTGATGTTGTTAAATACAACCAACTTCATTGTGAAGACGTCATCATTACGAGTAATAAATCTTGGGAAGTTGCCTTGTGCATAATGCCTTCTCTTTTCTGCAATAATATCACTGATGTCAAAATATACTAACTTGACGACAGATCCACTAGTAGGCTTCAACTCATTCAAAGCTGAATAAAGAGGAAATATTTTTTATGGGTTAGTATTAAAGTATTTTTATTCAATTACTTGGACAGAAAAATCAATTCAGTTGTAACAAATACACCTGATTGGACACAATATTTAAAACAAAATGGGAAAAACACTTAAAGAAACGCATTCCATAAAAGCATGTTGCATGTGTGAAACAAACTTTTGTTACTAAAAGCTACTCAATTGCCCTTACAACTGTGATTGTATTGCTTTGGCCAGTACCAGGCATGTATATAAGGGAAAGAGTTCAGGCATGAGGTACTTAAAGTAAGACGTCCAAAAAACAAAAAGTAGAGTGAAAAAACAGCAGGAAAAGTTTGAAACATGAATGTCTGTTAAATCTCATTTCAGGCTTGAAAGATGACATGGTTTTAACTTATTTCAAAGAAGCAAGTTTCAGATGTCCAATTCCAAAATATATATTTCAAGAGCGAGAAAAATAAATCTAAATGGCTCAACTCCTGTCTTCACAGGATGTTCTCAGATGAGGTACTAAATGGTGAAGGCTTTCCACTTAACTCAGTTTTGTAGAGTGTGCAATAATTTGTGATTTCATGGTTCTTCTACTACAAATACAATTTTCTTATTTCTTAGCTTTTACAAAAGCTATTGCAAGTGTTGCCAAAATGTGATTCTGTTCTTACTGTTATGAGGCAACTTGACTATTTTTGCCCTTGTGCGAAAACATGCTTTGCCAGAAAAAAAAGCAGGCAACATTCAAAGTTACATGAATATTTTTTATTTGAAAGCCTAGCGAATGCATGAAATTTAAGTTGAGCAAGAAGGAAATATAAATTATTGCACTATATGGGTTTTTTTTATTTAAGTGAATTAATTTTTAAATTTAATATCTAAGCAATTGAACAAGTTTGACGAGTAAAATTCACTGTCCAATCTCTAAAATGCATGTTCTTGTAACTGTAGACTTCAGGTACACTTTGAAGCAATACACTGAGTTTTTGGTAAAATTCAACATTTTTCCCAAACCTATTAATTTTTCTTCACATGATGGTATTAAATGACAAATGGTCAAATTTAGACAATTCCCATATCCTACTTACAAAAATGCATGAGTGAGTAATTAATGATTAAATTTGGTTTAAACAAATTTGTGATTAGATCCTTCTTTTGAATTAAGCACAAAACCATAATAAGCCAGGACTTCAAACAGATACAAAGTTGTACCTTTTTGTGTAATTGTTGTTGGGATTAAAACTTAATTATGCTAATAATCAGCTTTGAAAGTAAGTAAGAGCCAATTGGTTTAAGTCCAGCCTACCACAATACTTTGTCCAGTTGTGGCTCACTGGCATTTTTCCTTACTTCATTGTTCATGCTGAGCACCAAGCAAAATGGCAGTAGGTTCCATTTTTAAAGTCTTTGGTACGACCTAGCCAGGATTCAAACTCCCGACCTCCTGACTGCAAGTCTTATGCTCTGACCAATTGACCACGTGGCTTGGAAGAGTGGTAGTACCCCGTATTCAGCACCCACATTCAGTATTGATATTGTATCAATGTACCCAGGCTTTGATTTTCAGAAAAATTTATGGTTGTCCTTGGTGCAACCATTTCAGTACTTTTAGTTGCCCATAAGAAAATTTGGTTGTCCGAAACATTTTTTTTTTGCACAATAACAAAACAGTACTGTAATTGTGTTTATGTATTATTGGTCTGGAAGGATAAAATGATCCAGTGTTTGAGAGACAAAACACTGATATACTGTATGATGGAAAAAATTGAAATTGATCAGTCAGTAGTATACTTCCTCAATGATATAAAAGCCAGCTGCTTTATAATTTATTGTGAGAGAAAAACAGTTGTCCATCGGACAACCAACTTTTAAGTTTTGATTGTCCGTATGGAATTTTAGTTGTCCCGGACAGTACTGACAAACACGAAAATCGATCCTTGGTACCCCTTTAATACTTATCACCCACTCTTACCAGTTGGTTTGTAATCTATCAATGAGACTTCTTCTTTGTCATTTTTCATGTCATGTTTCACCACCCAGTGATAATTGTCAATCCTGCTGTTGGCAATACCATTGACAGAGGTCAAAAAGACTCCATTCTTGCCAAAAAATTCAAATACTGCTGTACCAAAACTGAAAAAGAGAAAAAGTTACCAATATTAAACATCGACAGCCATTGCTATCAATATGAGATTTAGCCCTTACCCAATTCACCATTGACAGTCTCAAACACAACTTCTTTCAGGAAAATCAAGATTTGACTTTACTTTGTAATAATAATAATAATCAGGCCTTGAAGGGCAGTTGTTTTACGACACTAAGCGACCACAAATGTGGGAGAAGCCATTGGCTTATGAATTACAACTTCACATCGGCTGGCAACCAATTTAACAATTTGGATCGAATTTGGTATTTTTTTTTGAAAGGCCAGTTCACATGGGAAAACCGTAGATTGCTCTTGGATGAAAAACCCACCTTACTTTGACCCGGCCAGAAATCGAACTCCAGACCTCCCGGTTGCTAAGTTTCATCGCTTCAAATGCCACCATCTTTATCCACTCGGCCACTCGGCCATAGCTGCGTTTACTTTGCCCCTAGGTTAATGCAACTCTGATGCTAACATTTTGTAAAACCAACGAAAATGTGACACACTACCCCAGTTAAAGGCAGAGCAAGTATAAACTGTAGGTGCAAAATCTCGTAAAAATTAAAAATCTGACTTTCCAATCACAGGTCAGGTTTTGGAATGTTAAGTGGTAGGCAATTTTAGTCAAAACTATATTACCTTATGATTTGAGAACATCATCTTATAACTTCACTTCAATAACATCAGCAACACTGAGAAATTTAACAGTACACGGCAGATTGAGATTTACACATTGACAGCAGATATTTACTTACTCCAATGTTTGAATTTAAAATATACACATAACAGTGTTCATTTGAGGGATGCTGTATCAAATAATTTGATGCATTTGAGCATAATAGTAAGAGTTATTTGAATGCTGTGAACAGATATTTAGTCAGAATTTTAATTTTGGTAGTCTCAGTAATTTATTTGATAACAAACTTATGATATGAATTACACAGTGAACACAAAACCCTGAACACATAGGAGTAAAGGCAAGCCAGTATAGAGCCACACCAAATGCACCTAACTACCACTGCATTTTTTAGCACTTGTATATCCTTCCTGTCTTTGTAATTGTTACCCTTTTTATTTTTCTTTCTTTCTTTTTTCCATACCATCAGCTTTTTAAACTGTTTGGTCTAACAGTAGAGCATCTGCCTCTTACACTGAAGGCCTGGGTTCAATTCTCAGGTCAAGTCATACCAAAGACTCTAAAAATGGAACCTACTACCATTGTGCGTGATGCTCAGCATAAGCAATGAAGTAGGGGAAACAAGCCAGTGAGCCACAACTGGAAATAAGGCCGTGGCCGGCTCGACTTGAACCAATAGGTTGGAAACTGGGCCGTAAAACTCTATCTAACTAACTAACCATCACCTTTTAACTGCACACCTCTAAAGGCATCCCTAAGAGTTCTGGACATCAACATTATATTATGGCTGTCATACAGACAGCAAGATATACTACTGACAAAATAAATGTTAACTTCTTGCTTAGCTAGTTCATGGCCTTAGGGCAACTTATGTAGAGCTAGGTGGGTTTATATTACTATGGTACCTATTATAAGAACATTCAATCTGCCTCACAGCAATTCTCTAGCTGTGTAATGATCCTATTAATATGATATCACAATATGCAAAACTGTATCCTCATCTGGAGGAATGATAAACCAACACCAACAATACAAATAGTTGTTTGGTCATGTAAAATACACACATGAGTTTTCTACACACATGGAGCAAGTTGGACTGTGTGCGACCCACAGATCTTTACATATCCCACACAAAGACCAGAGGTGTAATCACATGTTTTATTGTTAATTTGTTATTTATTCAAACATGAGTGTGAAATCATTTTCCAGTTCTTGTTGAAAAAGCAGAATGCACATGTCAGCACTGCCTCTTTGGGCTTTTGACAGAAATTGTGCATTCGTGCAGGAAATGCTTACTGCCTGATGCACTTTTCCAGTTATACTTTCATTTCCTGTCAGCAATTCTTATCACTCATTAGCTAATTATCTTTCTCCAAAAAGTACATTGTACTCAGAAAAGCAGTGCATGACCACACAGCTTGTTTACACAAGACTGATAAGCATCTCTGCATCATGTGTTGAAGGTGGTAACTCCAGAGTAAACGTTGTGCTGAAAATGCAACCAAGGCCAATACACCGGCTTTTTAGAAGCATTTGTTTCTGAAAGGGGCCTTGTCAAGGCATGCATATCAATAATGGTGTTTATGAATATCCCTTAAAAATAAGTCACTCACTTGAAGTGGTTGCTCTTATTCTTCCAGGCTCGATGCAGTCCATCGAGAAGGCTCTCCCCTTCCAAAATGGTAACATTGAATCCAGAGTGTTCTCGTCTCCTTTCGTTAATAAGGTAAAGGGTAAATGTGACTGTTTTATCATCTTTTTCAATCATTGGTGGAAGTTCTGCCTTGGCCTGCTTTATTTCATCCTTCCAATCACTCAAATTAGCATACAGAAGGACCACTCTGTCTTCATTTCTGGGAACAAACTGAGTATCTGGGGTTGGAAGGAAAATATTTTAAAAATTTGCAGTGACATGTAATTATGTGCAAAAAATGTTTTGATTTGAATGGGAATACTAAGAACCAAATAAGAGCTTAAAGTTAACCTAGAGTGTTTAAAGTGTAAATTACAAAGCTACATAAAACCAATGTTCTATTGTTCCCACCTTCAGAAAGCATTCTCGTACTGAGATATAAAATGCTGATGCCTTTTTATTCAATGTAAAATGGTAGATGAAAAAAGCAGGAAAGCAATGCCCAGTGCCACAACTGAGTGAAAAGCTCTGCATCATGTGGATATACAACTACATGACATTATAAACAAAAAGGAGGAGACTTATCTAAAGGCTGCATGGTTTATCTTATTTGATATAGTTTCTTGTATTTTAGAAACCCCCAATAACACATGACAAATATCCATGCATACATTGCATTTTGTTGCGACATTGAGCTGGTTCATGAAAGTTACCAAATTTTTCCAAACCTGTCAAGTTCCCTTCACATAATAACAAATGGTCAAACTTAAAGCTACACATCCTTCATACAGACAATTTTTTTAAGAGAGAAATCGAAGATTCAACCAATATATTACTTGCAATATATAATTATGGCTTGAATAAACAATCTTAAACTAGACAAAACTTGAAGCAAAATGAAAAAAAAAAAACAAGACATAAATCTCATTATTTACCCAAAGGATTGACATTATAACCTCCTCTGACATCCTCTTCATCAGGTAACTTTATGAGCCAGAAGGTGTATTCTGTGGGATCACTGGTCATGCCATTCACAGAAGTGAGGTACAAACCAGGTTTGTAAAAGAAAACAAACGGCTCTACAGCAAAGCTATTAAAATACAAAATGAAAAAATAAAAAGTACTTCAGATTTTTTCCTTTCTTTCATAATGTACCTTGTTGATGTGCTACTGATAGTCTTCATACTAATTTAAATACATACCATGATTGTAATACGGTCTCATGATAGGGCATGATACAAATGCTCTGGACCACTCTATATTTTACAAGCATGCATTAGGGCCAATCCAGTCCATATTAAAACCCTGTCAAGAGTTGCACTGATGTGGTAATAATAAGTAGCAAATTGATGGTGTATTTTAGCTACCAAAACAAGTAGTTAGTAGGTTTCCCCCTTGAGTGGGCATAATTTAATTGACCAAGCCACTGTGTAATTGCACAGTTGCCATATCGATATTGCATAATTGTACCTAATATGTTGTAATTTGCGTGTCATACTATGTAGTGCTTTCTCTACTTATTAATGGAAGTAGTAGCTGATTATTTCAACCCCGATTTGTGTGGTGGAGCATTCAAGGGAGTGGCCATTACAAACCCTGGTAGACATTTAATCTCCCCCTTCTGGCAAAAAACAGGGATATGTGTTGGGTGGTATTTCTTATGGGGAGAGAAGATTATATCCGGAAAGTCTGTATCCTTCCTGAGGTAAATGGATCACTTCTTCCAGCTTTCCTCCTGTTTGGTATAGGCTTGAATCATAATTAGTTGCTTAAATGATGAAGCTGGTAGTGAATCAGACTGAAGCACTCTCTAGAAGACCATTTGACAAGTCAACTTTTATTTGCTTCATTATGCTGTCTAAGGGATAAAAAGGATGTTGGAATTATGTAAATTAATACAATTAACATAATGGCCCACATGTACATGCCTTCCTACAACTAGCTGATCTTTAAATCAAAGTCCAGTAATTTAAGGTATGAAATTTTTACCTTACTCCCTACAGAGAAATAGATATGAGGATAGAAAATTTGTTATGCAAAAATGTTTCACTAACTTGAAATCTATTTCAGGATCCTTCCAGGCTCTGAGGAGGGCATCATGGAGATTTTCTCCCTCAATTATGGTGAGGTTAAAACCCTCATGCTCCTGGGTGATATTGTTAGCCACAACAATGGTAATGTTGAGTGTGGTATCACATTCTCTAATTTCCCTAGGTGTTTCTCCATGCATTTCCATTTCTCCATCTTGCTGTTCCATTCCCATCATGCCTTGTTCCATTCTCATATCCTCCTCTTCACCATTCAATATCATAAGTATCTGCTCCTTGTGGGGATGAAGGTCTGCATAAACCACATGAATATCTTCTCCCTCTTCTGGAATGACCTCTGTCAGTCCTTTAAGTTAAAATGAAGAAAAGCTATTTTTTCCATTTGGAAAATGATGATATGAGGCAAAATGCCTCCATCCCCCATCATCCGAAAAATCAGTCAATAACTTAACACATTTCAAGAAATACTACAAGGGTTTCAAAAAGACTTTGTAATGCCCCATTCCTTACGATTTTAATACTTGACACAGTAAAAAACAACCACCTCAGTTAAGGGAGAGAAAATTTTGGTTGCAAAACATGAAGTTGTTAGAGAAGGAGGAAAAACAATGTTCTATGGTCTCTTTGAGACAACATTCCTTCTCAACAGTAATGTTGCTTTTATCAGCCAAATTCTTGTCTCACTGTTTTAATGAACCAGGATAAGTGACTCAATATCAAAATTCCAATGAAGAGACACATTCCATTATTCTCTACTTGTTAACACTGCCTTAAAATCATGGAAAATGGTTAATTTTATGTCATTTGACACTATCCCATAAAGGATGTATGGTTATGTTTGAAGGCAGCAACAATTTTTCTACAAAATATTTCAAAAATTTTGTGTCTTAATGATGATAAAATTGTTTAAATCTGAGGGAAACGTATAGACTTGAACAATGCTTCCACCCATGGACAAATGGAGCACAGTTGAAGCATATACTGTACTTCAAATGCTTGTACCTAGTCCTTCTAAGTGAGACTCTTATTAATTAGCTTCCCTATTGGCTGAAACAAACCTCCAACTCAAAGGATATACAAACAGTTTCTTTGTTTAGGTATTACTTGGAAAAGAATGGAAGACATGGTCATTAAAAGGATTTGTTACATGTGATTTAATATCAACAGAAACAAAGGGATCTGTCAGTCAAATAGTTACACTTCAAAAAATATAAACCATTTTCAGGTACATATTATCTGAAAAATTTGGTTCTTGTCTCCTTCTCTAGCAACTCCCTGTAAAGAGCATGAATGTTTTTGTACTGGCTTCAATCCATCTACAAACAGGAGTAATAAGGGAGTAGTTTCAAGTTAAGACAGTCTTACCAGTCTATTCCTACTTAAATATGTCCCAATCAGGCCTTGAATTTTGAGGCATTTGAGTGCAATTGCACACATCACTCTCCAAAAATCACTGTGAGGTGGGAGTGTGAAGTTTTGCACACTTAGATCAAATGGTGACTCATATAAATCTATTAAAGTTTAATAAAACAGTACATCTACCACACTTCATAATTTTCTGAGGATTGTGATTTGTAGGACACCTGGAAAATCCGAATCTCAAGGCATGACCAATGACAACTATGTGACTCTGTGTTAAAGGGGCACATTGAGTTCCTTCTTGAAATTTACTACTCAATTTTTCCCAACGTGTTAGGATTTCTTCACATACTAATCGCAAATGATTTAACTTTAACAATTACCATACACTACAAGTAAATGTTTACATTCCCATTTTCGATATCTACAAATACATTCCCATTTTCAATCAGTTTCTCCAATTCACGGATAGCAAAATGATGCTTTTTTATTATCCGTGTTTATTACAGGGGCAGGGGCAATAAGAGTCTGTTTTTACAACTTTTTTCAGACTTGAATTCTGCATCACATTTGTACTTGACATAAAACTAAAAATGATCCTTGATCATGGTCTAATGTGATCTGGTACAGTGTAGTAGAGGCTGTTCTAGCCATACATTGGTGTGGAATTTTCTTACCAGACAAATATTCTGAACTTTTCATTCAATGATAAGTGACACAAAGGTAATGTTTCCTTCTAACCTGAAAGACCTCCTCAATATTTCCATACACTGGTACTTCAATCAGTTCCAAAATGGAAAACAAGGTGTCGGAATAAAAGGCTAATATTCTCTGTCAAACTCTAATTGCCCCTTTAAGCCCCATGGCCACACAAATCACACATGAAGGGAAATCTTTGGTTACATACCAATTGGCATTAATTCCTTATCTTTCATCTCCGTTACATCCTTTTTGATAATCCAGTGGTATAAGTTTTCACGATTATTCGCAATTCCGTTGATGGACGTGAGGTACAGATTTTGCTTGCCAAGGAATGAGAACACACCAGCACCGAAGCTAATAAATGTAATCAATATAATAATTTGAAGGCAGTTTATTTACATCCCAAAAAGTTCCAATTCTACCAACCTTACTAACCTACTTCTAGACCCTCCCACAACTGTCTAAAACTCATCCTTCTCTAAACACAATCCCAGGATATTGCTTCGGGGATAATGCGGTGACTATGCAAGGCTCTAATGTGTAATCAGAACATTCTCGGAAAATATTGTGTAATATGAGCTAAGCTGAGTTTTTTTATATTTGATGTTAACTTAAGAAATTTGCCAATTGAGAATCTCTTTAAACTTTCCAGAAAACATGTCAAGCAGACTTGGGGATCATACACTTTTAACGTTCTAGACATAAAAACAATCTCTGTATGTTGTGGATATTATTTACAAGAGTTAAAAGAAAGACACAGAAGGAGATTGAACCACTCGTATTTTTGCACAAGGCTGTGGTAACAATGAGTTGGGGAGCCGTCTGGGTGCAGGGAAAGAGTTGCATAGGCAATCATTGCAATTAACTGATAGACCAAAGACCATTAATTTAGAATTTGTATAGGATTACACTCATGCAGGTGGCAGTTAAGGAGCTGGAGAGCTCTGACTTGTTTCCTTCCAATTTTACCACAAAATGCTGGTTGTAGTGTTACTAGTTTGTTACTGTTGATACTGTGACAAACATTTCAAAACAAGGTATGTCCAAACTGTGTCTACATAATGTGTTAAAATGAATTTTTTTTAACTTACTACATAAGTTTGGAATTTGCATTTAGTGATTAAATCTGTGGGCCTAGTATCTGCAATAGGCTGCTAGTTGTTGCAGGAAATGAATGCACAGTTTTGGGGAACTCCCACATGGAAACAAATGTGATTATAATCGTCGCTTAATCAAAAACACTCATAAACCAAAAATTGACAGTCCTAGTATTTAAGTGCCTTTACATAGATTTGTGTCTGTATTGTCATTTTTGTACAGACCAAATTACTATGTTAATGATGAGAATTTTACATTACATTTTCTATTTCAATACATCCAATCAAAACAATTTTTACAAAAATTAAATATCAATTTTACAGCCACAAATCCCTTATGCTTTACATTAATACACCTACCTTGGAAACATATCAATATTCTTCCAACCCCTGAGGAATGCATCTAAGAGATTCTCTCCCTTAATAATAGTCACATTGTAAGGCCAATTCCTCTCCATGATGCTGTTATATATATTCAGAGTAAAAACGATTGTGGATTCACCCTCTTCAATATCCTTCAGTAGTTGATGTCGTCCTTTACCACTCGGGCTCAATTGATCTCCATAAGCACTGAGATCAACGTAGGCAAGATTGACAGGGTACCCTTTCTTGACTATGTATTCCACTAAACCTGCATCCAGATGACAGAAAAAGTGGAAATAACTATCTTAATAATAATAATAATAATCAGGCCTTGAAGGGCAGTTGTTTTACCACCATAAGCGACCACGAATGTGGGAGAAGCCATTGGCTTATGAATTACAACTTCACGTCGGGTGGCAACCAATTTAGCAATTTGGGTCAATTTTTTTTTTTTTTTTGAAAGGTCAGCATCTTGCTTCGATTACTGTGAGATAGCAGTAAACTTAAGTGATAAGTGCACTACTAAATGTCTCTCTCTCTTAGCTAATTGGTTTAAGTTTGATCATCTTCACAAGAAGCTTTTGAGAACACAAGTGGGCAAGCACTGCTTTAGTGGTAGGCAGGAAAATTTGTGGTGTTCAAACTAGAAAAAGAGTATTTTCTGAACATGCAATACTGTATTCATATTGTTACCACTAATAGACAATTAAAAATTTTGCACATTTTTTTGTAAGAGGGGGGGTGCAAAAAAGGAAAATCTAATCATCCTAGAACTGCTTGTTCCTGTGAGTGGGTAAGTATCAGGAGTCTGGTAAGTAGCACTCCATCATCAAATTTTGGCACTTCAAACAGAAATTTGGCTTTTTTTATTCAAAATGAATGTAAGCAATGATCAAACTTATCTAGCCTAATCTCATTGAACTTCAAATTTTAGGATGGATATTTGCATATCCTGAAGGTGGATTTGAACCAAAGCCAACTGCAAGTGTTTGCAAGCTGGATGCAAAGTTTTTGGTCTTAAAACAAATAGGTAAATTTTTGTGAAAAAATAATTTTTGAAAAGCACCCCTATGTGTATTGAGGTAAAAAAAGGAAATTGCAATGTACCCCCAAAACATAGCCAATTTTTAGCTTTAGTGCAAAAGCCATTTGACATGCAGATATCTAGGGCAAACCCAACATAAGGATTACCTCTGAAGTATGACCTATGTAATGAATTACCTACGTATAGGTACCCATGATCATTTCCTTTCCAACCAAGTCTTAACTTGATCTGACTTATAATTTAGGACTTGAATTGAAAGACACTTCTTAACATATGGTTCACTAATTTTCATCCAATTTCCCTTTTTGACCTTGATCCTTAAAAATTTGTCTCTCAATTCTATACAAATCAAGCATTGAAGCAACATTTTGGACACAAGTTAAACCTTAAATTAACTAAAAAAAGAAAAATCCTTGGTTGTCAAACCTCAGACCTTCATCATAACCGAAAAAGTACCTACCAAGCTTGAAACTGATCAGCCATCTCAAGATTAAGCACTACTGACATCATTAAACAGCATTTAAAAAAAAAAATCCATCTCACAGTTGCTGTGATACCTCAAAATGCCAAAAATGAAAATTTTAGAAGTTCCTTTTCATCCTGTTCTTTCCTCACACTTAGCTTTATGCCATTCTACTTTTTCTACAAATTACTTGTTATCTCACCTTTTGGTTGGAATGAGCCATTTTTCAATGCTTTCATCATTTCATCGTTGCTCCTGTCCTTGATCAGCCAAATATAGCCTTTATCTTTATCAGACCTCACGCCATTAACAGATGTCAGAAACACTCCATTTTTGTTGAAAATCTGAGCATGTACAGCTGCAAAACTAAACAAAGGAAAGAACTCTTAATACTTGCAGTTCTTATACATGTGCCAGCTTATTTGAACACCATTTACTCACATCAAATCACTGCCAGAAAAGCAGGCCTTGAGTTTCGGAATTTACAGATGTGCTACTTATTACACTCCTGAGCCTGAGGAAATTAAGGAGTGTGATACACGAGGTTCAAATCACAAATGGTCTCTGAGTTCGTACCTCTGTGTTAACTTTTCTGCTCAATAAACATTTCGGTCAATTCCACACAGTGCTTTTATAAGAGGGTTTGTTTACACAGGAAATCAGGCTTTTTTGACTGGGCAGGCAAATCCCCATCCTCTCATAGACTTCCTCGAGATTTACACACTGTTGGAAGAACATCGGGATTTTCACAGCATGTGTGCTCTTTCTTGAAACTTTTATAGATTTAAGCTCCCATCTTTCTCTGGGTGTGAAAAAAATCACACTCCATGCTGCTACAATGCCCATTACAGAAATGCAGCACATTTTCCAGGTTTTTTTTTTTTTGACCACTTCGTTTATTTGCAATGTTTATTCTAAAAGGTTGTGCACTTCTGCAATTCTAATATCTCAAACAGTAGACTAGATTGATAGTTAGCAGCAAGTGACTCAGAAAACTTGTTGATAAGGTAATTGTGGTTAATGGAAACTAATTTGGAGCTTGTTTGATCAAGTGATTCAGTAGAGATAACAACTCTAGGTACAAGTGGAGAGAACTGAAGAGGTGCTGCATTTGGCTAAAGGATCCTGTTGCTACATGTCCTCACAATGATTTAAGGCAAGTGATGATGTGCAATCACACTCACACGCTTCAAAATTCAAGGCCTGAAAAAGCAATTTTTTGCACACCTGGTTAAAAAACAACTGAAACTAAGGTAAATGTTCTAAAGGTTTGATAAAAAAGTTTACTATGACACTCATTATTAAAACTTCCAGAGGAGAGTAATTCGTAGCACACCTAGCAAATATAAAACTCAAGGCTTCCAATTGTCACAACCCTAATTATTATATCTAAAATCCGTACCACAAAGTATTGCAGGATTCCCCTCTATGTTTCACTGATGTTGTGAGACAGTACTACTCCATGGAGGAAATGATACCAGCTTTGACATCAACATGGATGGATAACTACAGTATCATAAATTCAATAGCTAGTTAATACAGTGTACATGGCAATTAGAGCAATTTTCTTTAAGGTCGTAGCCAAAACAACAACTCAATTATCATGCATCAAGCTGGGAACAGATGAAGCAAAATAAGCTCCCCTGGATTTTAAAAGTAATCTAGGGCATGGCTTCCTCACTTCCCTATTAAGGAAGTTGTACACACCATGTTACACTACTGTATACACACTACGATTGACATGAAATGTGAGCAAATTCAACATACTGTGACTTTGCTTCTTAACAAAGCAACATAGACACCCCAGTAAATCTTAGGTGGTGTGGGGTGTGACTGGTATAGAGTTTGTGTGATAGAGATTTAAGGCTCAGTTTGCAGTTTCCAACCTACTGGTTCAAGTCGAGCCAACCACAGCCTTTTTACCAGTTGTGGCACCAAATGTGTAATGAGAACACTCTGCATGTGTATCATACGCTACATGCTTAGTTACATCAGCTACTCTGCATTTTTTAATTTCATGTCAATCAATGAACTGTGCCTGTTGAGAATTTTGGTTAACTTTGGGTGAAACTCCAGTTGGAGGTAACCAATGGTTACCTTCATTATGTCTTGTCTGATTAAAAGAGACTTACTTAAAGGGAGTAAGATGAAATTTCCAAGCCCTCAACAAAGCTTCCAAGAGTGTTTCCCCTTCTAGGACAGGAGTAACGTAAACACTCTCATCACCGGTGATCTCATTGGTTACTTTGATGGTGAGGTTGAAAAAGTCTTCACTACTTGCAACTTGTCTTGGTAGTTGATGGGGCTTTAGATATTCTGGAGTGATATCCTTATAAGCAAGGATTATTTTGGAATGCGCATCAGGTTCTATTTCATCCAAAGCTGTCAGAACATAAAAATGAAAAAAAAAAATAATGAATGATCAAATTGAAAAGTAGACACCTCACAATTGACCTATGTATAACTGACATTCAATGAATCAGGACCTTTTTTGATTTTCAGTAGTCTTCAATACTCGGCACTTTTCTTTAAGTGATGATCAAGTTTGAAATAAATAAATTGGTTGGTTTTAGTTTACTGAGTTTACTGTGAGTTAAATGCCCCAACTTGTAATCTTCTGAATTAAATTAACCCACAGCTTTCTTTCCACTTGAGGGTCACTGCATTGATAAATTGGGGAGGGTCGGGTAGCTATTATATATTGCCCCAGCCAGAAGACAATTGGGACTTAAGTAGAGAAGCTGTTTGATTGTATTTGTAAAAATATACAGTTCTTGGGGTGGGAGGTGGTGTAGATTAAAGGCAAGGCATTAGCTTGTGATGAATCCATCATCTTGGAGCCATCCATTTTGTGATAGATGGCATAAAAAATAGAATTGAAATTGACTACAAGTGTAAATCTGACACTGATCAACTTAAACATGCTTTTTATACATTTACATAAACCAACATTACAAATCAAATTTATTCCAATAGAGATAATATTTAGAAGTGCAGGTATATTAAAAGGGCATATTCTTTTCAAAAAATGTGTACAGGAGCATCACATGTATCAAGTGACATGCCTAATTTCTGAATCCTTGTTAAGGCCCTGCATACATTTAACTAAAACCGGTTGGAAGAATTTGATTATGGAATTTGGCTATTACATTTATAACCAAACGAAAATTCAGATTACAAAATCATCACAAGGCAGATTAAACACACAGAAGTTTGGTGAGAAATAACCAAAAGCTTAAAGTTGAAATATCAATAAAATATTTCAATCAACAAAAGACTCACAAAGTAATTCCTTGTCCTCCTCATCCTCTTCTCCATCGGAATGTTTCTTAGCAAACCAGTGGTAGAATCTTCGTCTGTCATTTTCCCAACCATTAACAGAGGTGAGGAAAAGCCCCTCTTCACCATCAAACGTAAATCTCTCAGCAGTAAAGCTATGAAAGGAGAAACATTTTATTCTCATTAATATGCATAATACCAAACACACAACTTCCTTCTAAACATCAAGAGCTGTTGCCCCAAACTTATTTCGAAGCAACAGCTTAATATCACAATTTTCATCTTATTCTTCTTAAAAGTATCTTCCGTCACATTTTATGACTTCAATAAAGCATATTCAAGGTAAACCAAGCAATTACTCATTAATTTCACCTTTGAAGAGGAAAAATACTGTCAAATGACTCTCAACAGCCAATCATGAAACAGGACAATCTACTACACAACAGTTCTCCAAGTTGGAGTAACTGCTCTTGCCTTTAAAAGTGGTGCATTAAGTTGCTTCACAAAAGTTGCAAAGTTTTTTCAATCCAAGCCAATGATTCCATTCAGTTCTGGAAAATATGCAATCAGAAAATTTTCAAATACAGTAAAACAAGCAACTGTTACAAGCAGGAGTACAAAAAAATTCTAAGTTGTAATTTTTGACTCCAATAATGGAAGTGAAACTTTACTCATAAAATGCTAGTAACAACTGGTTTCATATGGTACATAGTACCTTTTGACACAATTATTCAGATATCAATATCATGTATCAATCTGACCATTTAAAAGGCTAATGCTTACTATGTAAATACAGTTGCTTAACCAAGGCTAATAGAAGTTTTGGGACACATGCTGTATACTGGGGTGTAATCATATGTAGGACTGGGTCATTTGCATTCATTCAATATTCTTGCATTCATGACTTGTTTTAAGAATAACTCATAAATGGGTGGGCATGCATGTTCTAGAGTTGCTATACAGCTTTAAAAAATATCAGTGTTGTCCGATGATCACATTTTACAAACAATTAACTCCATCAGAACTTCATTTGAAATACCGAAAACTGTAGAGACCAAAACCAATTTTTAGTCAAGTTCAAGGGAAAATGGTCATCCAACTAAACATTTGATTCACCACAGAATTTCTATCCACAGTGAATCTTGGAAGTGGCAGCACATCCCTAGAGTTGGGTTATGTCAATGTTCCCTAGGCTAAATGTTCTAGAGGTTCAATTTTCCTGAATCTTGGGGACATCAACATTCCTGATAACATTAAATAATATCTGTAATCATCTCTAAGAATTGATATAACACAAAGCTTGTGAACATTGAACCCTGGTAAGGGTAGCCTTGGTAAGACCTGAGGCCTAACCTTATATGGTAGGAATCGTTTGGGCCTTAGGCCTTAACATAGACTGTAACAATGAAATCCGATACTGTTACAGTACGGTGTTACTACTTATGTTGTTGGTAATTTAGGCCCTACAGACTGTTTCCATAAATATGTGATCACATGCGTTTGAAGCAGTATAGTTGTATATATTATACTACATTACACATACTGGACACAATTTGGTGCGCAATAATATGTAGTCATTTAAATTTGGCCTAGGCCTACTAAGTTAGGCCTGTGTGCAGATGTGAGATGTGACTAACAGTTAGCCTACTGTAGGCCTACATGCTTATAACTAACGTTCTGCGTTGTGGAGTATGGGCAGCGTAAGTTGTAGCCTGCAGCAGATCCAAGCGCGGTTGCGCCACTGTCGGGAAGACGGGCTTGGGGGGACACAGAAGGGTTGCAGTGATACTTGATTTATCTCCATCATTGGTGACAAAACCTAAATTTCAACGACAAAAGACCCGAATCTTCATCCTCTGTCCTGGTTGCTCTAGACCTGACTTTAGTCGCCGTAGTCTTGACTTGCAGACGACCCACCGAATGCAATCAACATGAAGCTAGCATGCATGCACAAGGTTGTAAATTCGGTTTCACATTAATACCACAGCTAGCTAGAGCTCAACCTTTTCATTTTCGCCATGATCTTTCCATTTCTTGAGCAGGTAAGTGTGTTTCCGTTGCATCTCTACATGTAAGCTGTTCACTGTTTTGAACTATGGCCGAACGGAGGGCTGGAAGCTGCAGTTCCCCTCCCCATTGGTCCAAAACTTGCTGAACAGGGCAGACTTTGGCTCCTCAGTTGGGAAAAGATTATGCACTGGCTGGCGGAGAACAGGAGTAGGGCAACTATCACCGCCCCCTGAGAGAAAGTTCCCCCTACGACCATGTCTGTGACATCTGTAAGGGGTATGACTGGGGAACTTGAACAAGTTATGCAATCCCTGAGACTTTTGGTTGAAAATATCATGCATGACTACAGTCTGTGGAAAACACACCCCACTCTACCCATACAAGCGGCGGAGCTTCATTGGCAAGAGGGGCTTCCCCTACCCTAGATTTTGGTCTTCCCCCTCCCTCCGAAATTAAGTCAGTTAGGAATTGGGTTAACCTAAAAAGATAATAATATACCCCTCCGGAGATTCAATTTTTCATCCAGAGATATGCTAAACCATCCGAGCTTCAGAGCTGGGGAGGGGCTCCCCCTGGGCCCCACTCCTAGGAACGGGCGCTTTGGTCTAGGTTTTGCCCTATGCCTGAAAATTTTTTGCCCACAACATTATACTTTTTCCTTAATTCTCTCCCCCCCCCCAACCCCCACCCTCACCCCATTTTTGACATTGCATGGCGCCGCCACTATGAAGGACTATCACTTTTTACGCCACAGCCTGTTTGTTTTCATTTTTGGAATGGGATTTGTAACGCTTGTCTCATTAATGAGCATCCACAAGAATTCAACAGAGAACTTCAGGAGGTTATACAGTCATCTCAATCTGAAATAGTCCTCTGATTAATCCTCTTTGATGAGTGACTTCTGTGATTCAGGTAACAATTATGAAGAGCAACTCACTGCTGAAACAGCTTGAAAGTGCCTTTGGAATGAATAAAACATGCTTTGAGGAGAAAGATGTAAACGCGTACAATATTTCAAAGATTTTCTCATGGATTGATAGTTTGTTTTCTAACTGGGTTTTGACCATCATGGCTGAAAAAAAACCTGACCATCTCTTTTCTGTTCCCTCTGGTTTTGGGATACATACCCGTACCGTTAATATGTAATACTTTGACTAGAAGCCTATTTAATTCTCTGTTATTCGTCCGTTTACAGACCTTACATAGTCTGTTGTCTCTGAGTAACTCATGACAGCTCCAGCAGTACGTACACTTTCCCACAAAAGAAAATGAAACAAGTCACCTCCCTCACTCTCCTTTTCGATGTTGGTCGTTTTGTAACGATCGTGCATAGGACACAACATTGAAGGGGCGAGGGTTCCAGGTTAAAAGAATAGTCCAGAGTTAATTTATTTTTTATATGTTAAAGAAGCTCATATTTTAAGCATTCTGGTAAAAGTTTTATTCATATGCCATGTTCGGTTCTCGAGAAATTAGCAATTGAAGTTGATTCATTTTCTATAAAAAGTAAACTTGAAGCAAGCAGGCGTTATGTCATCGATTCACATTGTTGACTAATGTTTTTAGTTTGACATCGAATTGATGAGCGACTGTATCTTGCCGCTAAGGCATATGAGGGTTTCAACATTCCAATGGCTCACGATTCACCTATGTCACCTCTTTATCGGAGTTTAGTTACATCAAATTGGAGATAGGCCTATATATAAGTTAAAAATAAAAACAATTAATTGGTCAACAATGTGCATCAATGATTTCACACTTGCTTCCTTCACGTTCATTGTATGTAGAAAATTTGCTACACTCAATTGCTAACATCTCAAGAACCAAACATGGGAAATGAATGACACTTTTACCAAAATGCTTAGAATATATTCCGCTTTAACATTTAGAAAATAAATTTGGCTCTGAACTGTTCTTTTAAGCTTGAGGGATGATGAGCGCATTTTGTCACTGTTACTTACAGCGATTTTGTTTCAGTTTTTCTGAGGTTCTAGCCACTACACCTTTGACTTCGGAGGAAGGGACTAATGTCTACACTCACCCAGTACAAATCAACCTTGCACGCGTGCCGAAACATACAATTAGGCTTAGCTTTCCTCCCATGGTCTTATAGGCGTATGAGGGAGCGTTTCAGCTTTGGGGTCAGAGAAGTCTCTGCCCGAAGTATGTAATCCTGTCCGAAAGGCCAAATTGAAGCACTACTACCGGGACGTATAGTGTACAATATCGGAACTCCTCTGACATTAAGAAATGTCCTTTCCTAAGTTTTGTAAGTAGAATGAATAAGCAGTCGTTATTTAGGGCTTGACTGCACATTCTATAAACTATTTTACGAACTTACGAAATGAGAATTATTGAGGCCCCGTCGGTTGCCAAGGAGGGGAAGCCTTGTTCGAAAAATTTTGCCCCCTAATGTTCGCAAATGACTTCATGCAATTTTACACCCCCCCCCACAAAAAAAAAAATCACTCTCTGGAAAAATTTAAGCCCTCTGTTTAGATTCATGACATAAATTTTAGAATTCGAGCAACTTTAGTAACCGGCGAAAATCTCAGTACTTCTTAATTGCGATAGCAAGAGTGAAGCTGGCATCGCATATACTAACTGGCAGAATGTTAGAAGTAGAGGCGTTTTCATCTCCAAGAAATAAAACCAATACATACCGGCTGTGCCTATAGACGAATCCGGACAGTCAAGTGATTGTCTGATTTTAGTCGGACATAACTGGGCCCATTGCCTTTAGTTTTTTAATTTTCCCTGCTTACCTTTATCATGGATGATTGTACACTGAAATTCATCTTGATCCCCCCAATCTCACTGAATATGACGGTTTGAAACTCATGCAGACAATAAACGAAGACGATTTAAGGCTTTTCAGGCTGATGGACCCCACTAATGGCTGCCTAAAGTCACTGAACACAAGCGCTGATAGAATTCGTCTTTTGTGCGGTACATCATTAGTGAGGCTTACATCACCTATTTTACTTGAGTGGAGAATTGGGTATGGACTTTCATCATTTACAGATGCTGAGTTATTTACAAGTTTTGGATTTGTATTTACTTTGCCCTGCCTCCCCGCCCGGGAAAGCCCATGCGATTAAAAACTATTTGCTTGGAAAAACGTAAGCCTGTAGCGCATTTGCCTGTGTAAGGGGCAGTCGCTACAAAGTCCCCTCCCCCCATCTGCTTCGACCCGGGAGATCAGCTCAAACCTTCAGGTTCAAAAAGGAGTAAATTAAGAAAAGAAGAAAGGGACCAGAAGAAGAGAAAAGACAAAGAATATGGATAAAAGGGGAGTACGGTATGGGCTCTACATGGGTATCATCAGTGAATGTTACAACTTGTGTTACAAATGAAATGGTGGACATCGCTAAAAATAGCTGCAGAGACTCTTTCACTGTGTTGATAGCTGCTTTGATCTTTTATTGAAATGTAGGCTACCATGTCTTGTAGCTAGAATGTAGGCTACCATGTCTTGTAGCTAGAATGCATGTAGGCTACCACATGTCTTGTAATTTTCACGGCAGACATGTCAGTTTAATTTCTCTCATCTGAATCGAAATTATTCTCTCACTTTTCCTCTTTGAAAGATACTCAGTGTATTCTGAATTTCGGGGTTAATGAATACTGTTAAAGAAAAATTTTCCTTGTTAAATAGTGCGCATCAGATGGGAATTCAGGCACGAGCCTTGAAGATTTCAAGCAGCCATTTCATTCTTCTGTCGTGTTTTGAATTACATAGGAAAACTCATTGGAGTGTCCGTATCCAAAACTTTCTTCTATGGGTTAAAAAAGGATCAAAACAATGTTCAACGGTGTAAGTATTGGTACGCTTCGATGGGTTATTATTATTGTTATTCTGCACATCTTAGTACAAAACAAAAAAGTGGCCATGGACTGCCTTGGTTAAACTTACTCAAAGTCGATGTTTTCATCCAACTTGGCTCTTATCAGGGCTTGGAGTAGGTTTTCTCCGTCAATGATGGTTATGTTGTGGTAACGGTGCATGTTTCTAATTTCGTTGTATATCACAAGTGTAAATGTCACCCTAGTATCAAATGGACCAATCGGTCCAGGCAATTGGTGTCTATTGCGTCCTGTAACGAAAGTAAATGAAGACTAAAATCATCCTTATTAATTACTTATTAATTAGTCTTTTAGGGGCATACTGATTGGATAAAGATATCATAATTAGGGTATTGAAGAGTACTAGCCTACCACATACCAATGTTCCGTGTAATTAGTCCCCCCCCCCCCCCCCCCCGTTTAGTCTCCCATTCAATCTCATATAGTTTAGTTTCCTATCCAAAAGTTTCGAAAAATTAGTTTGCTTTTTCTTGACTTGTTATGGTTTTGTCAGTTTGTGTGAGTGGAAATATGTCTGGGTCACAAATTTTTGAAAACGAAAATTACAAAAATATGAAGCTTGCTTGAAACCCAAGCTGATGGGCATTAAAAGAAACTCCACTCTGAATAAAAATCAGCTCTGTAATAAAAAGTAGGATTCTAACTAATTGGGAATGACCGCAATACGTTTCTTACATCCTTCAGCAACTGAAAACTCCCTTCTGGTAAAGCAAGGTTAAGAGTTTCAAAAACGCGACATTTATATTGAGGCACAATAACTGAGCAAAGTATTTCAAAAGGCTTTTAATTTTTTTTCTTGTCTGTTGTGTGAATGAAGTATGAAAGTGGGACTGGATAAATTACGTGGGAAGACACGTCAAATACATTGGCCTTAGTGGAAAATGACGGCCAATGTACAGTGCGGATAAGAAATATTTTACACTGTAGATAACTTTTTTGAAATATGATTAGTAAATGTTAACCTTCGTCGATGCAGCCTCCCACATATAAGTTGTATATGAGTCACAGTTTGATACATAAACACACGTCGTTTTATCCTCTTTTGTGTCGATTGAGACCTGATATTCGGTATCCACATTTTCAAACACTTTTTTACTTTTCTCTGGGTTTAGACGTAAGTTAATAATTATCATTTCTTTAAAATTAAAAATTGGTGCAACCTCCCCTAGGGACCGGGAGTTCATACCACCGGCACACCGGCGCATCTCCCTAACGGTATGACAATATATTTTAACCTTTTACTCCCAATATTTAGGAAAAGTTGAAATCACTCTAATTGTATATTGATTGAAATTATAAGATCTCTCTACGTAATTAGAGTATAGTTGCCACATCTCTCACCATCAGGACATTCCACGTCTGCTTCCCATAATCCTCCCAAGTGACGATTTGCTAGTACGATCAGTGCAAGGGCAGTGTTCTCGGTCGACCCGCTAAAACTTCCGTCTAGTCTTTGAGCTTGTAGAACATGATGAAACGCTCCGCTACAATTCCACTTGGACTGGTCCACACCGGCAGCATTGAGAGCCTAAATAATAAAGAGTATAAAATCTCATCATCAAATGTGTTTGAAACTTTTCGGCATGGGCGTCCGCAGGCATGGGCAAGGGGGGGGGGACCCCCACCCCTCCCGCCCTTACAAATTAAAAAAATTGAAGAAACGTATAAAAATCAAAGAAAAAAACGAACAAAAGTGTTTTCCAAGTTTCTATGCCAAAAATAGGCTTTAGAAATGAAAAAGAAAATTTCCAACCATCTGAGAGGCATTTCGGGCCGAAATTTTCGCACGCTTCATGTCAATTCATGGTAACTCGGAGGTTTTGCTCCCCCCCCCCCCCCCAGAAACCCCCCCCCCCTTATTTTTTTCTGCGGACGCAATTACTTTTCCACATTGATTCCTGTGAATGTATGGGGAATCAAACCAAAATATATAAACCCAGTGCTGGGTTAAAAGAAAACCGTTGAGCAGGCCACTTTGATGGCGCAATCGTCACTAAACGTTCGAACTTTATTGACAAGAAAATCATAATTTATTGAAACAGTTTCTGTAAGCATAGCTTGTCGAAACTCGTACCAACAGATGGCAAAAAGATCAAGGGCGGAAATAAGGAAATTTGTTTGGGGGCAAACTCAACTATAGACCAAGACGTCTGTCTCAAATAGTATCAGGGAATGTCGTGCAAAAATATTTTTGGGAGTGGAGGGGCATGAGAAGTGGTGACTGACTGCCCGAAAGACTAGCTAAGCGGAGCGCCACCATCAGTTGGCGTAGAGCGTACAGAAAATTTTAAAAAATCGCGACCTCTGACATAGTCAGAAATTGCATTTGCCAGGCTTGTAAGTAGAACTTAAGCAGTCGTTATTTTGAGCTTTCCTTTGCAATAAAATCTTCATTTTAATAAAAAGAAAATCAAATTGCAAAATGATCAGAAAATTACCGGATAAAATGTACTGACTCCTTTACAGGACGATGTGACATTTTATCATTTTCTTTGTCGCAAAGTAAAATCTCCTTTAAAAACAATACACCTGAACCAAATTTTTGTTTAATATGTTAAAGACGAACATGTTCTAAGCATTCTGGTGAAGTTTTCATTCATTTCTCATGTTCGATTCTCGCGATACTAGCAACTGAAGTTGACACATTTTCTACAAAAGGTAAACTTGAACCAAGCAGGTGCTATGTCATGTATTCATATTGATGGTCAATGTTTTGTTTTGTTTTTATTTATTGTGTTTTTTATTTTTTGATCCTGCTGTTTGATCTTGAATTGATTAGTGATGCTTTCTTGCCCTTAAGGCAAATTTATTTTTTAACTTCCATTGCTCGGGATGCACTTATGGTTACAACATATATCACAATTAAATTGTATAAATATGGTGTTAAATTTTTGAGAAAAACAACTAAACATTTCCATCAGTGTGAATACATGACATCATGTCTACTTGTTGCAAGTTCACTCTTTGCAGAAAATATGTCAACTTAAATTCTAATATCTCGAGAACCAAACATGGGTAATGAGTAAAAATTTCCCCAGTAAGCTATGCCTAGAATATGTTACTCTTCAAAATATCAAACATAAATTTGTTCTGGACTTTTTTTGTTTCAAGGAGCTGCACAGCGTTGGAAATAAATTGAAATCATAACTTTTCGCACCATATTAACTCATATGACCAGTGGTCGAATGAGCCTGTAAACCTGAACCGGCCACACAGAAGCACTGGTAGCGCTACCAGCACCAATAACAGTACTGATTTAGTACTGCTTTTGGTGCTAGTAGCGCTATCAACGCTTCTGGGCGGCTGAGTGGTACTGGGCTAAAATTTTGATACAATTACGAACTATATCCTTGACAATTATACGCATTAGTTTATACTTTATAAATAATATAAACATGACATTTGTATGAGAAAACTGCTACTTTTGTATTAAGAAAAAGGCTACTTCTTATTCATGTCATATCGAACGTTACTTTTGGAAAATTGAAGACCGTGCTTTGGAAATGTGCCCCCTGTGCCCCTATGACCAGCCGCTGATGAAAAAGATCAATTTTGAGAGAAAAATGTGTTCATACCCTGATAGCAAAATTTGATCGGCCCTACGACGGTCCGCTGTTGGCAACTCCGGCGGTTCGCCGGCGATTTGTCCGGTGGCAAGCCAGCGGTCCGCCGATGGAAGCGATTCTGATTGGTAAAATAACTGTATGACATAACCTCTCTTATGGGTACCTACAGCATGTCAACTATGACTGTATGATATTCAGATAACGTTTACCTGTAAAGCTAAAGTAGTAATTTTAACATTTCCACCAAAGCCGAAGTTAGATTGGTTCTGCCAAGCAGCAATACACTCGGCACGCTGATAGAATCGTTGAAAGAAAATTTCACGATGTCTCTCTGGTACTTGGTTTCGTGCACACCTCATCGTCATTACCAGCATTGAGAGAGTAGCGACCGTGACAGCTGTAGAGAAACGATGGTTTAGAATATTTTACAAAAGGTATGGGAATGGCTTTACAAAATGAATTATTTGCAAACTATAGAATTGGTCTAATCCATAATTTAAATCACCCAATTTGGATTAGTCTAGTAGCCTATCATTTTTCATCAATGGCTCTTCAGTATCACGTGACAAAATTTCTGCGACTAATTGTGTAATTTTCAAAGAGTAACTTCTTGGTTTACCTTAAAAAAGCAGCATTTAAGTCCTGAAATATTACCGAAAATACTTGGAAGGACAATAAGAAAAAATTAAATTTCAATTATTTCAAATAATTTTGCGGCGACAATTGTATACCTTAATTCCGACAGTTAAATCAGAGTCATGTCATATCATACAACACAGATGAGGTTCCTATCATCAAGTGGCGGAAAAATTGAAGTGTTTGCCAGGAGAGAACAAAGCAAGAGCAATACTTTTTATAACTTTCTGATTGAAGGAAAATTTGAAAGCAGTTATTAACAGACTACTGTGGGTGGTCGACAAAACTTGAATGTCCCTAACCCATGCAGGGTTTGCACACTCAACTTTCATCATATAATTAATAACCATGTGATTAGTAAATAGCCTATAATTAAAAATTATGTAATTAGTAGTTATAAATCTTATTCAGACCTTCTAGCGTAGTTCAAGGATTTAACGCCGCTAAGCGACAGTACAACAAAATGAGAGAAACCTGTTGTTCTATGATTTAGAGTTTCACGTCTGGTGACTATCCAACTCATCCATTTAGATTAAATTCGGGATTTTTTTTCTTGAATGGCCTTTTCATTGAGGTTTTAAGTTCGCGTCTCCCTATACTTCCTTTATAGACGAGTTCCAAGTTTATATCTGCTATACTCAAAATACAAATTTTATGGAAATTGACAGTGATCAAGATTTGCACCACATCAGGAAAACTTGTGGAAAAAGTTTTTTCTCAGCCTCACTTACTACTGTAGTCTTGCAAAAACTTTGCCCAAAATGGTAAACTTAATATTCGGGCCAAGACTGAAAAAGTTCGGCGAAACCAAACATAATTAGCCTGCATTTTTCAGGAAAAAAAGGCAAAATAAATAGCTTTCTGATCCCCTTTTTAGTTGTTAATTTACTTTGAATGGAACATTTTTTAGTCGAAAGAAAACTCAAAATACTGAATGCATGGATTTTACTTAGAAGACCTGGAAATGCCGTTTACGGACCATCGAAGGGTCGATTATTCAATATTTTCTGTACGCTGCCCCGGCCCCAAACGTATGGTGGCGCTCCCCTGAGACAGTCTTCCTGACAGAAAATTAGTTGGAAGTGACCTTTTTTTGCAAACGAAAACTGAAAATAGCAACCTCTTAGATCCTCCCTATAAGCGTGAGATTTTATAATGCTCTGTACGCTCGGCGCCAATCAGTCACGGTGGTAACGCTCCGCTTAGATATTCTATCGGGCATAATTGCAGTATTTGGGCAAAAGTCTTTTGCCCCTTCCCAAAATGAAATGTTCCCGTATACTCTTATGACCTTAAACGGGTGGTCGCGCCTCGCTTTAAACCTTGTTATGCGCTTTTCACTTTGTGACACCGTCGTATAGCAGAGGCGAGAATTTCTGAAGGCAGTGGAGGGCGTAGCCTACTCATCTAGAAACAGCAAAGTGGAGTCTTGATCAAGACCATGCAAGATGATGGCCTAATGTCAGAGATATAATATGCAAATTATCCATCGTCTGCTAAAATATCTGGATTTACTATCTGGAGTCAGCGAGTAATTCGTTTTGGTAGCTATGCACATACGCACATATCCTCCAAATCGTCGGAATAAACAAACAAATCGCGCACCTTCAACACGGTGTTGTAAAATTTGAGTTAACATGTAAGTTTGGTGACATCAGTTTTTCTTATTACAACTTTACTAAGCATAAAAAGGAATCATGGCTGCGGTTCTGTGCAGTGGACTTTGTCTAAACTGCCCGTCAAGTTTGGTGTAAAAAGCCGCATTTTAATCTGCTACAAAGTAGGACTGTGCCCTTAAGTTTGTTCGCGTTGGTTATTCAGATCATGCTTATTATTGTTTGCACGTTCTGCACAAAAAACAAGGGAAAGCCGTACAATTTGCGCTGAGCTCGGTTTGTGTATCATACCCTGTGTGCCACAATTTCATGCACCAAAAAATACCAAACTCGCTTATTAACGATCAGAGGAGAACAAAAGTGCCCCAATTGAAAACTAATTTCTTATTTCCCAAACTTTGGGGTTCCACCTCCCTCACCACCATCACCACCACTAAACGAGGAATTTGTCTGTACTGTCGTTCAAATTCCGGTGCCATCTGCCCAGTCTTCAAAGTGTATCATTTCATACAAAATGCAAAAAATCGACTTACCCTCGTACTGTTGATCCGTGCCTTGGAATCTGTTTCTCGGTACAATGACACATGGCCTTTTCCTATCAGGTACACTAAGAAGTTTGAGCCAGGCTTTTTCGTACAATCTAAAGTTGGTCGAACAGAGAGGCAAGAGGGAGTATGCAAACTGGAAGAGATCTTCGTAATTTGACTCTGGGAAGTCTCTTGTGAGGATTGACAAGTGTCGTTGAAGGTTCTGATCGAAAAAATTCTTTGTATCGATACAGCTTGCCTCCATGGCCAGAAGTTGTTGTGCAAAGTGGAGCGGATCAAGATACGGAACTATATCCCCTTCTCGTTGATTTCTACAAAAAATCGAAATCGAGAGGCTGTTGTGAAATCAGGGAAAATTTTCAATCAACAACTTTTTAAATGCTAGCGTCACTCAAACAAGTGATCGGGATATTGTTTTTACAGTTGCATTACTGATGTCCGAAAAAAAATCCCCCAACTCGAGGTTGGAGTGGGACTAGCCTGCGTGGCGCCTCTGTGGCTGCCGTCCCCTTAGGTTGCCCTCCCATGTGTTTTTTTCGTAGCAATGAGTTGAACAAAAAGACTTCTTCCGCTCCGAGGGCTGGGACCGACTGCTGCCATAGGAGCCCATGTGTCATACGCTAGTATGCTAACTGAGATAATAACTGAGATAATTTGGCATAAGTCACTTTTTCGGTTTTCAGGATCTTTGTCATTTAACGAAGGAAGTCTACCCACACTGGAGGGCAAGCGTAGTTTTACAACTTATTCAAATGAAAGAAGTGCAACTGGATTTAAATAAGAATGACGCCCCCCCCCCCTTCATTGCTAAACATATTTTGGTCATTGATTTTTTTTTAAATTGATGCTGCATAGCTGTATACATTTCCTGTTTTCAAAAAGAAAATGATCATCTAACTGCATTGCAAGTCTATTTGCAAATTAAAGTTCCAAAAAGGACTATTCGTTCTCATTTATACCATCAGCATGAACGTATTTCAACAGTATAAAGGCGCGGCAGCATTAGCAGACACCGTTATTTAGGCCTATGGGAGTTTTTCGAGTAGAGCTCGGGGGTGGAGATCACTGATGGAACGGTGATTTTCTATCATTTCATGTGACATTAAGCCATCAGATATCAACCATTCCCTTGTGGAGATGTACAGTGCAGTCTTTAAAGGATTAAGCTTCAATTATTCTTGTAACGTAAAGACAAGGAATTTCATTCTTGTAAAAAATAAATAGAAGGAATTTGAAGAATCATTTGTACACTCGATTTGACAAAATTGTGAGATGTATTCCTGCAAACAAAATCATTTTGTGTAAGTACTATCGTCAAGTAATAAAGTAGGTCTACAATAAGCCAGTTCAGAGTTGTAATTACGCATCTTCTATGATTGCGTAGTTGTCATGCGCTATGCATAGGTTTGCGTACAATGCGACATGCGTTGCAATGCCAGTCTTGTCTCCTCATTGGTAGATAGCATATCATTGTAACCTTTGACTTTCAGAACGAAACGACATCGTTGAACTGGCTTATTATTGCTATAATCGATTCAACTTTTTAAAGAATTACTTACTCTTTGGCCCTAGCCAATGCTGATAGCATAGTGCACTCTTGGGCTGAACGGAAATATTCTCTCTCATGAGGGGCTAGCTCCCCTAAGAAGTTAGGATAGGCCAACTGTAGTGACAACAATGTAACCATTTGATTCAGATCAAATTGTTCACCTGGTTGCATGGAGACACTGTGTTCCTTCAATAGCCATGAAAATGCTCGATGCCTTGCCAATGGGACATAGTGACACAGGTTTGCGTTTTGGTTGTCTGTTTTAAATTTTTAAAAGAAGGGTTAAAGGTCATATCAAGTTTTGATATGTTACAGAGCCTACAGAGGTACTTATTCTAAGCATTGCGATGAAATTTTCGTTGAAATCTGTTGTGTGGTTCTCAAGATATGAGGAAGTAAGTTTGTTACATTTTCAACACACAATAAACTTGGAGCAAACACAAATGATATTATATACCCACATTCATGGACAGTCTTTTGTTTTTCTTTAAACTAAAAAGCCCATTTTCTCCTCAACAATTCTATATTATCAGAATGTGTTAACATAAGTGGCATGAGAACTTTTCAAACTTTGCAATCCCAATAGGGAGGTTCTATTCCTACTTTATTCAACACAACAATTTGAAAAAAAAAAACAAAGGGAAACAAAGCATTCCTTGTTAATGTGAGCAAGTGATAAAATCTCTGCTGCCCTCAATTGACTTTGAAATACAAATCTAGCAACTTCATGTCCGATTTGAATGGAAATTTCAACACACTAAGTAGATTAAGTTCTTCTTTCACGTGTGAAAATTAATTTTTTGCATTAACTTCCCCTTTCCGTGTATGAGACGGTTAGTTTTAAACCAATTGAGCTGTTCTTACAAAATGTACTAAATAAAATATTCAAATTAAATACATGGCTTTTAGAGTTCGCAAATTTAAGTAAAAATTACCTCATACTGAGGGTTTATTTCTTGTTTTAAAAGTTCATACCGGCTCGGCTCCAAAGGTAGAAAATCTCTGTGGGTCTTAAATGGGTGAACCTAAATGGGGCCCATCAAATTTTGCACACAAGATTCATAATTATGGATAGTGGGTACAAATTTATATAGGTCCCATATGCTAGACCAACTCTGCGGCTCCAAAGGTTTCAGTATGAGAATGTTATCTTGTTCCTCGGAGGAATTACATCCTTGCCCTGGAATATTATGACGGTACCCCACCAGGATGATGTGGGTCGGCATTGTCAGAGGTAGTTGTCTAGTGAGGGACCTTTAACAGGCTTCTGAACACTGATAGCCACTTATTAGATTAGGATCAGGCCGGGTCGGGTCGGGGCATACCTTAGATTTTAAAAATAAAAACTACTGCCGCTTTGCTTGGGGGTCAGTGAAAGCAATGGAGTAGGGAAAACAAGTCCCGTCCCGACTTAAACCGATTGGTTAGAAACTGAGCCGTAAAACCTCATTTGACTGACTGACTGATCGACTGACTGAATGATTTACTAACTGACGTACAAACATGTTGACTTACTTACTAACTGACTAACTAACCAACTAACTGACTAACTAACTAACTGACTAACTAACTTAGTAACTGATGAAGTTAGTGGTGAATTTCTTTTGAACGTGCAATACTACACTTGGCATCACTATAATGATGATGTCAGCAAAGTCGAATTCTTCGAACCAATCAGAAGAAGTCTTTTATGTTGCCATATCATTGTGATATTCGTACCAAAAAAAAAAAATAGAATAGCTTACAAAGGTATAGACAGTTATTGTGAAGAAACATTAAATATAACCCTAGAAAGCAAACACCACTTGACTCTGTTGGAGGTCATATCTTACCACAGATGCCACACGGTGCCGCTTGGACGACCCCCAATAAAAGGAGAAAGACAAAGGCCGGGATGACGGTCATGACTGGCCAAGTTATAAACCTGTAGAGACAACAGATAGTTTGACACTTCAACATTTTATTAACTATCAAAGATATCAAAAAATCGTTGAAGGGTTGCTCCGACCAAAAACATATTTTTTTGCTAGGGTTGCCGCCATTTTGACGTTTAGTCTATAATGTTCAAATACTAAATTATGTGTTTATCAGGCACCACGCAGAAGAGGGATGAGCTTAAATCAACCCCACTTTTTTACAGGATGGGTCTCCTATTCATGAGCCTCCGATCGAGTCAGGAATGTACGGCGATCCATATTGCTGATGCCCGCCCCCTCCCTCGCGGTCCCTGGTTATACCGTCGTGGTGCAGTAAAACTGTCTTTTACAGAAAACAGTAAATGCCATGTTCATATTTGAGTTAGTTAGATGGAGTTTTGCTTTAGTTCCAAAAACATTTGAGTTGGGGTTTGCTTAAAAAAATACAAATCTCCTTCATTTTATCAAGAAACTAATGTACTGCATGGTAATAATACATATTTTAAAGCAAGCACCCTGTGATCTTTGGCCAGCACCGGTGTGGCCGGAATATGTTCAGCAGGGTACTGGCGGTCACATTTCGTTTTACGGAATTGATCCTAACGTAAAACTTTGTATTTCAAATGTCTCCACGAGAAGGGGGAGGGGGGGTCACAATGTCAAGTCTACAAGTGTAGGGAAAATATCGATGGTCCATTGACGGTACTGTGACTGACAGAAATTGCGAATGAAGACTCCGATCCTCATATGATAAAGTTTCTTACAATCTTAAAGACTGATGCTGCATGCTATAACAAGACCTTGAAGGAACCAGATAGGGATTTCCTTGAACTTAGAAGTTTTTTTTTGTTGCTCCATATAGAAAAATAACAATTACCACTGACGTAATGCAGGAGGTACCTCCACTTACAACATGTTTCGCCCCTCCAATATCTCGGGTAAGGGGACTAGATGAATATTTTTCATTCTGTTTTATTTTCTAGGGGAAGAGCAAAGAAAGTATGAAATACAAAAATCCATGCAGCTCACATATTGAAGCTGGAAAGAGGAATGTAGGAGTATTTTGCTCATATGAATAAGAAAGTTTAATCCTGCAATTTCGTGAAATTTTGTTAGTTAGGCTATATTATTTTCCGAAAATTATCCGGAGAACACCGACATATTCCCAAAAGGATTGGAAATTTCGTGTGGACTGGGAACAATGTATCCCGACTAAAATGACCAGATAGTTGAAAAGATGTTATTTTGGTATCACCTACGCCCGCAAACTGCAAGCATCAGAATCATCTAAACTATTCAAAGGAACGCATGTAGGCCTTTTGTAATTCTTCCATAGAAATACAATGAATATAACCCTATCAGGTCCAGGTTGTAGCCTACACCCTATAATTGAGATCGTATTGTTACAAGTACATAGTGTCTGGGAATATCATTTGAGTAGGAGTACTAGATCAATTGTTATAAATGAGGCAGACGAAATTAGGGCGGTCAACACATGACTAACTTTCGAAAGGACAGTTTTAATAGCACATGTGCTATTATGATATACTTAGTAACATGGCCGTACGGGTCTCTTTCTCTCAAGGGCGATGACCCTTTTCCCACTTCAGACCCCAGCCCTTTCCCATTTTCCGCACTACATAGGTTCCGAAGTTTTCTCGATTCAGAAAGGTTTTGGCAAGTGGAAGATAAAGCCCCCAGCCCTCCCGTCCCGTATGGCCATGCTTAATACCTATGATGGTGTGTTTTGTTGGATGACACTGAGCATTTGCTCTAGCAAATTCAAAATTAAGCAAGGTTTTTTTCCTTATGTGAAATAGTTTGTAAACAAATTTTGTGACTTAACCTCGGGCATTCCTGAAATCAAACAAGTGTAAAATTTAGAAAAAGTGCTTTAGGGCAGTGTAACCTAATTTTTCTGGAATGAGTCTGCAATATTTCAAAATGACGCAGCATGTTTTATTAGTATGCGTAGTCCATTTTAAAACCAAAGAAGCAAACCGTATTTCTTCTGTTTTTTAATGCCACCACTTATTTTAACACTATATCCCCTTAAAAACATCGCCTGAAATAAAAGCTAAAAGAAATAATTTCTTAAATATGAAGGCTGTGTCATTTTTTCTGCTAGTTATGGTAAAACGCGGTCATACTACAACGAATGAGAATCTGATTCTTTGTGAATTTCTTTTCAAACTCTCCATCTCTAGTCGGGAAGAACAAAAAAATTGTCTTATATAAACCTAAGATTTGAATAAAAACTCACAAAAATTGGATCGGAACCGATCCGAATTCGTTATAATGTGATCGGAGTTTTAGGCATGTCCTCAATAACATTTCTTACACTACCTCATCACAGGACCAGGTCAGATATGAAATTCCTCATAATTTGGTTTTCTAGAAAACTACCTCCCTCTGCCACCGTTCTCTTTTGTATAACATAGTGGACGTGATGTTTATATCTTTATCAAAATCTTGCCATCTTTATGGAAATATTTCATTTTTGAAGTGTAATGTAAAAACTGATTGCGGAATATGCAATGAAAATGTAACTTCCGCAAATTGTTAAGGAACATAATATGCCTGTTTGTAGGAGCAAACGCTATTTTTTGTGTTTGGATTCGATAATTTTAACACATTTGCTTCATCAGTTTTCTCCATGTTAGTTTGGTGTCCAGGTGTCCAAGTGGCAAGAAGACTGGTATTATAGTGGTGTCGGGCCAAAGCGATAGCGATAGGATTTGCCTAACGAGGGCCCTCCAAATTTTTCTCCAAGCAAAACCGACCCTTTCTTTCTCCAAGGGACATTCCGAGTTTGAGAGAAAAAATTAAATTGATTGAGCATCTCATTTCGACGCTTTCAACTGATTGTCTACCAGAATATAGTAACCGGTCGTCCAGGTTAAAAGATAAGTTAACATTGTTGCATGATGAATGGGAATTTCTGAATACTTTTAGGTTAAAATAAACCTTCATAGATCAGCGAGTTGTTACAAGTCCCTGCATAGATACGAAACTGGACAGCCTCCACTACCCCATTAACCAACAATGTGTTAGAAGGTGATCACAGATCCTTTTTGTCAGTTAAAGTCAATGTACAGATGTGGTGTAGAATTAGGGGCCGACCCAGACTTTCCAAAAGGGGTGAGAGATGACGTAAGAGAAAGCAGGTGGTGTGAGGGAGTTGCACCACGGATTTCCCGTAGGTTGTATTGTTTATGTGGCGAAAAAAGGAGGGCCGGGGCAGTAAAAGCCCCCCCCCCCCTCCTTGGATCTGCGCTTGAGAATTAAAGTTGTGAAAAAATTATGACAACAAACTATGACCGCTTTAAATTTTGTTCGATCATACAACCGATGCATTTTCGTTCGTTTTGCTCCCAAATTAAAACTTTTTGTTTTCCCTTTTCAAGTAGTGTTCTTCAAATTATTTGGTGTTACTGGTTCCTCCATTAGGTGGTCTTTGACCTCCCGCTTTTGTCCATCAATTTGAAAGGATTATTCTGGTGGCTTTTCAACGACGTCTTTCAAGAGGAAAAAAACATTCTATACCATGTCCTTCAAACCCTGTAGCGACCTCTGTAAAAAGCTGGACGCAAAGACGCATTGCGTCCGCGAAAATCATGTCGCAGTTAGAAATTTTTCTCATTTAATCTTTATTGTCTCTTGGCCATCAAATTCAGGTAAAGGTTACAAATGACATTGAAACAGCAAATATTCCATTAAAATAACATTAACAAAAAAATGCAGAAATATTCTTAATCTTCTAAATCCAGCAACGTATACCATGGCAACCAATATCTTTCCCAAATGTATTCTTTTTGTATTTCTTAATTTTTTCTTCTGTAATTGTACAAAAATTCTGTAACATTACAGATATTTTTTACAGTGTATACCATGTCCTTCAAACCCTGTAGCGACCGCTGCAAAAAGCTGGACGCAAAGACGCATTGCGTCCGCGAAAATCATGTCGCAGCTAGAAATTTTTAATCCTAGTCCCAAATTAAATAGACCAGATATAAACTCCATTCTTTATTTTCAAATCACGAAAATATCTGTTCCTAGCCAATCTTCAAATATTGGATGTTTTTTCAGTGCACTACAGACTCGTATGACAGGCTGTAGCAATACCCTTTTCATAACTCAAGATATCTCACTTTAAAAATCGGTCATTTTTTCAACTTTTTTTTTCCACACCACTTTTCAACAAAGTCACAAAACGTTATGTAATGTGACCACATTGTGTCAGAGTCCTTTTGTTTTTCTTTGTAATTTGATGTCTTGTTTGTCCTTGAAATTTGATACTGCTGGAATGTTTGAATAGCTTTTTCTGTAGATCTGGCATTACCATTATACCATAGGCAGGGTACAACAAACGGTGTTGCTTATCATTCCTTCCAATGGCATCAAATTTTAATAAATTGAATGCAATGTTAAATTAATGTGCCGCAATGACATCACAGATTTACACTAATGAAACAAATTACAAGAAAATTGCATTTATTTAGAACTTAGGATCTTCCGAATGCAATGTGCTTATGAAATGCAGTTTTCACCTTCTAAAATAGATATTTTTCTGCATATTTATGAAGTCAATAAATTTTGTCTCCAGAAAATGCCTTTAAAACCTCGTGTTGAAGAAACTTTGACACTTCCATGAACGACCCTTAGAATAGAATCCTGTGAGCTGCAAAACATTTTCTTATCTTCGGAAATTACTGTTTTGTCTTCTCATCAACTATTCAACAAATGGAAATTTGTTCATGCCTAGGCCTACATAGAGAAGGAGGTTATTACTCCGACAAAGGCCGCTTCCCCCATTAACCTGCGTAGCGCCTCTGTGGCTGCAACCCCCTTTAGGCTTTTTCCCCTCAGTTGGTTTTTCGTAGCGATGAGCTGAACGAAAAGACTTCGTCCTCTCCGCTGGCTTCTTCCCCATATCTTCAGAACCTGACGCTTAGCCTGCATGACCGGAGCGATGGTATAGCTACAATCCTGGACAAAACTAGTTGGAACACCCCCGCTCCCCCGTGCAATGTTGGAGATAATAAAGCCAATTCGGAACGCACCATCTTCTTTGGGACCCAACATTGCACGGGGGTTTCGTAAATCGCTATTTCTGTAGGACACAACTTTGCAAAGGGGGTAGAGGTCGTGGAAAGAGTACTCGGCACCATAAACAACACAACGACGTGAGGTGTTCCAACAGTTTTGTCCAAGATTGTATACTTTATCTGCGGAGGGAACTTTTCAGCTTTTTTGTTTTTGTGAGCGTCACTGAATTAGGAATTTAGGGAACTCAATTTGCGATGCTCGTAAATTGTGTTTTTAAAAAAACAAATATTTTAAAATATGGACTTTGTGTTGGACAACATTTTGGGATTTTGTGAAGAAAATTTGAATTTCTTGATGGGAAATTAAAAAAGTTTTCCAACGGATTATTGAAGAGTGCCGGTGTGTTCTTTTCTTAGCAAACTCCGGGCAACTGAAAACTATTGGAATTACATAATGTTACCTTAGATGTACTGATTGAGGATCCACAACGAATGTTAACAAATTCCAAAACCTTTCAAGACAAATATTTAAAGCTCGGCATATTATATTGGAAAAAATAGTGAATAGAGTTGCTATACAAGTAGTAGCTAACTGTTTGGGAATGTTATGTCACATATGGAAAACTTCCAAAGTTTGCATTTTTAACAGCCTGGGGGGGGGGGGGGCGGGGCGGGGTACCTCCTGCCCTGCCCTCCTTGTTGTTGTGCTATTGGATGGAAGTTGGTCCGAAAGAGTTTTGGCTCGTTTTGAGACCCCCACAAAAAAGTCAATGACTCTAAATTAGGATATTCAAATGACATTGCCATCTTTTGATGTTCAATTTGTGCTTCTAGGTTCAATGTTTTAAACGTTCGATATAATTTCGTTCATAATAAAGAACGACTTTCTTGTACACTGACGATAAATAGCCTGTCAAGGTTTGCAGAATTGTGGTATTGGGTTGCACTTTAATTTCTTTCTTCACAGAGTGCATGACACAGCTATTTTATCAACTTGTCAACTTTAACAACGTCCAGTGTTACCATTCGTTCTGCTTCATTGGTTTTATCAATAATTTTAAATCTTGAAAAAAAGCTTTTAAAACCTGTAGCTATAGATTACTGTTATGATGGCTCTCTTGGATGGCTATGCGATGGATCTCTTGATCTTTTAAGTTGGAGTTGTGGCTGAATCCTGAAAAGTATAATTTGCTCACCTGTACTAAATACCACAAGTGGATGGGGAAAACTCATTTGAACATTACTAGTCAGTTGAAGACAAAATTTCATGGACATAATTTTACCATTACCTCTTCCCAATGTGATTGTTTTAAGTAGACGCAAGCCCGTGACCGGGATTGTGTCATGGGTTTATTTGTTTGGTGTCATGGGGGGGGGGGGGGGGTTGGGGCACGATATGAGGGGAAAATCTAAGGATAGAGTGAAAAACGGGTTTTTTTTTGCATAGCAAGGTTGGGTCATGGGGACCCTCCCGTGACTACACCACTGACTAGACGGACAGCTGATCAGTCAAGGGAGGTCCCCGACGTGCCTGGATTCCCTCTCCCCCATTTTACAAAAGCTGAAATTTTGCTGATAGTCATTGTTGCAAACTCCTTACAACTTTGTAAATCCAATCATGACTAACAGGCCCTTAAGCACAGGAAATGAAAAAGGGCTCGTTTTATACAAGTTTTCAGCACACATACCCTTGTCGATCCCATCGTGTGTAGAACTGGTATTCTAAGTCTAAGTCACCCCGGCACCCCTGAATACCAGACATCATGAGACTACCGTACTTGTCGCATAAGAGCGGACTTAAACGCAAACAACTTTTATGTATGTGATAAATGTGTAGTTTATATTTTGTACTTCTTTCTAACTGTCTAATGTTGCTGGGTAGAACAGGGTGGATTTACCCCAACATTTTTCCACAGCTCCCAATTTTTCAGGCAGTATCTTTTTCCCTTTTTCCTCAACCCCCCCCCCCCCAAATCCCCTGAGTCCTCAACTTTTCAACACAAATCTTCGCTACTGGGACATGTAGCGTAATATTTAAAGACGTATCTACCCGACTGCCGGAGTCAAATGTGAAAGTGGTGTTGGAGGCAATAAAGCTCAGTCAATATCCAGCTGGGTCAAAGCAGGTACGCAGTAAGCACCTTTTATGTCAAATGTAGTCGGAAATGCAATGACAAGTCCCGGGTCAAAACAGGATGACTTAGTGTTCCACCCCAGTGTTCAATGCTCAATTTATTCTCGACATCTACCCAACATTAGGCATTAGAGACTTATAAAAGCAAACAACACTCAAAGAGTACACAGTAATATCTTAGGAAGGAAAGGAGAAAAGGGGAAAAGAAAAAGCATGACACACATATATGCTGACAAAAACAGACAGTAATTCGAGAGGAGGAAACTGAAATTTTGCTGATCGTCATTTTTGCAAGTACCTCTGACAATTTCGTAAATATAATCCTGACTACGGGGCCCTTAAACACGATAAAAGACAGTGTGCCACTTTGAAGCTACTTATAGAAAGCAAAAATTGACTCCCAAATTTGAGCTTTATTTTAAAATGTTTTACGAAACAAAGTGTAAAGGTATGACCTTAGTCTGATCTGCAGAGCAAAAGAGGTCTACCAAAGGAAGTATACCAGAGGAATGTTTAACAAAAGAGTACAGTGTGCCACCGCATCCCCTATTTTCTCGTACTGCTTATTTACTTCCCTTTCAAGTTTTATCAAATATAATTATACAAATCTGTAAACAATACTTAGTCGGCAAACAACAATATCTTTGCACTTTTAGTGGTGCAAAGAGAATAGTAGCCACTCATAATTTATTTTAAATTAATACAGTAGCTGTAGCCATACAAGGTACTGAAGGGAGCGAAATAGTTACAAGAAGAGTAGAAATTTTCCTGGGAAAGAAAGAAAAATGTATTTAAATTGCTTGAAAACTTCTAGGGGACGAAACTGTTATTTCGCACCCCTTTGGTTACGGACCCGAGTCGATATCCAGATCAAAATTTCAAAAGATCATTTTCTTACTCCCTTTAAATCTACCATGGTGTTTCCTGTCATAAATAGTGAAGATTAAGGGAAAACCAATAAATTATTTTGCGTTAATTTAAAAAATCTGCAACAAATATTTGTTCATATTATTAAAACGTTTATACAGCGGTACGTCAACGTCTAATCGAGGTGCTTTTCATAATGATAATGATCAATTAATGACCGGCACTTTTCGTAAAATTTCTTTTAATTCTAAATTGTTGCTGTTAACATACCAGATTTGACAAAAGTCTAACTTGTATGAAGACTGGCGGCAATCGACTCTGCTCGACTACTCTCCAGTCAGCATGCAAGCGAGCAAATTTGTCTAGTATTAGAATTTAAAGACCCCGTCACGTGGGCAGGTTTCAACCTGCTCTAAGGGGGCTACGCACCAGTAACTTTCTTTTATATTTTTCACATGTTTTGTTCAATTTGACCTGAGTTTGGATGAACTTCCAAAGTACCTCAGCAGAATCTGGATTTATTGCCATCGTCGCATTTGAGTATTCAGGCGGCTAGCCAGGATTGTGCTATGGGGGAGGGTTTTGGTGTCATGGGTGGGTGGGGGGGGGGGGTTGGGTCACGATATGAGGGAAAAGTCTAAGGATAAAAAGGAAAAAAACCGCTGTTTTATGTGTTTTTTGCATGCCATTGCAAGGGTGGGTTAAGGGGGGGGGGATTCTTATTCCAAAAACCCCCACCGTGGCTACGCAACTGTGAGAATGTGTACCTTAAATGTATCAATACCATAACTGACTACAAGTGTTCCATACATCCCTACTGTATAATTTGTACCCGGACTCGTTACCGGAAGGAAAGGGGCCTCTTCAAGAAAAATAATTTAGTATACCAATAAATTTGTTAACCCATTGGAAATTTATGAAAAATAAATTATCTAAATGTATTTATCAGTACGGTAGCTCATCTTCAACCTTCAAAGGCCTGACCCTCTCACCCCAACAGTTACAATTTTCCTTACCTACTGCACTTACTTAAGTCCCTCCCGCAGCTCTTTAAAATTCATCCCCATCCAGACACAACTTGAAACTCAGTTTATTGCCTCATGGTGAGTATACAACACCCCAGTATATAATCAAAACACTCCCAGCACAGTACAGGCTGTGTGATATGAGCTATGGTACTTTGCATTGTTTGAACTAGCTGTCAATCAAAAAGCTGAGCCAATTGAGAATTTCTGTTAACCCCTACCAAAATTGTAGTTTGGGGTGAGAGTATTGGCCCTTTAAGGGTAAGTACAGTTAGCCCAATTTGGACTTGTAAAGTAGAATATCCTGTGTCATGAATGGCTCTTAAGAATCACGTGATAATACTTTTTTCACTGAATTGTGGAATTTACAAGTTGTCATTATTTGACCTGACTTGGAATGTGCAATATTTGTATCCTGAAATAAGATGAAAATACTTAAAAGAAAAAAGACTTTTTTAGAATTCAATGTTCTCTGAAATAAGCCTCGGACGACTACTTTTGCCTTTTAAAATATTTTGACCACTGGAGCAAAGCTCGCCACTCTGTAGTACGTTGTCTGGCTATAGGCTGTCTTATCCCCCGAGATTACACCCATTTCATGTGTACCGGGGAGGTGTTACTAACCACACCTCCCTGATCATACCGATATTTATTTTACTTTCTGGTCAAAATCGCCATAGTTTTAGCGAAATCCGTCCAAATATTTTACGTCTAAACTGGGAGTTCATTTCTACATAATTTCGATCACTCGATTTAGTGTTAGAATACATTTCTATGTTAGAGTAGGCATACAAAGGTCATAAACAATATGTTCGGGTCATTAAACAACAAAGAAGGCATTAGACAGTGAATAATATATCGGATTAAAAGTAAACAAATAATATTGACACATTATTAATCCCTGTTTTGCTTAACTATGTCCAGGTTATCAACCATATTATATGTTATTTATCAAAGGCAGTTGCTATCACCGCAGCCAGTTCTTAACCCAACCTACTTACTTCTAGCCCCTCCCACAACTGTCTAAAATTCATTCTCATCTAGACATAATCTGAGTTTATTGCTTCGGGGCACACCCTGGTGAGTATAACAAGGTCCCAAAATGTAATTAGAACACCCTCAGTACATGTAACATTTATTGAATTTGATGTCAATCAAAGAGCTCTGCCAGTTAGAAATTTCTATAGGCTACTGGTAAAATTGTATTTTAAGTAACCTATTGATGTTTTAGACATGTTTAGGTGTAAACAGTAGGTCCTTTAAGTAAAAATGACTCCTCCGATGAACCTTTATAGATATGGTTCTCTAGAAAAACAAAACATGTACACTCTAGTAAAACGGTGTTTAGGAATGCAACGTTTTAATTGCTTTTGCCCCTACTTTCTAAACACGTTTAAATACTGAACACACTTGTCTAATTCCAAGACATGTTTAGTTGCTAAACATGTATTGCTTGATAGCTATACATGTTAGAATTTCAAAGTGGTTACATAGCGGTGGCAAATAAGTGTTTAAAACGAACCACGTTTTAAAATATAATTTTGAATACAAAGGAACTCATCTGGTGTAAAAAGAATGTTAAAAAAAAAAAACGATGAGGTTGCTGAAAACTTACCAGATCTGACAGAGATGTGTAATTATGGAGACTCAGGGCAACCGACCACTTTCCAGTCGCAGCCAAAAGTGAGCAAATTTTTACGGACGATCACGATTAATAGACAACTTTTTCTTGAGCAGGTGGTGACAAGTTGCTCCAGGTACGTCACGCACGAATAAATTTCTTTGTGCAGCCTTCCAGGTTGCCCTCTTGGCGGTCGTGTGTTACTGATTAGGATCACTTGTAATACAGTTACATACCCGAAGGGGGCGTTGCTTAGGAGGTTCTAGTTTTCCATGGATATTAATTTAGTTCCTAAGATAAGCTGAGCGGTAACAAAAGATATTTAGGCCTACACTGTCAAGGATTCTTTTTCCAACCTTTTTCTGTAGGAGCAGGGAGCTGCTATTGAGAAGTCAGCCCCTTGTACAATGTTCCATTTCAGGTAACGCGTAAGACCACGTCCCTGGTTTACACGTCCTCCGCCCCCCACCCCAAAAAAAATTAATTTGAAATTTACCTCCGCAATTAAAAAGTAGCTTAAAGAACGGTTTAGTGCAGGGAGGTGGTATAAGAAAAAACCTCCGTGTTTAGTTTATGTTTGGTTTAGATAGTCTGCCGTTTACATCAGTACTTAATTACTAAACAAGTAATACGGTATTTAGTTAATCTATTAGGGGAGTGACAAATTTTCCAAGATTCTGGAACTAACTAGATCCCACAATTCGTGTCTTGCACCTCAAAACTTGAGAAACCATTCTCTGTGGTAGGCTATGCAACGTCTTTTAAGTTTACAAATAAACATTTGCCTTGATATAAGAACAGGGAGCTGTTAGGAAAGAGACACAACAATCATAGCTGATTCATTTATTGGTAACAGTTCCCTGATGTATAACCAATTAAGATTAAAATTGAATTGAGTTAAATGAAGTTGCTCTGAATAATTATTGCGCAATTATCATTTAGGCCGGAGAGTTTTTTTAATAGGTTTTTTTTTTTTAATTTCTTCTCTCTCCTTTTCCGTTTCAAAATTTCTGTTAGAATAAGAGCACAATTTTTCTTTTTCCTCTCTTGATTCATGTATATGATTTTTTTAAATTTAATGTAATTCATTTAGTCGATAAATTGGAAATAAATCCAACTTTAACTCACAAATGGTGTGTCAGTAATGAGATGTTTACTTAGATTGGTATCCCTAGGCTCCGAATAGGATCCGATTTTGACCGGATATGCCCTCATTTATGGTATTAAGTTGCCCTTACTATCCAGATTTTCTGCATTTCTCACATGATATGAACAAGTTTTCCCGAAATTGAGAATACCAAAACATTCTCATTTAAATTATAGAAACCCCATTTCCATTTTGCAAGAGGATACCCTTGAAAAGCGACGAGCAAAGGGGACAACTTCAAATAAGTGCTCTGAACAGAAAAGCATTTAATGCAGCTTTAACTGTGTCATATAACAAAACTGTTTTGCAAGATAACAATTTTTACGGACATACCTTTTGCTTGGCGCTGTCACGTATGTGATGTATAAACACAGTGCACTTTTACATTGCGCTTCATGTTATTCACTTCTTAAAACTTGTAAACTGGTACATCCCATCGACAACTTATGGCGGCTTCAACCAGGGGGAGATCCTGGGGGAGTATATACCCCCTCAAGACACTGTGTGGAGGGGATATGATGTAACACATACTCCTCAAAACATTTCTAGACCAAGAACATTTTCATGCCTTTCTAATCTGTATACATCACCATAATTTTACAGCAGTATTTTGATGTATTGCTATCCCATCTTTCTAAAAATACTTTGCGCTACCCCCATTAAGTATACCCTATAGTCATTCTGTTATGTACATGAAGTTTTAAGGCATGGACGTCTTATAGGGCAGATGTAGCCGCCAAACATTTTTGAAACATCAGCGATTTGCCTCTTATTGCTCTCCAAAGTATCTTTGATAATATTTTAAGACTCTAATATTGCATATTCAAGTTAAAACAAGCAGTTGTTCCTGCAAATTGCACAGTTGAGGACACAAATATTTTTACATGATTATCAAGAGCCAATCATGAAACAGGAAAGTCTACTAATTCAAGTTGGAATAACTACACTGTCCCTTTGTTTAAAGTGTGCCTCAAATCTAGAATTTTAAAAATATATATATTTTAGAGGTTGCAAAATGAATCTTATGTATCCAACGTCCATTGTATAGCTCGTTTCATTGTTGGGATATTAAATATTGAAACTTGGGATATTAAATGCTTGAAGTTGGTTACGGTACTCTCACCCAAATTTGGGGGAATAAATGTACACCCCCTTCGTCTGTACGTGTATCCTCGCCGGCAATTTAAAACGTCCCAAAACTTTCCGCTGCTCGAATATTTTACTATTTCGGTCTGAGGGTCGTGAGGTTGGTCACGTAGTGTCCTTCAGTGGACGTAATAGCTTCTTCGGGAAGCAGTGAAAGATTGAGTAAGCTATTTTACTATTCGAGCAAAATTATCTTCATGGGAGAAAAGTGCATTTGGCTAAAGAACAATTGCTTTTCCATAAATTGCCCGCATGGGAAGAAAATTTTTAAATTCTTAAAAATTGACTCTTCATAAAAGTTTTCTTTGACTATGATGTTCCTTTATTTTTGGTGAAAATGTTTGAAAGAATTGGTATATTTGACCATTTCGGGCATTTCTTCGCGCATAGACCATGAAAAGAGTCTGAGAACTATTTTTTATTTTAACAATCTTACTTATGGGACGTGATTTTTCGTAACCTCTTCTATGTTACCCGGAATATATACTATACTATCTATTTTTGGGACAAAAGTTTGAAAGTATTCGGATATTCGATCCAGTTTCGGGTAATGTGTTGCCCAAGACTACGAAGTTAGGCTTTAGGAACATTTTGTTATTATCAGCTAACCGATTGTATTGCGAATTTCAAAAAGTATGTTTGATTTTTTATGAAAACGTTACCCTGACTATGATGTGGCCGGGCATGATATGTCAGATTTTTTTACAAATTACAGAATTTTTCAGATCCTTGCCCGAATTCCAGATTTTGCAAATGAAAAAAAAATAAGGGGCTTTCTCTTCTTCCCTCACCCCTTGCTATATGTGGGAAAGGATAAGAAAATGTTGCATAAAACATTTACAATGTATCTTTAACCGTTGAAGACTAACCCCTAACCCCTTCAAAGCAATTAGTAGCCTAATAGTTGATCGAATATATTTTCACGCATGATTGTTGTAGTCTTGATATTTATTTAGGATTATATGATTTTATAGGCGCAGTTAAATGTCTCTGTCAACAGTCGGATAAACGTAATATGTAAAGCAAAGATTTACGCAGACTGGGGGACCTCTACCAAAGCACAATTTCTAACTAGCTCTCCCAAAATATTTCGCTCAACACCCTTTCTCGCTGTATACAAAACGAAACCCATCACTCATCTGCCCTCAACCCTGTAGACTTCACTACACTATACCCCTCATCTAACTCTAAACACCTGAACCCACGTTCAAGCCAGCGTGACCAATAAAATTTTAATTATATTACATCTTTGAACTAGTTTTTATCACAATCACTTTATGCAAACAATCATAATAATAAGCGCCATCGGATAGTGGTACATCTCAATTGCGCACTAAAGCATTACAATAATGACGACTTAATTATCGCTACATTTGTTACCCACAAAGACAAGTGAAAACAAAGCTAGTGGGTGAATGTTTGCTTTCCGTTAGTCAGCAAAAATGATCGGTTTAAAAGAAGGGTTAAAGGTCACATCAAGTTTTGACATGATAGTGGGGTACTCATTCTAAGCATTTCAGTGAAATTTGCATTGAAATCCCACGTGTGGTTCTCAAGATATTAGCAAGTAAAGTTGCCACATTTTCAACAAAAAGTGAACTTGAAGGAAGCACATGTGACATCATATCCTCACATTAATGGGTAGTCTTTTGTATTTCTTTAAACTGAGCAGCCAATTTTCTCCTCAACAATACCATATTATCGGGACATAACTGCATAAATGGCATGAGAACTTATTTTGAAGCAAGAGCTAAATATCACAATTTCCCTCTTATTTCTCTTAAAAGTGTCTTTCATCATTTTTTGTAACTTCAGTATTGCATATTCAATGTAAAACAAGCAGCGACATCTAGTAAATTTCACATTTGCAAAAACAATTGCTGTCACATGACTCTCAATAGCCAATCATGAAGCAGGGCAGTCTACTACACTATTTCAAGTTGCGGTGACTGCTCTTGCCCTTTAACAAACATTGCTTTCGCCACAAGGAAATCGTGTTCCCTTTAACTTTTTATTAACTATTAACAAAGGGAAACAAAGAATTTCTTGTCAATGTGGGGAAGTGAAACAACCTCTGCTGTCTGGAAACTCACATTGGAAAACAAATCTAGTGACTTCATTTACCGATAGCTCGAAAATACATGTACCATTTGAGTGGAAGTTTCAACTTATTGTGTCGATTTAGTCCTCCTTCATAAACAGATGAATATATTGTTAAAAATTTCCCCTTTAAGTTCCCTTGATTTACACCCTGGCAAGCATGACCAGATGATAGATTCATTCCAACGTCCAATGGAATGCAATGTACGTTAGGGCTATTGGGGTTCAAACGTCTCCCTTTTGCATAAGTGTGTGTGCGGAGTGAGGCGCGGGGCAATACTATTTTCCACTTAAAACAAATACACTGAACGTTATTTGATGAGAAAATGAGTATCCGAATTATTTATGGAGGTGGAAAATTTAAAAAAAAAATACAAATGACAGCTATTTTCAGAAGGCTAAAAAATACAGCCCTATATTTACACTAAACTAAAATGACACCTAAACTCTCTTCTCAATGATGCCTAAAAATACCGGTAGCGCACAAAATGTATCTTGCGCAGTTGGTATAGATTGAGAGTTTTTGTGAAGAAAAAAATACCATATGTATACCCAGTCAATTAATTACCAGTTAATTAAAGCCCAGTTTTCACAAGTTTCTTTCGTAAAATTCCGAATTCTCTTCAAAACAAGCTCCAGATTTGTAATTGCTCCAACAAAACTAATTTTTCTGCTCGATTCGCGCATCGCAAGATGCAATCCCTAATGCAGAAGTGCTCGCTCACTCAGTTTGGTAAATTTTTCTGAGCTCTAGAAACGAAGAAAAATCGGTAATTTGTCAAATGGAACACCAGGAAACTACAGTGCAGCACCGCCAACTGCAGGGCAATACCTGCAACTGGAGGGTAACATCGGAAACTGCAGGATAACACCAAGCAACTGCAGGGCTGATTTTCTAAATTTTCTTTGATAAAATTCCAAATTTTCTCCAATATAAGCTTTCCACTTTTAAAAAAGGGCAACAAAGTTCGGAAACTATTTAAATATCGGAGTAATTCAATCCGAAAGCCTTATATAACATTATGAAACAACAATCTTCAGTCTCAGTGGGATCTCAGATTTGCTATGATAGGAGGTGCAGATTCGTCAGTAATCCGAACGTTTTAAACATCAAGTTTTTATGCAATTCTTATTTTTTAAGTTCATAATATCGGAAATAGTGACGTACTTAGACTGTTGGTGACCATCTCACCCCCCACCCGAATGTCTGAGAAGGACCATTAGTTACACTCTCAGCGATTTGGGCGCTAAACATACATATTTGCTATTTATTGACTTTGTAAGGCCTGAAAAAATATTTTCTGTAATTCCACCCAAACCCTTTGCTTATCTAACTTACGGTAACACTCATTCTAGTGTTGAGGTAATGCTTTTGTATACTCTCTAAAACATTGTTTAAGGGTTAAACAATTTGTTTTTGCATTTTGCCTCCATTTTGTAATTATGTCTAGAAATTTAGATGCTAAACGCTTACCGCATTCTGAAACAATTGGCTTTCAATCGTGTTTATGTAAAACATTTAGTGTTAAAACTATAAATATGTGTTTGGAGTTGGTTATAAGTCACGACGTGGGAGGATAACCCGACTTTAGAGTGTAGCCTACACTGGCCAATATACAGATATACGAATCCGAACAAACTATAGTGAATTAGTTGACCATCAGTGCGGATTCGAATCTTCGTAATTGTATTGCATGCACGAAGTTCTAAACCCTTTCTTTCATAATAATGGATTTAGCAGGGTTTTGGAACAAGGAGTTTAGATGGACTAGTATCTCTCCCAACCCCAAATCCCCAAACTGGACCCGCCCATGATATCCAGTAAGCCGACTACATGACATCATGGTCAAGCGTTAGAACATCCTTGTATAGCCGACCGTACAGGTCTGACGTTAGACTCCTGGCATGGTCATATACATCTACTGGTACCGTAGACTTTAAAAATGGGACCTATACTGCAATTGCAGTTGGTGCTGAGCATAAGCAATGGAGTAGGGCCGAAACAAGCCAATGGGGTCACAACTGGAAACAATTCGTGGCCGGACATAAACCAAACGGTGAGAAACAGAATAGTAAACTTCATTTAACTAATGATTGACGGGAGTATTTGCCCCGATTGGATTGGATTGGATTGTTAGTTTGTGCGGTCGGGTGGTATGACGGTGGCAATTTTTTTTGATAAAGAATAGACTGCATCGGACCGAAGGCTGCATCTGGACTCGTCCTCCCCATCCCAGTCCAAAACAGTTGAGATTTCAGTTGCCATGATTCCCAGTCATTTCCGAATCCAGATTCTGTTCAATGTAGCATGACATAAAAAACGCCAGTCTCAGGAGGTTCTACATGGAATCTCTATGGAAGCCAATTTCATATTACAGTCCAGCCACAACACAAGGTTGTGTCGTTCATGCTTCCAGGTGTACCTATACGAATGACGTCTTAAGAATCTTAAAGGCCCAATTCTCTCACCCAGTACCAGTTCTCCCAATCTTCTTACTTAAGCCCCTCCCACAATTTTCTGAAATTCATCCTCATCCCGGAAACAATATCAGTTTATGGCTTCAGGATGAGTATGGAAAAACTCGATGTGTATAATCAAAACACTCTTAGTAGAGCTGAAGTTGTGTAACATAACCTTTGGTACTCTGCATTGTTAAAATTAGCTGTCAATCAAAGAGCTGAGCCAATTGAGAATTTTGGTAAACCCCTACCAAAATTATACTTTGGGGTGAGAGGATTGGACCTTTAAGAAGGGATAACGATCCAGTGTTCCCAAACTGGAAAAAGATCGTAGGTGCTGCTGATGGTTACAATTTGAGGCGTAAAATCCTATCTAACCTAACCTAGCCTAGCGTTAAGAATTTCATGTAATCTTCATAGCCATTGTGCGAACGACTAAAACCAGCTTCGAGTCCAGAACTAACACCTCCGGTTCACCACGGAGTTATAATTAAGACCGTCCGAAATTTGGAATTGGTGGGCTCTAAAGCCCCGATCACGCCAAGCAAAGAAGACAAAGTTCGATACCACAACGATAAAAGTACTTATCGTGATATTTCAATGTTATATGCTATTGGTCAGTCACTATAATTGTTTCAATGAATTTTTAGGTGCCCCCTATACATACAAATTACATGGTAACTACTTTTATTCGAAATCGTTATTGTATTAAGTCATTATCGTTGCTGGTGTGTCCGGGGGTTTAAACCATGGAAGTACTACTTCCATCTTTAAAAAAAAACGGTCCAGGGTAGGCTTCACAAGATAAAAACTGGGTCCTCTTTTTAGATTTTGTTTTACATATTGCTCTCCTTTGGGATGGAAATCAATCCAAAACATAGGCCTACTCAACCTATTGTTGTTACATTTTTGCCACCCTACACTGAATCGTGAACAATCAAAACTCAAAGATTATAAAGGCCTACTTTTTAAAGCAAAGTGTTAAGGTTTTTAAAAATTTCACAAAAATCTCAAGCCACGCAAATTTGAACAACTAAATAAGCCTGGAATGCAGCTCAATACAATGGTTTGCTTTTCTCGCCATGTGAGTTTGTTTATTCATGAACGGTCGAGAAAACTTTTAAACACGGTCATTACTTGATTGCTTGCATAATGTATTTGTTACAGAAACAGTTCAAAGGAGGAACACTGTTATTCGTAACCAGAAAACGATGGTCTATTAGGCTGTGAAGTGTTGGGTTTAGTTCCCGAAATCTATACCAAGCATACTGCCATATATAGTACCGGTCCCGGTTCCTCTGCAACGAATTCGGATCAAATCCAGATTCGATTTTTGTGAGTTTGTATTAAAATCTGCTGGTTGTGTCCGATAAAAGCTGTTCGCCGGTGTGACGTCACGAAAAATTCAGCTAACATTTCAATTTCAAAATTCCTCTAATGAAAATCATATTATATTAACACTGGTTGACAAATTTTTGGCTCACCAGAGGTGGAAACAGTTTTACTAAAATTTCACAAGAAGCGGACCGGAATCCTATCCGAAGTCGTTGGAGTGTGACCCGGGCGTTTTCACCAAGTATCTCCTCATCACCGAACAGGGAGGCCAATGAATTACATACCTTTGCTTACCCTGTAATTTGGTTTACTGAACGCAACAATCATGTGCTGAAATATTTTCCAATGCATAAGAAGCCTTCCGTATCAATTTGGACTGAACTGGTGGAATCCGACAGCTCCAATTTTCGGTCGAGAAGAACAGACCATTCCGGGTCATTTTTGATCCAAGGGTCCTCCATTCCCAACCAAGCATAGGCGGCGGAAGATGTTTTCTTATTGGGGGGCACAAGTTTTCGGCAGCTGACACAATGGTGACGCCGTAAGGCGTCCGGCTTTGCGCGAAGCACAAAACCCCATCGGTATGGGGTCCATTAAAGTGTCGAACAACAAATTACCAGATTCTCATAACCATTGCCCGTATTTGCTTCTAGAGCAGGATAGATGGCAACCTTTTGGGCACCTGAACACTGTCCTGTCCATCCGTTGATTTAATTTGGCAATTGAAGACGTCCCAGATTTTTTCAGTGTCAAGAATAGTTGTTCCTTTTAAGCCACATGCTTCCGGGCAAATGCTGAACGAATTGGTCGGTCGGTCGGTCGGTCGGTCGGTCGGTCGGTGGCACAATGGCAGAAGGTTCCATTTTTAGAATCTTTGGTATGACGAGATCTGGGAATCGAACCCGGGCCTTCCGTGTGAGAGGCGGATGCTCTTACCATTAGACCAAACACGCGGTCTATAATTTGATATTTCAATATTTCATTCTGATGTCCATAACTGTAAAAGCATTTTAGGGCTTCTGCTACTTCGCCCCTTACCATCCATTCCTCAGTTTTGCCTCTTAACCAACGTTTCCCACTGGCGCCCGACACCATTGGGTGTATAGACTCGATTCAGACCTCAAAAAACATCTGATGTCATATCATACTAACTAGAAATTGTTTACCTCAACCTAGGACCGAAAGCCTGGGGCATGTACTACACAGATTCGCTGAAAGAGCTTTCAGGAACAGTGACCAAAATAGTTGCCTCGTTAGAGTTGACACAATTTCGTTAACATCCTAGATTCCGTTTTTCCCGCATTACAGGAAATAAGACCGCATATTCATATGAGACTGGTAGGGTCCCAATCCCCTTATGATATCAACTAAAAGTATTGAGTTCTCACGGCCAGAGGGTGCTGACGGTGACTGCGAGAGGTAAACACCCGCCCCAAGTTTTCCTGTTGCTTTGCCCACCCCCACCCCCCAAAAAAATAAAAAAAAAAGAAGTAGGCCGCTGATGCTCGAATTTTTATGGGTAGACTACCAGTGGTAAAGACACACGTAAGCGCAGAAAATGTCAAAATACTTTTCATCCCGAAATTTTGTCCCTTAAAGAACCAGTCCTCTCACCCCAAACGACAATTCTTGTAGGGGGTTCCCGAAACTCTAAATTGGCTCACTCTTGGACTAACAGCAATTTCAAACAATGCAGAGTACCAAAACTTACATCACACAGCAAGAACTGTACCGAGAGTGTTTTGATTATACACACAAAGAGTTTTTTCAACTCACCCTTTAGCAATAATCTGTGTTTGGATGAGGATGAATTTCAGACAATTATTGTGGGAGCTAGAGGCTCAAGTAAGAAGGTTAGGAGAATTGGTAATGTTTGGGGTGAGAGAGTTGGGTCTTTAAACCGAGCCTGCTCACGCTCTATATGATTCTTGACAAATTCCTCAAACTAGGGAGCTGCTGAAGGAGCTTCTAAGGCTCTCTGATCAAACTGTGTAAAACAGAACGCCTCTGTCAGATAGTTTTGGTTTCAGACTTTCAAGTTTCATTTTGACCTTTACAAAGAATAATATTTGAAACTGGAAAATTTGCTTATCTTTGAAAATAATGACAACTGAAATTCATTTGGACTGGTTTTGCTGCTATTGTATTTCTTCAAGTACAAAAAATAGTCATGATATAAATGTAAAGATTAATGAAGAAGAAGTAAAATCTGCGTTTTGTATGCTTCGGAACAAAGACCTGGCTAAACAAGCCCCAACTCACACCATAAACAACAGAAACTTGGTGTGTGTCGGGGGGGGGGGGGGGAGGGGGGAGCGAGGGGGTCGTCATGATAATAGTAAACCTGGTTTAAACAGGACACTAGGGTAAACAACAATTTTTCGGGGAATAAAATGTGGTTTCTTTTTGTTACAGTGATCAATTTGAAAGAGAAAGAACAAACGTGAAAATCTGGAGAAAAATACTTAGAATTTCAAATTCGCACAAAACAGCATTAATTCGGTAATTGAATATAAGGGGCCGTAGTACCGTATAGCCTCAAATATATTTAGGAATATCCCATCATTCCTGTAACAATTGGTGGATACACTTTGATTTATTATAAGTAAAAACAATATTTTTACATTGATTATTTCATGATGGCTAATTCAGTTGGTGGTGCACCGATTTGTTTAGCAAATGTTTCTTACACGTCCTACACACCCCATTTCATTTTTGGACTATAGATATAGTCTCAATTTATAAGTTCATTATCTCTATAGCTAATGACTTTCTGATGGATCATTGTTTTAACCGGCAGCTTATAATAAAGTGTAAATAAATCACTGGAAGAGACTAAGATATAGGTATGTGAATGGACATGTAGCCTTTCCATATAACCTAATGATGCAAAAGTGAACAAACTCATCTGATTTTTGCTATGAACATTTCACCAAAATTGTTCATTGTTCAGTCCAACTCTTAACATTTTCGTTGCTTTCATAAAACCAAAATGGATAAAAGCGGTGCACTGGACAGAACCAGAGAAACAGAAAGGAGGGGGGGGGGGGAGTGGGTGGGTGAAGCCCCATTTATACTTAAAGATGAGATTTCTAGATCTAGCATTATTTTTGAAAGAAAATTAAAGTCTGATACAACAAAAGACGACCTCTCTGCCAAAGGGTAAATGAGACACAACCGGGACTAACTGCAATTATCTAGGTGTTTGGGCTGGCTAAAAGAGTTTGAACAGATTAAAAAATTTAGTACATTAATAATCACTGGACATGAGTAAAAGATGTCCGGATGTTTAGAATTATTTTAAGACCAAGTACGTTGGGCTCTTGAAAACCGAAAACCAAACAACTGTATGAGACGTACTAAAACTGAAACAGGTCTCTAAGCTTCCAGGCACTATGTCAGAAATAAAAAAAATAAAAAAAATCCAAGCACCCCACTCTACATATACAGCAATGTCATAAACAATGACGCAGAGAGTAAAAAAAATAAAATGAGGTGAAAATTGAATGACTGTGTGAGAATATTTTTACCTTATAAAACAAAATGGAAGAACTTTATTACGTTTAATCAGTTTCATTTCTGCAGTTGTACTTTAAAAGTCACTGGCAGATTAATATAAAATCTATAAGATTTGCTTAACCCTTTACCGTTGTTTGGGTCCTTTTGGACCCATGCGGAGAGCTCGGCTGTCACCCATCTTCACTCTTTCACGCGGTGCTCGAAACTGCGAGTAGCTACCCGAAAATTCGGCCACAACAACGAGAGAGACAATAGTTTAAGGTCACGGGGTCAACTGCCTGCGGAAGCTGATGCGGGGCGTGCTACGTCCGCTTTTCCGCCCACTCCCGAGGCGCGCAAATATGCCCCGATCGGAGCACAACGGTAAAGGGTTAATGCTAATTGTAGTAAACATGGCATATAAGCATCTTCAGAATGATACTATTAATGTTGACAAATGATAACATTAATGATGATTGATAATTCTGCTGGGCACAATTTACCGGTTGCTTTTTCTATAAAGAATCTGGAAAAACAAATTCAATTTCATTTATAAATGACCACACTAAAACTGCGCAACCTTTAGTAAAGTGGAATGGTCCCAGAAAAGTTTATTCTGGGATAATGCACGCTCACCTGACAGATATGGACCAATAGACGTTGAGCATTATTAGAAAGTATGAATAAACCATTTTCAAAACATTCCTGGCTCACCAATACCTTGGTAAAAGCCTTCTCTGAAGCATTGAAGCACTACAGGAGTTAAGGATGTTTCATCATATGAACTTCTAAAGTCTGGGTAAATAAATTACTCACTGGCAACACAACAGTTAACTTCCTCCCACTGAATGGTGTTCCATAAAAATCAAATCAAAGGTAATCTTATTCAAAATCACTCTGCATCTATAAATCAGGGTAGAAATTAAAACATTTTTCTGTACCACAAATATGATCGTTCTCAAGTGACAATGAAGGTAATATACCGTTGTAACGTTAATTAGATGAGGTTTTATGACCCTGTTTCTAACCAATTGGTTTAAGTCAGGCCAGCCACTGCCTTTTTTTACCAGTTGTGGCTAACTGGCTTGTTTTCCCTACACCATTGCTCGTGCTGGGCACCAAGCACAATGGCAGCAAGGTCCATTACCCATTTTAAAAAGTCTTCGGAATGATCCGGCCAGGAGTCAAAATCCCAAATCTGTTTTGCTTTGTTTTCATTAGTCTGCTAAATATCTTTTAAAAAAGACCAAAAATAAAAGTTTTTCCCCTTGTCCATCACTTTTACCACAAGATGACCATCTGGTTGACCTTTATCATACATTTTCAGAAAATTCTTGAAATAAAAAAAAAACTACAAAAATTGTTTTAAATAAACTTAAATCTACAGCAAGAAAAAAAATTGCCAGAGATGAATATACCACCACGCTGCTACCAGGGAAGAACACTTACAGTTAACACCTATGCAGCTTTTTCAGCTTTCTCTAGGAAATGTGGTTTGGGCTAGTTAGTTAGGTAGATGGAGTTTTATGGCTTCTAAACAACTGGTTAAAGTTGGGCCAGTCACTGCCTTTTTTCCAGCTATGTGGCCTCACTGGCTTGTTTTTCCTACTTCATTGCTTGCTGAGCACCAAGCACAATGGTCATAGGTTCCATTTTTAAAATCTTTGGTATTACCCAGCCAGGAGTTGAACTCCAAACATCTTGGCTGCAAGTCAGCATTCTAGTTTGTGGGGTATTGTTAGTATTTAACCTTAAAAAATAGTCGCACATTGTGTAGCTATCCTATAAATTAATATACGAGTGCGCAAAAGGACATGCATTATACCAACACTACAGATAGTGACCAAATATTTGTTAATTCAGGTAACAGACAAGTTACAAATGCAACGTTCAACCTGCTTGGCATTAAACCTATACCACAACGTTTAGTTTTAATTTGTAAAATACATGAGAGGTATCAGAAAAGAAAACTTTACAACAGATTAAAATCATTCAAAAAGCATAATTTCAAAGAAAGAAGACATACTTTCAGCAAACAAACTTGGCACCACCAAAAACTGTCAACAGGTTTGAAATCAATTACCGTAAAAACTAAATATTTCCATAACCATATTCAAAATATTGGAATACGTTACCTTTCTGTCACCATAAAATATGTTGGGAAAGAGCAAACCACGAACAGATGTTTCTACGATCATACCCCATAACAACGCTAACATGAATATTCTTCATTGTTAACCTGCAATTTTCCATACCTCCCAAAATTAACCAAAAAATTAAAAAACTTCAAAAAAAAAAAAAAAGAGGATGAAATAAGAGAGAAAAAGGAAAGAAAATGTTACTGATACAACTTTCATACGTACATGTTAGCCAGAACATGACCATGTGTAGGACACGATTGGTTAACAGTATAAAAACAGATGCCATAACTGTACACATAAATAATAAATATATATATATATCAATTTTTTTCTGAATATAATCACACCTTTTATTACACAGCTACATTTATGATTTATATTCACATCACATTAAACTTTTGTTGTAGCATTTGTACTTTTTAAAAGCAATGAAAAAATTCCTGAATGTAAAATGTTTTAAGAGCTATTGTTCCATAGCCAAAGACACTATTTACACCTTGCTTCTACTCAAACAGTAAGTTGAATGGGTTCGAGTGCATGTGTGTAATCATAAGAGGTCATGGTAATGTTGGAATTAAGACACAACCTCTAGGATGCTTTCACTTCCAACATTTAGCTAGTTAGATGGAGTTTTATGGCCCAGTTGCCAACCTATTGGTTCAACTCAAGCTGGCCACGGCCTTTTTCCCAATTGTGGATCAGTGGCTTGTTTTCCCTACTCTATTGCTTATGCGGAGCATCACGTACAAAGGCAGTAGGTTCCATTTTTAGAGTCTTTGGTACTACTCGACCTGGGAATAGAACCTGGGTCTTCTGCGTGAGAGGCGGAGGCTCTTACCGTTAGACCAAACAATCTAAGCATAACATTACATCGGACACTTGATCAAACTGTCACCAGGGAGCCCTTCTTATTCACACAATACTTTGTCAAACTTCCCTGTGTGCCACACAAACCAGCTTGTTTACGGTCAAAAAAGTGAGGGTGCCCTTCTCATTCTTACTTCTCTTTCAATCTGTTGCACAAACTGGTATTTGTTGTGCAAATCAGCCTGTTCCCAATAAATCTGCAAGCGCTGATCTCACTTTGTTAAATGGAAAAAATGCTGTGAAAGTCTACCCTACACTGTGAATGGCTTACAAGAACTGTGTATCAATATTTGTTTACTTAATTGTGAAACTTCTGGGAATAACTCACCTGCGTTACCTTGCATATGCAATATTTAAGGCCTGAAATATTATGAAAGGTACTTGAAAGAGAAATAGAAATAAGTGGGAACTAACTGTTGTTTCAAAATACATTTTGGAGGACTGCTCTTGCCCTTTATCTAGTTGCTTCACCATCAGTCTGACAAATAAACAGCCTGTTTTGGCAAGTTTACATGATGTCCACTCTCTTTGATGGAATCAATCTTTTGGCACTTTTACAATTTTAGGATTAACAACGGAAAGGCTACTTTAACCAGAAGTAATTAATAACATACAGTTTACAGTTAAATCAAGATATGATAATGCATAAAGGCACTGTGCCACAACCTCTCCACCACCTCAGCAACCTCAATACAACCTCTCACATATAACATTAAACATTCGGAAGCACCATACCACATTACTACTACACATGTCACCTTTATAGCTCTGAGGACTTCTACATGGAACAATTTATATATTCTGGGAAGTTGAAGTTAAAGCAGGGAAACATTGATGACCATACAAATTTAACGATGAAGGCTGCCACCACCAATGCAAGGAACCAAGGGTTAAACGCCTGACTAGCTATATAACATGGATGGCACACATAGTGCACATTACCGGCCTGCAATTTCATTTAATCATTAGGGCCGTAACCTGGCAAAGACTCTAGTGTGGGAAGGGGTAGGGCAGTTCAACCCTGCCTACACTGAACACCACCATCTCTTTGCTCTTTGCTTATTATGTATTTATGATTTGGAAATCTTGGAAGAACATTCTGTCTTTGCTTTTCCCATTTCAAATTTCTGGATTTGTGACAATTTGACCATAAACTTTCAACCCAGAAAAGTACAGTGTTAATATCAGAGGTGTTAAAAAAATATATGAGGTGTTGGGAAAAATGAAGTACTGGACTACAAAAGGTGTTGCAATTTGGCATTGTACTCATGAAGTTTTAAGTAATGTGAAGTGGGATGAAGGGATATGTTTTATATTATTGTATAGATGCATGCAAACCTCCCAAAACATGTCCTTGATACATGACTTCACAAGCTAATGCTGACGTCACAGCCAATGAACATGCTGTATTCAATCCACTGTAATTTCAAAGGGGAAAGTCATCGGATCTCCCAATACATCACTTTGTAGTGAAAGACCCCTTGAAACCAAAAGACTTAAAAAAAAAAAGATTTGAAAGTTAAAATCAATATTGCTTACAAAATCCAAAATTCACACTACTACACTTGGAATGGTTAAAGAAATAATGCAAAATTAAAAAAAAAAAAATTGAAGAAAGCAGATGAAAGAATTTAAAAAAAAAAGGGAACATGTGCTCCGCAGCTGAGATTTCTAGAGTCATTTTGCAATGACATTAGACTACAAATGGTGCTAAATGTTTACAGCAGATTGCATCTGAAGGTACTTTAATATTCAAAAATTTCTCAAAGAGGTAAAGAACACCCCCTCCCCTTAAACCCCTCCCCCAGACCTAGCCCTGCAGTTGGCTATCCCCAAACACAAATCCTGGCTACATCCACCCAATTCCTCCCAAAGGAAATGCATTCTTTCTAGCCAAGTACCCATCAAATAAAATGAAAGGTACTAAGCTTGAATGGTACATATCACAATTAAAGAAAAGCATTAATTCTAGCTTAAGAGTGACAAAACCTCACACCTGCACGCAATAAGTGCTACACCTGTGCTAAATGTGGAGCAGTCTGCAAAAAATGTACTACAATGTGACCTCTGCACCTGTATACACCCCACTGTATTGTCAATTATATCTTGACTTCTACATATGAACCAAGGTTACAATTTACTAGCAGTGATCTCATTGATACTTAAAATATTGGTACTTTCCATAAAATCGTGATTTATTATCCACCAGTACTGCAATGTTCACAACAGAAATTTTGCAAACTATAACCCCTGATACACACCAATAAAAAATCTTTCTCCATTCTGTATCGGTAAGAATGTCAATAACTTCCAATATGTTTCACTAACTGGAAGAAATATGTAAGGTTAGTGGTTAGTTTACTTCGATATTTTAAACTGTTAATTATTTGCATCTTACTAGGGTTGGTTACTGCTTCCTGTTTACTGACTGCTGATTAGTAATAGGCTACAATACTAAACAAAAACACATGGGACCAACCCCATTCCTCGCATCAATGTTGAAGTCTCAGTTTCAACTCCTTGGGCTGCCGCAAAATTGAATGGGGAAGGGGGAGGACGGTGATCCAATCATTGCTTGTTTTGTTTGCTTTGTCCGATCATTTTTATCAAGGATTGTAGATTTCATTACCAATGCTAGTCCATAATATGACCGAAGTTACTCGCAGCATACATCTCAAGCTAGGATAAAATTGGAATTATCCTAGAAAAGTAACCTTTCCAAATTCCTTTCATGTAAAGTCTAAAATTGTTTTAATTAATATATTCAAATATACCAACAAAGGCAGACAGAAATACTGACAAACAGAGAGAAAGACAGACAAACAATTTACGACTTTTAACCTACAAAATTATATTTCTTTTCATTAGAAACATTGCAACTGCAACATTCTGAAGACCCCTAAATTTAAAAAAAAAAACAAAATTGGCAAGAACTTGTCCCAAACTTGTTAACTACTGTCATTTGAATAAGCTAGACTAAAACCTTTCCACATTGTCAACTGGTGCCAAACAAAAAGGCATTGTTAATAATACTGAACATCCTTCCATTCTACCAGCTTTCTAAAAATTTTCCCTCTTACATAGAAAGAGATATTTTACTTTAAAAAACATGTCACAATCTTTTGGTTACTTCAACAGCTGCTAAAATATTTCAACAGGTTTGGATGTTGTAAAATTGGTATGACAGCAACCCTTGGGATCCAGATCCTTTATGAAAGGTGTCAATAAGAACTTCAATTTTTGGTTCTCAATATTAAATAAGTAAAAAGTTGGCAAACCTTAAATATGGTGGAGTTATCACCAAGCCTATTATTTTTGAAGTACTGGGAAACAAAAGGTTCCTCATCTTTCATCATAGGCAGTACTACAATAAAACAATTGTTAAAAGGACATAATCAATATAAACCAAAATGAATAATTTTTTCGTAAAGATGGTCCTCCAACAGGAACATAATGAGGCAAGAAAACAACAAGGATGATCAAGTAGAATCAATGACGTTACCAACTTTTGGTATCACATGAGCCCTTATGCAACCCTTATACCCACAAATGAAAAGATGCATTGGAAAACATGTGGGAGATGGGGTGATCGGGGATTAACTCAAGGAGACAAAAAGGGGAAGACATGAAACAACATGCGATGTCTGCCACAAGCAAAACTTCAAATCAGAATGATTCAGGTCTCAGCGAATTTGAAGTGTTTATAAATACGTAAAGGATAGCAAGAGGGAGAAGGGTGGGGAAGAGTAGAAGAGGGTGCACCCATGACATTTGAGGTAAAAGGAAAGAGGTTTAATTTGTAGAATTGGACACAGCCGGACACAGCAGGCTAAGTGTTTGTCAATCTTGATATCTCCAGGTATAGAAACAGCTAATAAAATAAATGCAAAACTGAATGTTGAAATGGCATATTGATTTGGGAGTAAGTGGTACTATATCATGAGACACCCATCACCAAATAAAAGTCATGTAAGCACTTCTGTGTAAAAGCCTATTCTAAGAAATAGTTTGTTTTTAAAAAAGGATACATGCGTAACTTCTCACAAGCTTCAGGACTTTGTTAGAGGAATGGTCCAAATTACATGAACGCAAAACTGCAACAAAACTTGGCAAGCACTGCTATGACTCTGTATCTCAGTAAGGGTGAAACCAACTGTCCTACGAAAGTCACAAAAACTTGTATCAGGAAGGGCACTCCCAATCATGAAAAATATGATTTAATGTCATTGACTACAACATCGAAGTCAAGTTTTACACTTTTCAAGTTTTCTTGGTTTGTATATATTTTCACATGTCAAAGTTTATCTCTTAAATTATTACTACCCTGAACAATATGCTGTTGCATAGGAAACTGCTAGGCAGAGATTAGCTAAACATCCTGAAAATAAATTCCAGGTTCATGCATTATTCTCTTATGACTGCATTTTAATATTTTCATAAAACTTTTTCTAGTCAAATTTGAATATTTACTAAATATACAATATAGTTCACTTTGGGAGTGTTACCAGTATAGGTACATATCCTTTTTTTTTTTTTTTGCCCATTGTTGCTGGAGGTAAGAGTAAATTGATAAACATGTAATTTTTTGCCTAACTGGACTTAGGACTTGCTTCCTTCCCATTTCTGGCATTGTCCTAACTTATACTTGTTCCCCACCAAAACATGTGAAACCATTTCACCGTAATCTTTTCCAAAACAACACAAGAGACAGAAATGTCGATACATTCCTATTTTACTCAACTCTATGTGCAAGACAGTATGCTATCTGTATGTATCAGTATGTAATCTGTGGGTAAATTAACCTAGCCTCCTCTTAATTTCCAAATGCTATACTTCTAATAAATACACATTGAAACAATGGATCATCCAAATTTCTGAGTTAGCAAAACCAATACATGCTAACCACAAAATGTCAGTTTTGGAAGTTATATCACAACTATTGCTTTAAGGGTCATTTCACCTTTAAAAGATTACTCAAATCTTTTACAAGTCATATTTGTAAAACACCATCCTGACGATTGTAAAATAGATATAAGGACATGCAATAGTTCTGAATAATGTCTCACAAAAAGTTAGCAATAACTATTATGCCCTGCAAAGGGCTTAGGTCACACCTCCAGAAATTTCAATCCAAAATTTGATCCAAATGGGACAGACAGTTTTTTATTCAGACATTGTTCTAAACATGGTCACATGACATCAATAACTGTTCCTAATTTGACTTATAATAAACAGTTCTGTTATCTTTACCTAAATTATACCTCTCAAGACCCATATTTGTTTGAAAACCAATCCAATTTTTACATCCATGTCCAATCAACACTGTGTGTTGACTTGACAAAAAACAATTAGCCTCCTTTATGATTTTTGCAGTCCTCTGATTGAAATTATATATTCACATAAACTCCCCCAAACTCCCTGGTTTGGGTAGTCTATGAGGGATGATACCTAACTCCTATCACCCTATCAACCAATGTATACCATTAATATCTTACCTACCATCTCACAAACTATTGACACCATGGTTACTCTACCAGCAGAAGGCATCCTACACCCTTTAACTTTCTCCTACATTTTGCTTTGCTCTCATCAAAATGTGACAGGGTGATTGGGGGTGGTGGGGAGTGAATAAGACTGGCAAATTTTTGGCTCTTTCTGACCAGAGGAGGAACAGGTTGTAATTAAAACTCACAAAAATCAGACCGAAAGGTCAGTCCAATTTCACTGTAGTTTGACTCACACGTAATTGTCTCTGTTGCTTCCTGCCTCCGTACCCTGCCTACCAACAGGTATCAATGATCATCTGGCATCGAACGATTTACTTAAAGTATTACTGAGTTACTCTGTGAATATTTCAGAACATTGCAATACATACACACATAAAACAACTCACAAACCATTGCAGATCTTATTCAGCGATATATTAGACATTGAAAGAGTATAGTATCGCCACACAAGGCCTCACGATAAAGAACACTTTCTCTTAAAACTTTTGACTCCTCTCTGACAATATGCCAAAGTTTCTCCTTCAGATGTCCAAGCACCTCCTTTAAGACTGGATAGTCTCCCCCTCTTTCGCTCAGATTCAAACCCCTAATGTCCTGCGAACATTTTCATACACCACATAGCCAATGCTCACTGCTGGAATAACCTTCATGAAATTTGGGGTGATTCCTCGATAAAGGCCTCGGACCCCCTCTTCTCGGAAAATTGTCCTGAAGAGAACTACCATTGAGGTTTGACTTGTTGCTAAGAAAAGGAAAATGGGAAAGTTCAAGCAAAACATGAATACTAATCTTTAATACTAAACAGATGGCGTTACAGTTAATTTCCAGGAGTCAAATTGTTTACATCAATTGGCAGTTACCTCTGTCCAAAAATGTCACATGATGAGTTCACCAGGGTTCAATTTTAGGGTCACCCTTCTTTTTTTTTTTTTTATATTGATGATCTTTTAAATATTTCACGTAAATTTTATTTTGCATTTTTTGCTGAGGGTGCTTATACAAGCATATAAGAATCCATCTAGCTAAAAGTGTTATTAATGAAAAGCCAGTTCAAGAAAAAAAAATAATATTGTTAATAATCAGTTAAACCAACTACATGGTTTAACATTCCATCAGCCTGAATAAGGAGATAGTTTATTGCTCAGTTTCTTACAAGCTGGTTTAAGCTGTGCTGGCCACTGCCTTTTTAAAAGTTGTGGTCACTAGCTTGTTTTTTTGACTCCCTAGTTTTCCATAATTATTCTACGCACCAAGCACAATGGCAGCAGGTACCATTTTTAGTCTTTGCTATGAACAGGAGTCAAATTCCAGACGGATGCTGTAATCACTTGACAATCAGCCTGAAGTTTACCAGGTTGAAATTTACATAGACAAAATGGAATCATCTTCATCTAAAAAAATTAATTTCTTGATTATCTATATAGACTTGCATCTTCCAAGGGTAAATCACATTACCAATTTATGTTCGAAACTTCCCAAGAGTTTCTCCAGCCCCTTCACTCACCAATCTTGATGCTTAAGGTAACTCTGTTGTTTCAAATTGTGGAAATAAGGTGACAAACTGACTGAAAACAGATTTGCCGCTCATAAGATGACCTACAGTTACCAAATGTATCAATCCAAAAATCTTTAAAACAAAATATCAATTTAAAATAGAGATTAACTCTTTATACCTCCTGTCCTTCACATATTTTATGAACCTCACCCCAAACATCTGAAAAAAATGTGAAAATACTATAATTTAGAGGATGCCAGATGGCACAAAAAACAACTGCATGTCTTTTGTCCAACACTTTTTTAGGCACATGGTCTTCTACTTACTCTGTGCTTGCAGCCTTGTCCTAACTAAAGCCAAAGGATAGCTTGATAGCTGACCACATGTACTAGACACTGTCCCACAGGCCAACAAAACGAGAGTTCCTGGGACAGGATTGTCATGCTTGGAAATCCAATAGTTCTTCAAAGTCTGTAAAAAGAGAACATACTCGTTTTAGAAATATAACTGTAACTGATATCCTCTAAGTTTTTTACTACGACATGATGTTGACAATGACTGGTCAATTTGATGCACCGATGTTTGCAAAAAATGAAAACCAGAATGCAAAAATGCATGGAGGTTTCGATGATACATAAATGTACTGTTTCAAATTTGACATCATGCACCATTATCTTCTCACTCAATTGTTTAACAAGCATGTTCAAAAAATTATTTTGTTATTCCAGATGCCCTTTTGACCTCCACAAAAGCCATACATAGAAAGATAGACAGACATCTTGCGTGAACAAGATTTTCAGACTTTAACCCCCAGTGACCCCAGAAAACCTTTGACCTCCGCCAAAAGCAATAGGGACCATCTCCTGCCCATAACGCATCAACATATCAAATATGAAATCTACCCAAGCTTCCTATCTTGAGATATCGTGTTAACAAGATTTTCAGACTTTGACCCCTGGTGACCCCAGATGACCTTTAACCTCCGCCAAAAACAATAGGGACCATCTCCTGACCATAACGCATCAACATACCAAATATGAAATCTACCCAAGCTTCCTATCTTGAGATATCGTGTTAACGAGATTTTCAGACTTTGACCCCTGGTGACCCCAGATGACCTTTCACCTCCGCCAAAATCAATAGGGAACATCTCCTGACTACAACGCATCAACATACCAAATATGAAACCTTTTCAACTTTCCCATCTTGAGATATCGTGTTAACGAGATTTTCAGACTTTGACCCCTGGTGACCCCAGATGACCTTTCCCCTCAGCCAAAAACAATAGGGAACATCTCCTGACTATAACACATCAACATACGAAATATGAAACCTATTCAAATTTCCTATCTTGAGATATCGTTTTAACAAGATTTTCAGACTTTGACACCTGGTGACCCCAGATGACCTTTCACCTCCGCCAAAAACAATAAGGACCACCTCCTGACCATAACGCATCAACATACCAAATACTAAATCTACACAAGCTTCTTATCTTGAGATATTGTGTTAATGAGATTTTCAGACTTTGACCCCTTGTGACCCCAGATGACCTTTGACTGCGACCAAAAACAATAGGGTTCTTCCTCTCAATATGGCCCATCTATGTACCAAGTTTGAAAACTGTCAGACATTCCTATCTTGAGATATCGTGTTAACGAGCAAAGTGTCACAAACACACACACACCCACGCCATCATGAATACATAGGTTTCTCTTTCATCGAAACCAAAAAGAGGATTTTAATTTTAGCTAAAAATTGATGACAAAACTAACATTTCTAGTCAGTCAAATCTACTCATATTGATTGGTAAGATGGAGAAATTTTAGGGCTGTGACTGTTTAGCCATTAATTGTTAAACTGAAGGTGAATAAATGTAGATGAAAAAAAAAAAATAGTAATTGTTAAAAAATTGCAAGTGGATTAAAGGTTTAATGAAAAGTTGCCTGCCATTAATGGCAAGTCTGCCTTTTTATGTATTTGAATATCGGCAAATTTCTTTCTCTGTTGTTGATTTTTGCAAACCGTATGCTACACGTGCAAGTGCACTATGAAGTGTTACCCGCTAAAACCGCCAATAAGCTAAAAGAGAGCATGCATGGTCTATGTAACCAGCTCTTCAAGCACTACAGACGATACAAGCATTTAACAGTGGTATGATAGTAGGCATGTTCAAACTTTTTTCAAAATTTGTCAGCACTGCCACTACAGTTGGAAAGTCTCAGCAGTAATTTGCATTTACTGTGCATGCAATATGCTACCCTAACAACAATTCTCAACGTTACTGTCTTTAACTAATCATGATTAACCAGTAAACGATAGCAAAATTGCGTGATTAAACATTCAGTAATTTTACTACATGTTGACAGTCCTAATAAATTCTTGGAGAAAATACTGCTGACAAGCTTAATATGAAGTTTTTTGGTGAATATAAATATTGCTTTGGTTTCATCTTGATTTCATGAACACCTTATGCAAATCAATCAATCTCTGTGACAACAGGCAGAGAGTCCAACTTCAGAAGTTGGACTATAACGGATCAAATAAATCAAAATGAAAAATGCTCACTTCAAAAGTGGAAGAATTAGATTTTAGAGAAAAGTTGAATGAGTAGAATTTACAGTCTATCTTACTTCCTGCATCATTTTAAAACCCCAACAATCTAAAAGCAAGTGCACATTAACTTTATAACTGAATGTAGCAGTATGGATCTATTCAAACCTTAATTATGGGTTGTTTTCTCTTGCCTCCAAAGTGGTAAGAGGACTTTTGTGATATAAGGGGAATGGAACCCAAAAGACTACTTCATATTCTGAAGGGGGTGATTTTAATAAAGGTTAGGACTGGATAAACATGTGTGGGGGAGGGGAAAGAATTGCTAAGGTGGCAAATTTCACAATGCCCGGGCAAAGTGATGACTTGCCACGGAAGTGGGAGGTTTGAGTTTAATGCATGAAATGGGAAAAGTTTGGATTTTTATGGAAGAAAACCCTAAAGAATTGGTGTTCTTTATTGATTTGCTTGGGTGACCAATGGTCCTTGTGGTTATAAGTGCTATTCAACAAGTTAAGGCTCCTTGGCCAAATTGGGAAATTTTAGCATGAAGGGGGGGGGGCAACCCCTGGGACTCTGGGGACTAAGAAAGAATGATGTTGCCTTACCTCATACACTGCAAGATCCACACCAGCATATGGTATAACTCCAAGGATGTTTGGAAGGTAACCTCTGTAGAAGGACCGTAGCCCTTCTGTCTGAGCTATTTTGACAGCGCAATCAAATATACCCTTATACTGTCCTGTCTTTCTCAGAGCTAACCTTGTCTTAAGCACCTAGAATTGAAAAAAAGTTTGAAATTTTTCTCATAATATTAATTATTCAAAATATAACACTTTAACATTGCAACTAATAATTCGAAATAATGTTACTTCTGTACTTAAAGGGAAATATTTAATTTGTTTCACAAGAAAATTTCATCCTTTTCAAACCAATATTTATTGGCAAAGAATGATAGATAATTACAAATAAGGCAGTATGATAGCCTTCTTCTCAAGAAATAAGTTTCCCTCAGACAGAAAATCAGTTGTTTGTTGCTTAAGAACAATTTGTTCACCCAAACTTTCAACATTTCAAAAGATGCAACTTCCATAACTCTTCTTGTGCACAATATTTTGAGCAGATGAGGCTTTTGCTGGGGTTTATTGTTGAGACCGAATGATCTGAAAATAACTACGTCTATTTACTTTTAATGCTATGTTGGAGAATTTTAAACCCTTCATTTCCCTTTAAATAATAAACAGGCATATTCAAGAAAATTGAGAATGCAGAGATTCTCTCTTCTAATTTTTAAAATTCTAAGTAGAGATGCTTAGCCAGAGACATTCCACAAATGGCACTGATTTAACAATTTCCCCCTTTCTTGGTATCCATGAGTGACTATACTTACCCCTTGCTGCTACATGACAGTTAGTTAGATGGAGTTTTGCCCCCCCAGTTTCCAACCTATTGGTTCAATTGGAGCCGGCCACAGCCTTTTTTCCAGTTGTGGCTTACTGGCTTGTTTTCCCTACTCTGTTGTTTATGTGGAGCATCACGTTACATGACAATTGCCAAGAAGGGTGGATGGTCTCATGCTGGGACTATACGACCTGCTGCCACTGCTATCCAGGGGTAAAGCCTTCCATAAGACCAGAAGGAAGTGCCCCCACTAGATCCTCACACCTATGTGCCCTGATAACTGTGTACCCACCTAAATCAAGAGCTTGGATCTGGACCTGGTCCAAGGAGGATCCACCACTGGTGGGGGTTTTGAGGATCTGTAATGGACACTATCTTCCTGACTCAATGAAGGCACGACCCAGACCAGCCGTCACAGCAGAGCCTATGGCTCATGCTGTCCACCGTTCTTGACAATTTAGGTATAGCAAGAGCTAAATATATGTCTGCAATGTGAATTAGGTATTTTTCAATAGCTGGAGACACAGCTAACAACAATTAATAGAAGACACCAGAGGGGATTGCATATGTGAATATGAGGTGAATAGAGGGGCGATGTAAATGTTCAGCTTTCTAAAGAGTCCAATTGTTTCAGCATCACAGTTTGCTCCTTGTATGTCCTGGCTTTCATTTTGGTGATGAAGAGAAGTTACACCAAAGCAATAACTGTACTGTTTTGCAGGCGGAACGGGGATTTTTCTTCCTATGGCGAATGGGGGAAAATGTTATTACCACAGAAACTTTATTAAATGACTCCCGTTTGTCTGAAGATAGGAATTTTGCTTCCAACAAAATTTGGCTTTGTTGTAAATGCTACTTAAGGCTGGTATCCAAAATTTTGAGCTCATAGTTTTGATGCATACAGACAATGTTTTCAATTGTCTTGCTTTATCATCTATCTCCACACCCATTTTTAAAGGTAAAGATCCTCTTGATTCAAAAAAGCTTTTACTGGCTTTCAGCTGCTGATAAGCTCTACTGCCAATGCATAACTGCTCAAATGTTCAACTTCCTTTCTTTTCTCTCCTTTCTGGATGGGGCAATTTATTTTTCATTTCTTAGCTTGTGTTTCTCACTGTTCTCCAAACAAACTAGACCCTGTGAAATTTATTTCTCCAGCTTGAATGTGCCTAATAGCATTAAAACTTGTATTTTAAGGAGAGTCCTTTGGAGTTACACCATAGAGCAATGCAATCATCTGAGTGTTGCCATGGTTAGTCAAGCTGAGCATTCCCCCATCCTTACTATTTTTGCAAGTAACATTGCTCCTTTCAGCATAACAAAACATATTCTCCCACCTTCCTCAGGGGCATATTCCTGAGTAAGTTAGTTAGATAGAGTCTTAAGGCCCAGTTTCCAACCTATTGGTTCAAGTCGAGCCAGCCACTGGCTTTTTCCAGTTGTGACTCACTGGCTTGTTTTCCCTACTCCATTGCGTATGCATCATGCACAACAGAAGTAGGTTCCATTTTGAAAGTCTCTGGCATATTCATGAGCACCTATACTTACCCCTTACAACATTTCATGTCCTGCTTGCAAGTTATATATGCAATTAAGATGTAGCAAGGAGTAAGCGTATGTCTAGGATGTGAACTTGCAGGTTTGCAGGAAAAAAAACTCTCAAAGGGATAAAAGTCAAAGGCAGTTTTGAAAGCAAATCAGTTCATTCTTGTTGACTTTACAGTGGACTAACTATTTGACATGTTTACCTAATTGCTCAAGTATGTTTTGGTCCAATGCTAATGTCCTTGAATGAGGAATTTGATTATTTTTTTTATGAAATGTACTCACATTTGTGACAAAACAGAAGGTACTGATAGTTCAGATATAAGGGATTGTACAAGGACATACCATGAGAGAAACTTTAGGATTGGAGGTAAAATACAAAAGATTAAGTTCAAAAGCTGACTTGGCTTACCTCCATTGGGTATATTGATGTTTGTGCAATAACACCAGCCGAAGAACCTGCCATAAACCTCTCATGAACTTTAAGGTCATGACCCTCTCGATGTAACAGCTTTTTCATCTAAAGAACACAAAATAGGACAAAATGAAGTAAGCAAATCTGAAAAATTTTTCAAACTGTTAGTTTAAACAGATTCAAAATAAGAGGATTCATGCAAATACTTGTACACTTTTTTGACAAGTATTTTTTTGCTAGAAACAATTGTAAATGTCAGTTTAAAAAAGTACACTATGAGAAAATATGACAAGCCCTTGCGCGAACCTGTTCAACTTTATAACTGCATGGTTTAGTACTTAAAGCAGCCAAGTGAGGTCTGGAGTTCAAATCCTGGCTGGGTCATACCAGAGACTTTACAAAGGGGACCTACTGCCATCTTGCTTAATGCTCAGCACAGGCAATGAAGAAGGAAAGACAAGCCAGTGAGCCACAACTGGTAAAAAAGCTGTGGCCTGCCTGAATTTAACCGACTGGTTAGAAACTGAGCCAATGTATCACAGACAATATTCAGTGAATGTACCAGCAATCACACACCACAATGGACTCAATGGCAGGGGTGGAAATAACAGGTCTGTGAGCCCTATCCCCCCAGAAATCCATAACTTCAACAGGAAAGGATCCCAATTGCTTCTACATATTTTAAGTCTCTACAGCCTGTATAGATCTTCTCCATGCACCACATAACACCTGTGTATTTAGCATATACTGAGGGTAACATCAGAGTTACGAGAAAATTTTGACAAATGACTTCCGGGTGTAACTTTCCCTGTCATATACACTGTAGTATAAAGAGCTCACTTAGGAAGTTGTGGACACACTGGTTTTGGTCTAGTTTATCAGTCAGGTTTTCGTAGTTTTGGACCTCTTCATTTTCATTTTAATAGTCCCTTGATTTTATGAGCTAGGGGTTTGGTTGGTCCTTCTAGTTTGACAGCTTATCACAACCCCTCCTCAATGGTCCAGGGGGAACTCCTCTTTTCCACTCTGAATATTCATAACAAATACAGTGCACATTACTTGAATTATATATGCAAACATTGACATTGAAATTGACACTGATTGATATAACTTTTTCCAGGCTGTTACTCTGAAGATTTTTCTCCCCACCTTCCCGGTGGATGTATTCATGAGGGACTACACTAACCCCTTGCTACATCTAAATTGCACTATTCTCACGCTCCGCAGAGAAGTTTTGACACTATGGCCCCTATTCCCCCCATCTTGGAATATACGCTTGAGTCCATAATATATAATAATACAATTTAGATGTAGCAAGGGGGAAGTATATTTCCACAACATAAATTTAGATAATTTTTAGATAGTTTAAAAGATAAAGTTAGAAAACCTGAATGTTCTGATTTTTATGAGTATAAAAGCTCAGAGAGTGGAAATATTCTGCTCACGATGAAGTTGGTTCACAACTAGGAGTCTTAGAACATTTTTAATTTGAATGATGTACCATTTGATTGGTATGATTTATGAAGTATGGTACCTGTTCATATGCTACAAACTTGATTGCTGATTCCGGGGCTATTTTGAGGACATTGATACCATTTCCCCTCCAGAAAGACCGCACTCCACCTTCTCTGTACATGTGCTGGAATCCTGAAACAATGCTGATGTTAGGTTTCTTGGAGCCAATCACCTGTTCACAGAAGAAAAAAAAAATCATTTCAGACCCCAATTTAGCAATATGATGGGTTTGTTAGTTAGATAAGGTTTTACAATTTACTGATCAGTTTCTAGCCAAATCATTTAAAGTGAAATCCCACATGGCTCCCAAGTTCTGAGAGGCTAGATGTGGGTCCAACTGATCTGTCCATTGGTAGATCACCGGCCTGGGAGAGGAGTATAAGGGCAGAGGGCCCCTCCCTTTTTCAAAAATTTTTGAATTTTAGAAGTGCCTACAGGCAAAATGATGGCTGTTTTTTGGCAAATCAGCCAACACAATTTCGCTAGATTACCACCAAAAAAGTTCACTATGGTACTGAATTTTTGCAGTAACCAGTTAGTAAAATACTGTATTGAGAGATTTGCCAAAATAAATTGTACAGATAGGCCTACTCACAAACACAAAGTTACTCAAACCTCTCCTTATCACAATATTCAATCGCTATTGCTGCCGTAAATTTTAGTGGGGTACTGGTACAGTTTGCAAACGTCAACTAGATATGTACCGGAACGGTCGTAAAATGCTGCAAGTGACTTCCAATACATGTCTTTGTACATCTCGCATGGCTTTCTCAGTAGCCATGAAAACACACAGCCTGTCAATGTTTGTTTGATGCGAAACAAGCCCCGCCTCTAACCCAAAAAGTGGGCATTCATTCTTGCTATTGTTATTACAGTATTCACGCCGTGACGGGTATATTCCATACCTGCTGTGAAGGCTAGCCAGTAGCCATGTTGCAACAGCGAAAATCGTAAGTCCATATGTACCTTTAGGGGCGTATGAATTGTGTAGCAGAGCGAGCAGTTGAATGTGCTGTGAGATACTGTACGATTTACTGAATTTGTAGTTATCGGTAGGCTGAATTATTTGTTAATTTGTGTGGTTCTCTAACTAAGAATACTTCAAGGATTTGAAATGTGGGTTTTTCAGAGGACTGGGCGGGTCAGCTGGTTTTGGTGTTCAAATGCGGGTCAAACACGCGAATTGCGGGTCACTTGGGAGGTATGCCCCCAGGTCTGGAATTTTAAAACTACCTTTTAGAGGTTGGGGTCTAAAAAGATCATTTTAATTTAGACCCCAATTTAGCAATATGATGGGTTTGTTTGTTACATGAGGTTTTACTGCTCAGTTTCTAGCCAAATCATTTAAAGTGTACCCCCAGGTCTAGAATTTTGAAAATATCTTTTAAGGGTTGCAAAAATGAATATTATTCATCTAGCTCCAATTGTTATAGTGTTTTCCTTTGCTGAGATATTAAATGTTGAAATTTATACACTCAAATTGAAACAGTCCATTGTGCAATAATTTGTGACTTTCTTGTTCAACAACTCACTTCACTTGCTTTGTCTCCCTTTGAAATTGTAAGGTGTTTAAATGACAAGAGATTTCCGTTTTCTTGCTTAGCATGTTTTACAAAAGGGGACCTGTTGAGTGAAGTCACATCATAACAGTAACACTGGGATCACATTTTGGCACATGCTGTAGTAGCTTTCCAGGAAAAAAAAACAAACAAACAAAGAAACACAAGGACTGCAACTTGAGTAGTACAACAATGACATCAAAAATTATTGAACAATCCACCATTTTCAATTGAGTAAACATTTTACATAGGACAGTTCTTATTCGACAATACCACTCAAAATGAAGTTGCCATGATTGTTTAAAAAGTTCTGACATAAATTACATCTGTTACTTCAAAAAAAAAAGTGGTACTTTTGAAAACCTAACTAGAGTACAAGAAAGACAAAATTTTAAGATCTTTTCAAAAGGAATTGAGCAATAATTCTTACCTGCAAGATGACCTTTAACCTGTCCAAAGGAGCTGTAACCGTCCTAGACACTGCCCCAGCAGCACCTCCAGATACCAATATCCGCCACCATCGTCCTGATTGTATCTCTTGTTCCGTAAATTCATCTGGGACCATAACATCCTCACCAATATCCAAAAACTAGAAAGAGAACAAGTAACAAACAAAGGTTTACACCCTGTAACTCAAATTAAAATAGCTGGGGTTTTTTGCAGCAAACAATGTAATTCCACAATGAATTAAATCACACACATCTTTTCCTGAATCTGAATAATCATGTTAAAAGCAAAGATTCCAGTAGGAATGCTTACTGTAAAAAAAGAAAAAGAAAACAATAATAACCATGTACCAACATGGACTTAATTCCCCCAAAACTCTTTAATCTGGTTAGGGCCTTACTGTGGGTAAGCACTGATTAATAATGAACACACGCCATTATGCAAGGTCCTCTTTAATAAAGCAAAAAATTTTGCTAGGCAGAATGGCATATATGCAACAACATGTCATGATTGGCCATGGCAAATTAGGTACTGGATTATGCATGGAATGGCGCTACAGTCAACTGAGTATTCTTGTTTAGTGAATTCAATAAAAAAATTTTGCATTTCTAACCCAACCTCTGCAATATAACCAGAATTTTATTGCCAAAAAGAAAAGTTTGAAAGTGGAGTTTCTGCTGGTAGAGAGTTTTGACTTGGATGTTCATATGATGATACACGAAATAGCACAGTAGTTAACATCCATACTACTGTTATTTTCAATACAGTACTATGTTGCAGTTGGTTAGATGAGATTTTACAGCTCAGTTTATAAGCATTTGGTTAAAATCACACTGACCACAGGCTTTTTTACAGTTGTGGCTTACTGGCTTGTTTTACCTACTCCTTTGCTTATGCTAAGCACTTAGCAGAATGGCAGTAGGCTCCATTTTTAAAGTTTTCAGTATGACTTGGCCAGGAGTCAAACATGAGATGTTCTGGATGAAATTAGGATGCTCTATATACTAGGCTTACCATGAGTCCATCACCTAATAAAGTTTGTTACCACAAAAATATGAAAACATCGACAAAAATCGATAAAACTTGACTAATATTTTGTAATATGTCTTCTTCTTTGTGCTATATTTTGGTGTTATTTGGACTGAGTAATCTTTAGAAAATGAATCTTGAAATGTAGGAGGCAGTTCAAGTAGCAATGCTTATGAAGTAATCATGAGTCGATCACTTCATAAAACAAACAAATAAAATCCTACAAATTACTACATTTAGGGCCAGATTTTGACATAATGATACAGAACAATCCCTTTCTATCAGAATTCTACCTTAAAAGTTCATAAAAGACATTCTCATCATCATCTTTACTGATTTTTGAAAATTTCTGGTTCACACTTTTTCTGACACTTGAAAATCTGGCCATGACTAACATTTTTGCTTTAAAAATCAAAAACATGATGACAAATAATTATTTTTGATGTTTTTGAAGAATTTGCATCGCAGGTTATTCTAACATCACAATCACATCGCACCTACTGGCTGCAATGGCGTTTAGAAGGCAGTGATCGACTCATGATAGTGATCGCCTCATGATAACTTACTATAACCTAGAAGAGTGTTGAAAGGGGTGGTCACCAAGAACTGAAGTGCGGGAAAAAAAAAGGTCATCAAAATCGATGCCAGTCGGGGGAATCACAGGTTGTGTCCCCCTACCTTCGAAATGCTGCTCACGTCACTGCTATAAATCACTTGTACGCGCAGTCAGTGCACGAATATGCATACATATCAAATTTTTCTGCTTTACTTTTTTTTCTTTCTTTTTTTGTGCTCAAGACACAAATCACTAGAATGTACATTTTATACCAACACTTATTTTATTCCACAATATTTTATGATAAAAGGCCTTCTATTGTCCTACATTACCCCACAGGCTCTAAAAGCTGGTGAATGGTGAAGGATCATATGTCTATTGTCTACAAAATATGTTTTTGGGAATTTCCCCCTTATTTCATACTGTAGAATGAGGGGAAATACTTGTTGTTAATAAGGGGTAACCACATCCAAATGATAAGTTGGTTTGAAGCAATAAGATATATCTAGGTGCTCTTATATTAAAGACTGGTTGAGTGTTCATAAATGTTTACTCAGAGGAAGCTACACGGACTGCCAAAAGCAATATATACTGTGAAGAATGAGATAACTCATAAAGTTTGTAAAGTTATAGTGGTTCAGAATTGGTCATGAAGCACTTTGCCATTTTTTTTTTTTGAAAAAGCAACAAAAATCCTCACAATTTTTCCTCATAACTCTTCCAGGTATCTTTCACAATATTCTGACCTTAAATATTGTATGTATTTGAAGTAAACCAGGGGTCACTCTTTTTAATTTCACACATCTAATCTAATCTAAAATGTACCACATACCAACATTCTGCCAGTCTGGTAGGAAAGTGAATAATATGCTCAACTTGCCAGATGATTTGCCTAAAGCTATGTTGCAAGATGAAAGGAATCTTACCCATTAAAGAAAGGATGAACACATCCCCCAACTGAATAATATTCTTAGCTTTGTTGTTGGTCAAGGATAACACCCTCTATATAGGTTAGGTTAAAGGCATGTTTTCATCATCCCAAACAGTTTCAATTCTCCCAACCTACTTATTTCTAGCCCCTCCCACATTTATCTAAAACTCATCTTTATCCAGACACAATCCTAGTTTATTGCTTCATGGCTTGTCCCAATGGGCATTCAAGTCCATAATGTGTAATCAAGACACTCTCAGTGCCCATGCTGTGTAATTTAGCTATGATGCATTGTTTGAATGTAATGCCAATCAAAGAGCTGTACCAATTGAGAGTTTTGATATATGCACACTGAAACTGTAGCTTAGGGTGACGAATGACTGCCTTTAAGTTAAATGGAGTTTTATGGCCCAGTTTCCAACCAATTTGTTCATGTTGAGCTGGCCTCTGCTTTTTGCCAGCTTTGGCTCACTTGCTTGTTTTCCCTACTACTCTGCTTGTGCTGAGCACCAAGCCACCAAGCACAGTGGCATAGGGGCATTTACACTATAAAGTCCATATCTGATCACTTTATCTTACCAGAAGATTGAATTACATGTATGAATTGATCCTAGGGCATTAACACCTGCCTCATACTTAGATAGCCCCTTCCCCCCCTCCCCCAGTGCATGAATGGGTGCCTCAGCTGAAGTGACCTCCCAAATGAATGACACTGAATTACCATTGATTCTGTGTGCATTTACACTACAAATTTTGATTGCCTACACACGGTCTATTCTCCCCTCTTACCAACACCAAAATCAGGTGATCAGATCTGGATCTGAAGTTCATTTACAATACAAATACCTCTTGAGTGTCCAGTGGGATCTGACCCTGCAAAGACCATCACAGGCTTAAGTGTAAATGCATCAGAAACAATTACTTACATACTCATGCAAACAGTCATCCATGCTTTGCAAATTTTTGTTCCATTTCAGCAATCCCTGACTAAACCTGAGATAGGACACTCAAACCTTTTTGTTGCAAAAAAGGCAATTAACTTTTGTGCGAAGCTGAATTTGTCTACTGATGAAACCTACAGCATCACAGATTTTAAAGGCAGTTACTGGTAGTCTAAAGGCACAGCTCTTTGATTCACATCAATTTCAAAAACGCAGAGTGGCTCATATAACACATCATGCACTGAGAGTGTTTGCATTACACATTAGCTCTTGTATACTGACCAGGGGATACCCTGAAAACAAAAAAAAAACCATGATTAGGTCTGGGTAAAGCTGAGTTTGAAGGGAAGCAATTGTACAGCCTTCTTGACAGCACAGAAATTCAATATAATTATTCCAAGCAATGTGGCATCATTAAAGACCAATTTTATCCCAAGTCAAACATAGTATGAGTTTTTCCGAGGCAAGTCTGAAAGGCAGTCAAGCAAAGCACCATATTTCTCCGACATTACCCAAAGTGCAACAGAACAGTGACGTAAAACCTGCACCCAATGTAAACTTTTGTTTGCTATTGCGGAATATCATATATACTATACTGCACAAACGCTCGTAACACTACTGAAGACTAGCGCAACTGCCCATCGTTTAATTCATTTTACAAATGTTTCAACGGTTGAGTTTGAGATAAAGGTTCAGAAATCAAAAGATTAACTCCTTAAAAGAATATGGATGCCTCTTCCGGGCCAAGTGCATATGATTTTGAGCCAGTTCGACCAAGGAAAACTCGTGCACCTGCGAGCGATGTGACCAGCACCCGCAGCAAACCAGCCGCACAGTCTATACAAGCTAACATTAGACCAAGGGTCAGTACGTCATGTATAGGCTTAGTATAGCAATACGTAGCCTATGCAGTATAACAATAACACCGATCGATGTGTATGGTGTCTTAGCCGATTTCTCTTCGCAATTGCCTTCTTTTAATGTTTAAGTGTCCACAAATATCCTACATTACTTACGAGAATTACAAAAGGTTCGACTAAATCGAATCTTTGCAAAAATGAGTGAAAATGAACCTAACTGTTGCACCAAAAAGCATGCTAAAATACGGTCTCGCTAGTCACAGCTTGTTGTTGTTACAGCTTGTAGTTTCAGGGTCTACCGGAAGTAACTTATCTTGGTTTGTACAAAAGCAGTCAGAAATAACGAGTATTTTTTATTTGAGGATGAAACAAAAAGAAGAACAAAAAATTATTGGTTTATCAAAAATTTTTATCAGTAAAGCAAAAGCAACTATGAAGTTTTTTAAGCTTCGTAAAGGGTAATTATAAATTCAGCTGTAAGTGTACGTAAGTTGGTAACCACTTTTGTGAAATCTGACCAGGTGCAGGTTTTACGTTACCAATCAGCTGATCCATGGTCGTGTTTCTTCGAGTATGGCGATACTCATGTCTTGAAGAGCGGGAGATTTGAAACTTTTTTTCGGTATGAGTTTTTTGTGGAAAAACAACACAGTAGTGTTAATATCTAATGTTTATATATGTACTACACATATGTGGGGAGTTAAATGGCCACTATTGCTCCCCTTTAAGACAGCTGTGGGAAGAACTAGAAGTTAGAAGGTTTGGAGGGTTGGAAGTGCCTGGGTGATAATAACTGCCTTTACAGGCCAGATCCTTTTACCCCAAACAGTTCCTATTCTTCTAAACTACTCACTTAGTCCCCTCACACGACTATCTAAAACTCATCCTGGTTCAACCTTAATGTCAGTTTATTTCTTCAGGATGAGTGTACAAGAAATGTTTATTATCAAAACACCCTCAGTACAGTACAGTATATGCTGTTACATGAGCTACATTTCTCTGCATTTTTGAACTTGCTGTCAATCAAAAAAGGCTGTTCCAATAAAGAATTTCTGTAGACTACTGCAAAAATTGCAGTTTGGGGTGAGAGTTGACTGGCTTTAAGCAGGATTCTGTACTTACAGTAGCATGTCTCCAGTACATGTATATATCCTTTAGATCAGCACTTGGATGTAAAATCAGATAGTTCCTCCATTCATCCCAGCTAACTTTTAAAGAGCCATCCTCGTCCATACTGAAAGAACAAAAAAAAATTTATAAAATACAAACTTCGGCTGATAATAGCCAGGGAATAATTTATCCGGTATCGCATCCCAATTTGCTACACCAAATGGACAAACTGCTGTACAAAAACAAAATTGTGTAGCAGATTTTGTACACACAGCTCTAGGGATTTTAATGATTCTAAGGAAGAGACGCCCCCAAAACTATAAATTGCTATGCAAATTTTGAACCGTAAGTTATTCGCTGATAACGGCAAGATACAGTACTCCAACCCTTTGGCCAAAGCATTTGAATAATATACTTGAGGACTTACAGTACCTTTACCATGCAATTTAATATGCAAATTATGATCATTCTCTAACTGTACTAAGATTGAGCTAAACAATATGCTTTACAGGGTAAGAGTAGTCACCCCAACTTGAAGTAGTACAGTAGACTGTCCTGTTTCATGATTGGCTGTTGAAAACCATGTGACAACAATTTTCCTCCTCAAGATGTGAAATTCACCAGGAGTACAGTACGTTTACCATAGCCGTATTGAAGCCATAAAATATTATGAAAGATTATTTGAAGAGCATTAAGAAGAAAATTGTGATATTTAGCTGTTGCTTCAAAATAAGTTTAGGGACACTGCTCTTGACCTTTAAACAAAAGGCATCACTGAGAATGATCCAAGTGCCAGACAGAGGCAGGCTACAAAGATGAGAACTTCTGGACTGTCGACTACTTCTTGCACAAGGCATTGAAGGCAGGATGGGGGACAGGCTATTAGGGGCCAAGCTTCCCATAAGTGGGGTAATCACCTGAAGCCAGGGTGTACCAGTGTTACACTATGACATAGTAACACTATAAAAGAACAAAATGAGGCTACAGGTGCACAATATATGCAGGAAAGCAATACAAGGTTGTGGCATACAAGAATGTTGATACTGCCTCAAAAGATACCTTTACTATAATACTCGGGTGAAGTTCTTAGACATTAAACGTAGTGACAAATACACCTCTACTTAAAAGCAGTGCAAAGTGGAGAGAAGAAGAAAAGTTGCACTATGCTGGTCTCAATGAAATGAGAAGGTTCAGTCCAAGTGTTTAAAGGCTTACAAGCAAATTTGAAAATTTGTTAAACATGGTAATGAGGCTCTAAAAGACATACTACCAGTCTGAAACATTTTAATTTTTCAAAAACTCCCTTAGTTCACAAACAAGAACACAGCAGCACTATTGTTACTAAATATCATTATTGTACTAAATAATATAAGATGAACCAGTGCAGTTTTTCATTTAATCCATCATATACTAAGTGTGCTGCAATAAAGAAGAAAGGTGCGACTGGCATGTGACCTTTTAAAGCACACCAAATAATTTCCTTGATCAGGTTTCCAGGCAGTTACAATATGACTGCATGGTATTTAAGAAGCAGTAGTATTTTTGTTTACGCCATAACTCATTTCTCAGGAATAGACCAGGTGTCAGAGAGAGAGAGAGAATGTGTCATAGAGCTAGTATAAGATCACAAAAAAATCCTAGTGAACTTGAACCTAAACCAAACATGTAACATCAATAAAGAGGGAAACTCAGAAAGAGCAATGAAATCTTTTGAAATCAGATAACATGCAACAAATCTAAGGATCTTCGTCCTTTTTGAGGCATAGTCTCCTTGGGGAGTTACAGAATTCTTTCAGGAGTAAAGGCCTTGATTTACCACTTGGCCTTCACCACAGAGTAACGAGTCTTAACCTTTGTAAGATGAGGTTTTACAGCTCAGGACTTTATACAGTGGGGTAACCAGGCTTCTTATTTTCTCAATTATTCATGAACCAACTACATGAGCCACTTTAATCTACCCATCCAACAAACATCTGGGTCACCCCAGTCTTTAGCAACTTTCCAAATGGCTAGAATAATTGAGGTTCTTTGGTTTGCACTATTACACTATTTTCACAGTTAAGTGAAGTGGTTGACTTCTTGAATCAGACAACTTTCTGAGATCATACATTCCTTGAACAAACAATCAGATAGCCAAGAGACATTCAGCAATATCATCCCTTTGGTCCCAGAGCTCCTTCATCATGGGTAAGTAGTTACCACATCATACAACTCAGAGTCCAGAGCAGACTTAGTTCCTCACATGATCTTCTTTGTGACAAACCAGAAAACATGCAATAAAGCAATTTTTAAATTGAATCAGGGTTCCCTGAATTGTTGATTTTTTTCTTTTTACTTTGCTAACCAGAATGCAAAATTGCATTGAGGTTTCGATGATACATGAATGTTTCGTTTAAAACAATGCCATCATGCACTATTATCTTCTCACTCAAATGTTATATCAGCATGTTCAAAAAAATAATTTTGTCATTCCAGATGACCATTTGACCTCCATAAAAGCCATACATAGATATAGACTGACAAACATACAGCCAGACAGCTATCTTGTAAGATCATATTTAAAAAAAAAAAAGGGTTTTCAGACTTTGATCCCCAGTGACCCCATATGACCTTTGACATCCACCAAAAACAATTGGTACAATTTCCTGACCATTAATGCATCCACATAACCAAATATGAAAACTATCCAAGCTTCCTAACTTGAGATATCAAGTTAACAAAGTTTTCAGACTTTGACCCCTGGTGACCCCAGATGACCTTGGACCTCTGCTAAAAAATAGGGATCATCTTCTGACAATAATGCATCCACATACCAAATATAAAATCTATCCAAGTTTTGTTTGTTGAAATATGGGGTAAATGAGATTTTCAGACTTTGACCCCTGATGAAACAGATGACCTTTGACCTCCCCCCAAAATAATAGGGATCACCTTCTGACTATAACACATCTACAAACTAAATATGAAATCTATCCAAGTTCCCTACCTTGAGATATCACATTAACAAGGTTTTCAGACTTTGACCCTGGATGACCCCCAGATGACCTTTGACCTCTGCCAAAAAACAAAAGGGACCACCCCCTGATCATTACGCATCCACATACCAAATATGAAATCTATCCAAGTTTCCTACCTTGAGATATTGCGTTAACAAGGTTTTCAGACTTTAACCCCTGGTGACCCCACATGACCTTTGACCTCCACCAAAAACAATAGGGTTCTTCCTCTCAATACTGCGCATCTATGTACCAAGTTTGAAAACTGTGAGACATTCCTATCTTGAGATATCATGTTAACAAGCAAAGTGTCACAAACACACATGTACACACACACACACACATACATACATACACACACACACCATCATGAATGCATTGGTTTCTCTTATCATTGAAACCAAAAATTCCATTAAGGGGAGGAAGACACTCCAAATCTATCACCCTTTCCCATACTGGCAATTCACTAATGAACGTGTCACAGCTGCAACATTCAATTCCGAACCCAGGAAAAACCCTGAATGCATCATAATGCATCATAATATTGTATTGTTCATGGGCCACATACACACCAGAATGCAAAAATGCATTGAGGTTTCGATGATATATAAATGTTTTGTTTCAAAGAGTACCATCATGCACCATTATCTTCTCATTCAAATGTTATACTAGCATGTTCAAAAAAAATTTTGCCATTCCAGGTCTGGTGACCCCAGGAGACCTTCGACCTCCGCCAAAAACAAATGGGACCGTCTTCTGACCATAACGCATCGACATATCAAATATGAAATCTATCCAAGCTTCCTACCTTGATACATCATAACGCATCAACATATCAAGTTTGAAATTGATCCAAGTTTCCTACCATGAGATATCGTGTAAACAAGGATTTCGGGGTTTGACCCCACCTGACTCCAAAGGACCTTTGACCTCAACCAAAATAAATCGGGTTCTTTCTTACATCATAACGCATCAACATATCAAGTTTGAAATTAATCCAAGTTTCCTACCTTGAGATATAGTGTAAACAAGGATTTCGGGTTTTGACCCCACGTGACCCCAAATGACCCTTGACCTCCACCAAAATCAATAGGGTTCTTCCATACATCATAACGCATCAACATATCAAGTCTGAAATTAATCCAAGTTTCCTACCATGAGATATCGTGTAAACAAGGATTTCAGGGTTTGACCCCCCCGTGACCCCAAATGACCTTTGACCTGCACCAAAATCAATAGGGTTCTTCCTTACATCATAATGCATCAACATATCAAGTTTGAAATTAATCCAAGTTTCATACCATGAGATATCATGTAAACAAGGATTTCGGGGTTTGACCCCACCTGACCCCAAATGACCTTTGACCTCGACCAAAATAAATCGGGTTCTTTCTTACATCATAACGCATCAACATATCTTGTTTGAAATTAATCCAAGATTCCTACCTTGAGATTTAGTGTAAACAAGGATTTTGGGGTTTGACCCCACGTGACCCCAAATAACCTTTGACCTCCACAAAAATATATTGGGTTCTTTCTTACATCATAACGCACCAACATATCAAGTTTGAAATTAATCCAAGTTTCCCACCATGAGATATCGTGTAAACAAGGATTTCAGGGTTTGACCCCCCGTGACCCCAAAGGACCTTTGACCTCAACCAAAATAAATTGGCTTCTTTCTTACATCATAACGCACCAACATATCAAGTTTGAAATTAATCCAAGATTCCTACCTTGAGATATAGTGTAAACAAGGATTTCGAGGTTAGACAACATGTGACCCCAAAGGACCTTTGACCTCCACCAAAATCAGTAGGGTTCTTCCTTACATCATAACGCATCAACATATCAAGTTTGAAATCAATCCAAGTTTCCTACCATGAGATATCGTGTAAACAAGGATTTCAGGGTTTGACCCCCTGTGACCCCAAATGACCTTTGACCTCCACCAAAATTAATTGGGTCCTTCCTTTCATCATAACGCATCAACATATATAGTTTGATATTAATCCAAGTTTCCTACCTTGAGATTTAGTGTAAACAAGGATTTTGGGGTTTGACCCCACGTGACCCCAAATAACCTTTGACCTCCATGAAAATATATTGGGTTCTTTCTTACATCATAACGCATCAACATATCAAGTTTGAAATTAATCCAAGTTTCCCACCATGAGATATCGTGTAAACAAGGATATCAGGGTTTGACCCCCCCATGACCCCAAATAACCTTTGACCTCAACCAAAATAAACTGGGTTCTTTCTTACATCATAACACATCAACATATCAAGTTTGAAATTATTCCAAGATTCCTACCTTGAGATATAGTGTAAACAAGGATTTCAGGGTTTGACCCCATGTGACCCCAATGACCTTTGACTTCCACCAAAATTAATTGGGTTCTTCCTTTCATCATAACGCATCAACATATCTAGTTTGAAATTAATCCAAGATTCCTACCTTGAGATATAGTGTAAACAAGGATTTCGAGGTTAGACAACATGTGACCCCAGATGACCTTTGACCTACACCAAAATCAATAGGGTTCTTCCTTACATCATAACGCATCAACATATCAAGTTTGAAATTGATCCAAGTTTCCTACCATGAGATATCTTGTAAACAAGGATTTCAGGGTTTGACCCCATGTGACCCCAAATGACCTTTGACTTCCACCAAAATTAGTTGGGTTCTTCCTTTCATCATAACGCATCAACATATCTAGTTTGATATTAATCCAAGTTTCCTACCTTGAGATTTAGTGTAAACAAGGATTTGGGGGTTTGACCCCACGTGACCCCAAATGACCTTTGACCTCCACGAAAATATATTGGATTGTTTCTTACATCATAACGCATCAACATATCAAGTTTGAAATTAATCCAAGTTTCCTACCATGAGATATTGTGTAAACAAGGATTTCGGGTTTTGACCCCACATGACCCCAAATGACCCTTGACCTCCACCAAAATCAATAGGGTTCTTCCTTACATCATAACGCATCAACATATCAAGTTTGAAATTAATCCAAGTTTCCTACCATGAGATATCGTGTAAACAAGGATTTGGCGTTTTGTCCCCCCGTGACCCCAAATGACCTTTGACCTGCACCAAAATCAATAGGGTTCTTCCTTACATCATAATGCATCAACATATCAAGTTTGAAATTAATCCAAGTTTCCTACCATGAGATATCGTGTAAACAAGGATTTGGCGTTTTGACCCCCTGTGACCCCAGATGACCTTTGACCTCCACCAAAATAAATAGGTTTCTTCCTCTCAGTATGGGGTATCTGTGTACTAAGTTTGAGAACTGTCAGATTTTCCCTTCTCAAGATATCGTGTAAACAAGCAAAGTGTCACAAACACACACATACACACACACATACATACACACATACATACGCACATACACCCGCACATACACACATACATACACACGCATGCCATCGTGAATGCATAGGTTTCTCTTTTCATCGAAACCAAAAATCCAGAGAATCTCCTCCCCTGCGTGCAATTATAACTGAAAATGTACATGGCACAGTATTTCACTAAAACTGCAAGAACTGGAGGTTGGTTTTCTTTAACACTGACATATTGTACTGGGATGGCTATGTATTGGATTGATTCTGTGACTTAAGGGTTTGGACTTCAGGGAGTCCAAAGGGGCTTTAACTGACCTCCTTTGCCTGTTATGCTAACTATGCCTTATTCTATGTTGAATAAAGGTAGTATATGAACAGTCCACATTGTCTGTTAGTATGCCAACTCTTCAGTGAACTGGTTAGCATTAACCACAGTGTATTAATATAAACAGTTTCCTGGGTAAACATACTCTGTTTATTGGCTTCTGCTGCAGAGATTGTTTTCAAACAGATCTCTGACTTTGACTGTCATTACTAATTAACTCCCCCATAGAGCCACCCATTATAAACAACAGATTTGCAGTGGCATGCAAAACACACCCAGCCAGAAAAACAAGCAATTAAGTCCTGACTTCTGGTCTAGAAATTTAGATCCACAAGTCTAGAGCAGTGGGATAATTTTCAAGGAATATTCAGGTTGTCCGTCTGAAAAGTTAGATCCAAAATGAGGTTTTCCCAAAAAATTTGTGTTGTCCAAATGAAAATGAAAAATAATAGGGGATTGATGGTCTTTCCCTTCTCTACCATTGAAAAGATACATCTCTTTTTTACTTTATGTTTTTGAATTTCTATCTACAGTATGTTTCATTAGTAAGACTCATTAGAGAGAGTTTTACGGCCCAGTTTCCAACCTATTGGTTCAAGTCGAGCTGGCCACAGCCTCTTTTCCAGTTGTGGCTCACTGGCTTGTCTTCCCTACTCCACTGCTTATGCGGAGTATCATGCACAATGGCAGTAGGTTCCATTTTTAGAGTCTTTGGTATGACTCGACCTGTATGTTTCAAGGGCAAACAGTAGTTCATACCATTGTATCAAAACTGCTGCAAGATTTTAAGAGAATTTTAGAACAAGTTTTGCTACTGATGTGATCTGGTCAACTGCAAATTAATTCTACTCATCCATTGGACAACCTTAAAGAGAGAAAGAGGTTGTATGGTGAAATTTTTAGTTTTTTACCCTCCATGGACAATCAGAGGAATGCTAAAATTTCAGCTGTGATATGCACAAACTTGAAACAGGCAAAGTAAATAGGGCAAAGTAAAAGGATGTGTGACTTTTTGAAACACTGGACCAAACCATGTGGTGGTGAGCATTTGGAGGGCTTTAATAGTGAAACAGGGAGGTGAATATCAGGGTTACATCTCACTTCCAACCCTTTTCCTACCCCTCCCACCCTACTACAGTGACCAATGTGTCCATCTTGATTCTTGGCAGACCTATCTATATGTGCTCCAATGATACATGTGTCTCATTTACTATTGTGGAAACTCAGGATACTCAAACTTGCCCCCCCCCACACACACACACTCCATCCCCCATTGGCTAAACCCCAATTTTATTGACTAGAAAATTGCAAATTAGGATTCATAATGCAATTTTTGCAAATTATTTATTTCATAGGACAAATAACAATTTGTAGGCTGCACAGAGGGACAGCAGGTTGCAATTGGGCTGCAGGCTGCAAATCCATAGACAAGGCATATAAAAGTAATACCAACAGCGACACAAAAACAAAGAAAAAGGCTTCAACACAGTATGAATTGCTGCATTTACCAAACATTAGCAGTATTACAGCTACTGTACAGCAATATGTGTTGATCTTCAGTGTTTACACTAAGCTGCTATGACACAATTTTGATGCAATGACTTGTCAATTTGATGAACTGATGTTTGTGGCAAAAAATGAAAAAGAAAAAAGTTTATTTTTTTCCCACATTTGAAGTGTTTACAGTTCCACAATACTGAAATTTCCAATAAGTCAAATTTACTCATGCTGAATGCACTGACCAGAGGGAACAGTGTCGATCACAGCTTGTGCTGAAACCCTTCAGTATTACACCCTATTTTGAAAAGCTCTGACCTGGCATGGCCAATAATTCTACCAAACTTCTGCTTTCCTGCCAGTAATTTTTTCTCTCCTAGCATGCACATTTCCTAAAGTCCCCTTGACATATTTTCTAAAGTCCCCTCGACTTCATGGTAAAGAGTTATAGGGCAAAACCAAAAGAGTTCTTACACCCAAAGGGCCAACTGGGAAGGGGTATGTTCCCATAGGGTTACGTCCCCACAGGGTTATGAATTCTCTGCATGACTGACCTCTTTGAACCTTTACACCACGGGTCTGTCATGCAGGACTCATTGACTCAATTTGAAAGGGTAGGTTCTCTCCATAATCCCATGTCAAAATGCACAGAGACAATCAACACCTTATTTGCACTGCACATCACTTTCTTTTTAATACTTGTACACTGTATGTTTAGCAGTTAATTTGCCAGATACAGACTTGACCAAAGCTACATGGTACAGTATGTATGTGCACTACTACTATAGAGCAAACAGTGGTATAGAGGGAAAGCATACTTTACTGTATATAGTCTATAGCACAGGCTGGGACAGACTTCCTCATTAAATTTTTTAAATTGAATAAATTACAACCAAAATGGTATGATACCCCTGAACCTTGATGTAAAGTGAAGATTCATTGAAAAAAATCAGGTAATTAAGTCCTAAAATGAGAGTTTTTGCAAAACTCATCTACATAACAAAACTTTGTATGTTCATTATTGTCTGCCTTTGGCTGAATAAATGCAAGCTCTTTACTTCAGTAGATACAATACAGTACCAGCATTAAAGTATGTGTATGGTACAGTATACAGGCTTTAAGTACTGCATTTAGTATATGGCCAGGATAAGGTTGTAATTTACTGTAGGCCTACCTGGGAATTGCAATGTGACAAATTACTTGTCCCTGGTCGTATGGTATGGTATGGTTTAGAGTTCAAGTTGGCAGTGATTAATACAGTCCCATTTAAAATAGTGTGTTTCAAGCTAAGAAAGACCTCTGTCACCTTCTACAGTGGAAGTACAGAACCTTGCACTGACCAACTACAATACTCTCATCCTTCCAGTACTATCCTCCTTTGTGAAAGGCTGCACAAGGTTCCAAACATTATCATGGCCACTTCTGCTTGTTGAACAGTTCAAACATGATGCAAGTCCTTCCCTTTAGCTGCCAATTTTGATGATAGGTGAGAAAGACAGAGGGCATACTCTACAACCCTAGTCCACAGTGGAAAGCAGACTGCCTATAGGGGTAAAGTCAGAGCACTCCTTAACCCTTTACCGTTGTTTGGGTCCTTTTGGACCCATGCGGTGAGCTCTGCTGTCACCCATCTTTACTGTTTCACGCGGAGCTCGAAACTGCGAGTAGCTACCCGAAAATTCGGCCACAACAACAAGAGAGACAATAGTTTAAGGTCACAGGGTCAATGGCCTACGGAAGCCGATGCGGGGCGGGCCACGTCCGCTTTTCCTCCCACTCCCGAGGCGCGCAAATATGCCCCGATCGGAGCACAACGGTGAAGGGTTAATCTAAAATATCTGCACCACTCGGCTAAAGGGTTACGTGCACACGCGCAGAGACAGTGGCATCAGCTTTGCAGTAAACACACTCCACAGGCTGATTTTAACCCTTTACCGTTGTTTGGGTCCTTTTGGACCCATGCGGAGAGTTCGGCTGTCACCCATCTTTACTGTTTCACGCGGAGCTCGAAACTGCGAGTAGCTACCCGAAAATTCGGCCACAACAACGAGAGAGACAATAGTTTAAGGTCACAGGGTCAACGGCCTACGGAAGCCGATGCGGGGCGGTCCACGTCCGCTTTTCCGCCCACTCCCGAGGCGTGCAAATATGCCCCGATCGGAGCACAACGGTCGAGGGTTAAATGGACAGTACATTTTGTAATGAGAACTACTCAACATCTTCTGAAGTTTGTCAAAGGGCAAACCACTAGAGAATTTTTTTCTGTAATAGACCAAAAATATAGTTGAGGTTTTTAAACAAGTGACTGCCGTTAATGATAGATGGACAGATAATTACAGTACAAAGCACAGTTATGCTTGGTTGGAAATTCATAGCATTACATGCCTTCAACTTCTTCCCATTAAAAATTTTTGCACTGTATAGCTTGTTTAAGTGTTCAATTATCATTTACTGTTCTTTGTTAAAACATAAAATTTTACAGATCTTCTCACTGTTGTTGTATTTTTGGGGAAATGATATGAAACAGCATGTTAGCATAAAGTTGATAAATCATTTCAGGTTTGGCAACTGATTAAGGGAGACCGGGAGAGTGTAACATCTCAGTGACTGGATATACTGCCACCAGTGACATTCCCCAATCCAATTTGTTCTTGAACTCTAGTTGACTATAGCCTATTGCTAAAATTTTACACAAACCAGAATGCAAAAATGCATTGAGGTTTCGATGATACATACATGCTCTTTTCAATAAAATGCTACATTTCTTGTAACAACTGGTGACCCAAAGTGACCTTTGACTCCACCTGTAAGTAACTGGTTTTCCTTTAAACCAAAACATTTTTATATTCAAAAAGCCAAATTTCATACTGTGCCTCGAGATATTCTGCAAAGAAGGTTTTCAGAGTTTGATGCCAGGAGATACCAGATGACCATTGACCTCCACCAACAAGAACAGGTACAGTACTTTCAACTCACCATAACACATCCACATACTAATTAAGAAATCCATCCCAGTTTCCTACCTTGAGATATCCCATTTTGACAAGTTTTTCAAAGTTTGACCAATCATGACCCCAGATGTCCTTTCACCTCCACAAAAAAAACCTCATACAGACCATCTTCTCACCATAATTCATCCACATACTAATTATGAAAGCCATCCACGTTTCATACCTTGAGCTATCATAAACAGGTTTTTCTGAGTTTGACCCCCTATGACCCCAAATGACCTTTGACCTTTACCAAAATCAATAGGGGTCTTCCTTACATCATAATTCAACATATCAAGTTTGAAATCAATCCAAGCTTCCTACCTTGAGATATTGTGTTAAAAAGGTTTTCAGGATTTGTCCCCTTCTGAACCCAAATAACCTTTGGCCTCCACCAAAATATATAGGATTCTTCTTTACATCATAATGAATCAACATATCAAGTTTGAAATGAATCCAAGTTTCCTACCTTGAAATATAGTGTAAACAAGGATTTCAGGGTTTGACCCCATGTGACCCCAAATGACCTTTGACCTCCACGAAAATAAATTGGGTTCTTTCTTACATCATAATGCATCAACATATCAAGTTTGAAATTAATCTAAGTTTCCTAACTTGAAATATAGTGTAAAAAAGGATTTCAGGGTTTGACCCCATGTGACCCCAAATGACCTTTGACCTCCACCAAAATAAATCGGGTTCTTTCTTACATCATAACACATCAACGTATCAAGTTTGAACTTAATCCAAGTTTCCTACCATGAGATATCTTGTAAACAAAGATTTCAGGGTTTGACCCCACTTGACCCCAAATGACCTTTGACCTCCACCAAAGTCAATAGGGTTCTTCCTTACATCATAACGCATCAACATATCAAGTTTGAAATTAATCCAAGTTTCCTTTCTTGAGATATTGTGTTAACAAGGATTTTGGTTTTTGACCCCCTGTGACCCCAGATGACCTTTGACCTCAACCAAAATATATAGAGTTCTCCCTCTCAGTACGGGGTATCTATGTACCAAGTTTGAGAACTGTCAGATCTTCCCTTCTCAAGATATCGTAAACAAGATATTGTAAACAAGCAAAGTGTCACAAACACACACACATACACACACACAGGCACACACACACATACATACACACACACGCCATCATGAATGCATAGGTTTCTCTTTTCATCGAAACCAATAAACTGATAATTACAGAAAGCTATTACGAATGAGATGTGATTTATATCTGTTTCCCCCCATCTCCCTGGTGGGTGTATTCATGAGCGACTATGCTTGCCCCTTGCTACATTTCTATGAAATTAAGATGTAGCAAGGGGTCAGTATATTTCAGGGATGTGAATTAAGATTTTTTTTAAAGGTTTGCTATTAATTACTAAGCCCCTTTAAATCTAAGACTGCTGATATAAAATTTGCATTTTGTTTCCTGTGTGAGACTGAACATAACAGTAGGGATGGGGCCCTTAATAGAGGAAATTGAAGGTTTCAAAGGTGGATAGGAGGAAAATATAGAGGGGTGATGTTGATTGAACATTAAGTAGGAGTAGAGTCATTGTTGGACAAAACCCTAGTCAGGACAGCTAGTTCAAACACTGCCTATGTTAATGCCACCATCACTTAGCAGTTAAGTGTGTCTTCACCAGTTAAATATCTCAGGGGCCATCTCCCCCCCCCCCCTTTGTAAGCTACCTAATTCTTGGTTTATTGGCACTGCTGGTATAACAAGAGCAGCCAAAATACAGTAGGTGCAGATGAATTCACTTCCTTTGTGCCGGCAGGCATCAATGTACACTCCGGGAGAATTTATCTCTGTCAAAAAAAGACATACTCTCAACAAACCATAAAGGCAGTCAATTGCCCTCCCAAACTTGATGTATACTGACCAACATTCTCTACTGGAGGTGCTCTTTCATATATGCATACTAGCTCTTATTACACAGCATGCACTGAGGGTGATCTCATTACAATTTAAGAACTTGTATGTTCACCAGGGTATGCCCTAAAGTAATACCTCATTGTGCCTGGGTAAGGATGCATGAGTTTTAGTGAGCTGTGAGGAAGGCTAGAAGTTTGTTAGGTTACTGTAGGTTAGGTTAGATGAAGTTTTACAGCCCGATATCTGACCAATTGGTTTCAAGTTGAGCCGGTCACAGCCTTTTTCCCAGTTGTGGCTCACTGTTATACAGTGTTTCCCTACTCCACTGTCCTTAGCACCAAGCACCATGGCAGTAGGTTCGGTTTTTAAAGTCTTTGGTATGACCCAGCCATGACTCAAACTCCCGACATCCCGACTACAAGTCTGATGCCCTAACCACTTGACCATGGTGTCAGTCTAGATGTTTGTTGAGAAAATTGGCATGCCTGGCTGAGGAATGCCAGCCTTAAAAGAACAATTTAAGAAGCTACCCCAAATTTGCTTTCAAACCCCAGCTAAAACTCACAATTTTCTTCTCACTTCTATTCCATGTACAGTGTTTTTCATGCTCTTTCAGGACTAAAATATTGCTTATTCAAGTTAAATCATCTACAATTGAGAAGGGAAATAGTTTCATGTAAGACTCTCAAAAGCCATTCATGATATTGTGTCTACTGTACCTGTACTCATCATAGTTGGGTTGACTGCATTTGCTGTTAAACTTTAGTTTATACCACATTCTCTAACCAGAATGCAAAAATGCATTGAGGTTTCGATGATACATAAATGTACTGTTTTTCAAATTTGACATCATGCACCACTATCTTCTCACTCAAATGTTATACTAGCAAGTTCAAAAAATAATGTTGTTATTCCAGATGCCCTTTTGACCTCCACAAAAGCCATACATAGATAGATAAACCAACATCTTGAGATATAACTTTAACAAGATTTGAAGACTTTGACCCCTGGTGACCTGAAATGACCTTTGACCTCCGCCAAAAAAGAAAAAGGGCACATCTCCTGACTAAAACACATCTACATACCAAATGTGAAATCTATCCAAGTTTCCTATCTTGAGATATCGTGTTAACAAGAATTTCAGACTTTGACCCCCGGTGACCCCAGATGATCTTTGACCTCCGCAAAAAACAATAGGGACCATCTCCTGACTAAAACCCATCAACATACGATATATGAAATCTACCTAAGCTTCCTATCTTGAGATATTGTGTTAACGAGATTTTCAGACTTTGACCCCCAGTGACCCCAGATGACCTTTGACCTCCGCAAAAAATAATAGGGACCATCTCCTGACTAAAACGCATCAACATACCAAATATGAAATCCAACCAAGCTTCCTATCTTGAGATATCGTGTTAACGAGGTTTTCAGACTTTGACCCCCAGTGACCCCAGATGACCTTTGACCTACGCAAAAAACAACAGGGACCATCTCCTGACTATTACGCATCAACATACCAAATATGAAATCCAATCAAGCTTCCTATCTTGAGATATCGTGTTAACAAGATTTTCAGACTTTGACCCCCAGTGACCCCAGATGACCTTTGACCTCCGCAAAAAACAATAGGGACCATCTCCTGACTAAAACGCATCAACATACCAAATATGAAATCCAACCAAGCTTTCTACCTTGAGATATCGTGTTAACGAGATTTTAAGACTTTGACCCACAGTGACCCCAGATGACCTTTGACCTCCGCAAAAAACAATAGGGACTATCTCCTGACTATAACGCATCAACATACCAAATATGGAATCCAACCAAGCTTCCTACCTTGAGATATTGTGTTAACGAGATTTTCAGACTTTGACCCCCAGTGACCCCAGATGACCTTTGACCTCTGCAAAAAACAATAGGGACCATCTCCTCACTATAACGCATCAACATACCAAATATGAAATCCAACCAAGCTTCCTATCTTGAGATATCGTGTTAACAAGATTTTCAGACTTTGACCCCCAGTGACCCCAGATGACCTTTGACCTCCGCAAAAAACAATAGGGACCATCTCCTGACTAAAACGCATCAACATACCAAATATAAAATCCAACCAAGCTTTCTACCTTGAGATATCGTGTTAATGAGATTTTAAGACTTTGACCCCCAGTGACCCCAGATGACCTTTGACCTCCGCCAAAAACATTAGGGACTATCTCCTGACTATAACGCATCAACATACCAAATATGAAATCCAACCAAGCTTCCTATCTTGAGATATCGTGTTAACGAGATTTTCAGACTTTGACCCCCAGTGACCCCAGATGACCTTTGACCTCCGCAAAAAACAATAGGGACCATCTCCTGACTAAAACGCATCAACATACCAAATATAAAATCCAACCAAGCTTTCTATCTTGAGATATCGTGTTAACGAGATTTTAAGACTTTGACCCACAGTGACCCCAGATGACCTTTGACCTCCGCAAAAAACATTAGGGACCATCTCCTGACTATAACGCATCAACATACCAAATATGAAATCCAACCAAGCTTTCTATCTTGAGATATCGTGTTAACGAGATTTTAAGACTTTGACCCACAGTGACCCCAGATGACCTTTGACCTCCGCAAAAAACAATAGGGACCATCTCCTGACTATAACGCATCAACATACCAAATATGAAATCCAACCAAGCTTCCTACCTTGAGATATTGTGTTTAAGAGATTTTCAGACTTTGACCCCCAGTGACCCCAGATGACCTTTGACCTACGCAAAAAATCATAGGGACCATCTCCTGACTATAACGCATCAACATACCAAATATGAAATCCAATCAAGCTTCCTATCTTGAGATATCGTGTTAACAAGATTTTCAGACTTTGACCCCCAGTGACCCCAGATGACCTTTGACCTCTGCAAAAAACAATAGGGACCATCTCCTGACTAAAACGTATCAACATACCAAATATGAAATCCAACCAAGCTTTCTATCTTGAGATATCGTGTTAACGAGATTTTAAGACTTTGACCCACAGTGACCCCAGATGACCTTTGACCTCCGCAAAAAACGATAGGGACCATCTCCTGATTATAACGCATCAACATACCATATATGAAATCCAACCAAGCTTCCTATCTTGAGATATTGTGTTAATGAGATTTTCAGACTTTGACCCCCAGTGACCCCAGATGACCTTTGACCTCCGCAAAAAACAATAGGGACCATCTCCTGACTATAACGCATCAACATACCAAATATGAAATCCAATCAAGCTTCCTATCTTGAGATATCTTGTTAACGAGATTTTAAGACTTTGACCCACAGTGACCCCAGATGACCTTTGACCTCCGCAAAAAACAATAGGGACCATCTCCTGACTAAAACACATCAACATACCAAATATGAAATCCAACCAAGCTTTCTATCTTGAGATATCGTGTTAACGAGATTTTAAGACTTTGACCCACAGTGACCCCAGATGACCTTTGACCTCCGCAAAAAACGATAGGGACCATCTCCTGACTATAACGCATCAACATACCAAATATGAAATCCAACCAAGTTTCCTATCTTGAGATATTGTGTTAACGAGATTTTCAGACTTTGACCCCCAGTGACCCCAGATGACCTTTGACCTCCGCAAAAAACAATAGGGACCATCTCCTGACTATAACGCATCAACATACCAAATATGAAATCCAACCAAGCTTCCTATCTTGAGATCTCGTGTTAACAAGATTTTCAGACTTTGACCCCCAGTGACCCCAGATGACCTTTGACCTCCGCAAAAAACAATAGGGACCATCTCCTGACTAAAACGCATCAACATACCAAATATGAAATCCAACCAAGCTTTCTATCTTGAGATATCGTGTTAACGAGATTTTAAGACTTTGACCCACAGTGACCCCAGATGACCTTTGACCTCCGCAAAAAACAATAGGGACCATCTCCTGACTATAACGCATCAACATACCATATATGAAATCCAACCAAGCTTCCTATCTTGAGATATCGTGTTAACGAGATTTTCAGACTTTGACCCCTAGTGACCCCAGATGACCTTTGACCTCCGCAAAAAACAATAGGGACCATCTCCTGACTATAACGCATCAACATACCAAATATGAAATCCAACCAAGCTTCCTATCTTGAGATATCGTGTTAACAAGATTTTCAGACTTTGACCCCCAGTGACCCCAGATGACCTTTGACCTCCGCAAAAAACAATAGGGACCATCTCCTGACTATAACGCATCAACATACCAAATATGAAATCCAACCAAGCTTTCTATCTTGAGATATCGTGTTAACGAGATTTTAAGACTTTGACCCACAGTGACCCCAGATGACCTTTGACCTCCGCAAAAAACAATAGGGACCATCTCCTGACTATAACGCATCAACATACCAAATATGAAATCCAACCAAGCTTCCTATCTTGAGATATCGTGTTAACGAGATTTTCAGACTTTGACCCCCTGTGACCCCAGATGACCTTTGACCTCTGCCAAAAACAATAGGGTTCTTCCTCTAAATATGGCGCATCTATGTACCAAGTTTGAAAACTGTGGGACATTCCTATCTTGAGATATCGTGTTAACGAGCAAAGTGTCACAAACACACACACACACATACATCCACACACACACACACACACACACACGCACATACACACATACATACACACACACGCCATCATGAATGCATAGGTTTCTCTTTCATCGAAACCAAAAACTTTTCCTTCTGTGTTTCCAATTGTGGAAGATTTTGTGATGAGCTTTTAATTGTAGTACTACAATCATTACCATATCTGCAGGAAGCAGATTGCACTGCATTTGACATACAGTAATTCAACTTACAGTCACTGTACATATTTCAAACCTGCACATCTGTTTAGTACAGGTATAGCATACAGTAGAGTATCTTTTTGAACTCATCACCCTTGTTACAACTCACTTGTCAATAGACCATTTTCAAACCAGCATTAACCCTTTACTGTTGTTTATGTCCTTTTGGACCCAGACAGAGAGCGCGGCTGTCACCCATCTTTACTGTTTCACACGGAGAGAGACAATAGTTTAAGGTCACAGGGTCAATAGCCTAAGGAAGTTGATGCGGGGGGGTGCTATGTCCGCTTTTCCGCCCACTCCCGAGGCGTGCAAATATGCGTAAATATGGGTTAACCAGGATTGTGGAATAAGGTATTGTGTGGTCATCATTTCTACAGTAGCTGTCAATGGAATTGTAATGTAGCAAAAAAATGCACACCAGTATTCTACCCCACAAT